>CM076268.1:5142500-5220000 GCA_038380795.1 Pyrocephalus nanus
GTGATCTTAGAAGGCTTTTCCAACCTTAATGATTCTGTGATTCTATGAAATGACCAAGCAGGGGGTGGAGGTGTTGGAAGGAGGTGGTGAAGGAAGAGTGGCCTTTCAGGGTGGTGAACATTGGCCCTTTCTGCCTGTCTTTCTCTGCATTCCTACTGCAGCCATCCCTAGGAAAAACAAGCAGTGTTTCTGGCTACACAGGATCTTGCAACCAAGGGAAAAACAACACCATGTTGGCCATGGATCCAGCACCACATTGGTTATGGCCCTGAGGGCTCTGCAGGATTCACACCATTCATGGAGAGAATTTGCTGACAACCTCTCTGGGCACATCCCTGGAAGTGTTCAAGGCCAGGTTGGATGATGCATGAAGCAACTTGGTCTAGTGGAAAAGTGTCCCTGCCCATGGCAGGGGGTGGGAGTGCATGATCTGTAAGGACCCTTTCAACCCAAACTCTATGAAATCCCATTCTATCCAGGTGAAGTGATGTGTCCTCCCAGATGGGTCACAGCAGAAATCTCCCCCCTCACATGTCCCTGCCCAACTCTTGTACAAGGATATTTAATTCCAGCCTGAAACAAAGGCAGTTGTCGCTCACTGCCTCTTGAACACGGCTGGGAAAAGTAGACTGTCAAGGGGAGTTTACTTCCTTTGTTAATAAAAGAGAAGAAAAAGAGTTTATGGATCTTTTCCTGAATATGAATATTAAATAGACTAGTTGTGGGAACCCTGATTTTAATTTCCTATGTCTTTATTTGGAATTCTACTCCCTCTTGGAAAGGTGTCTACTTAAATATAGGGGGAAAGGGAATTTAATGAATTACAAAAAGGGTTATTTTATATGGAAAATGTGTATTCCTGGCTATTTCCATTTAAAGAACATGACATTAGTGTGGAAATTGCCCCTTATGAACAGGTCATTAATGTCAACTCTACTAAAACTGACATCACCTGCTACTATTTTAATTGTGTGTTTTACTAATGTTAACCATTTTCCTGACAATAGAACCCCCCTAAGCTTAATGAATCTTTGCAGAATACATAAACCAAGGTCAATATGTAAGAAATGCTTCAAATGTTAAGAAACTGTCCCTGCAAAGCCGACAGGAAAGTTTATTATTCTTTTACATTCATAAGAATAAGAGCAAAAATAGAAATCCTATGCAATATGTTTTCCAGATCATCCTATATAAAAAGCTTTGATGCTTCTGGGAAATCTTTTCGATTAGCTACTATTTTATATGAAGAAAAGGACTTATTTTACTGGGTTACATTTCCAAGATTTATTCTTTATTTTTTAATACAAGTGGCATATTAAATAAAAAATAAAAATCCCCAGTACTTCCTTAGTGTCATATGGAGCAATCACATTTTTTTCCCATGGTTTGGGGGTGGGGGTGGGAGCGGGGGGGCGGGGTGGGGGGGAAAAGAGAGAAAATGAAATCCAGATTTGTAATTCCTAACAGGAGAAATTCGATCCTTTCCAATGTTTAAGTAATATTTCCTGTAAAACATACGAGGCCATCTGCAGAGCTGTTTCCAGACACATTTGGAAGTGGCAAGGGCAACTGAAAGAGACCTGAATGGAGGCTGGCATTTCACCTCTGGGAGCTGGAGCATTAAAGGTTCCTAAAAGCTGGTTCTACAATTTTACAAAGTATTCAACCACTGCATAGTTCATAATTTGTTTAATTTACCCACCTTTTATAGGTGTGGGGAGGGGGGAAATCCGCTCTGTAAGAGACAGTATAAAAAGCAAGACAGCTGTAAAAAGCTAATGTACAGCTACCAAGAATGCTCCGTGATTTTAGCTGATTGAAATTGCATTTTATTCTTTCCAGGCCAAGATTACAGGGAAATGTTCACCTAGAAAAACTGCACAGAGTGAAACATATTTGGGTAGACAACAGAAACACCGAACCCTTTTTGCTATTTAAGTCTATTATGGAATTTTGTTTTATTGTTGATCTCCAGGGTCACCTTATGAATTCGTGTTAGTAAAATGTTACGGCCTCACTATAATATTCACTTTGTGGAAGGGCCTGCATTTACCAAATCTCATCCGAGATCGAATATAAATGAGAAACTTGCATCTCTCTTCAAGGAATATATTTTACACTGTTTTCTCCCCCTTTTTGAATTACAGACAGATTCTAAAATTGAATTCTTTTTCCTTATGCCAGGATTGGGTAAAATGACTGAACACTTAGGCTTACCTTTGATATATGTCTTAAATTTAGAATTTGCATCGCTCAAATAGTTAACTTTGGGGCCAGATTCTGCCCTCAAATGTGCATATTTGGGAACCCCATTAACTTCCCTGGAAAATAATGTTATAGTGTTTGGATGCACTGGAATGAGATACATTACAGCGTTACCTTTTGTCATTCCCTTGTAAAACTCAGTCTTTGCTGTAATTTTGATTTTGCTGACCGGTGTAGCCCTTTCATTCTGTCAGTACCAACTGGTCTGCTGGATATTTGTACCTGTCCTCTCATGGCTCTGGTTGTGCTGTCAAGATTAAATGAGATGAGTAAAATAAAGCTGGTAGTGCCTATGGAATTTGAAAATTGACATTTGGGGTTTTTTTAACAATATTTGCAGAGGAATTTCTGCAGCTCAAATGATTTTGGTAAGGAGTGGGTGCACCTGGGGAGAGGCAGAGGTGGGTCCCTGCCCCACACGCTCCCTCCTTGGAGCCCAGTGCCTCCAGCAGCTTTCTTGTCAAAATTATGGTGAACAAAACATTTTTCCAAGAATGGAAAATTCATGGCACGAGTTGTTCTAGTGTTTATATATTCAAAAAACAAAGGTTATTTCCATTTCCACGCAGTGCTTCTGGCTCTGCTTTTCACCTGTGAGATGGAAGAGCCCCTTGGCTTCACACAAGTTCTTCTAGACCTTCTCTGTGTTGACAAGAGAGGCAGGAGGATCCTGCTCATCCAGTGATCTAAATCCTGAGGGTTAATTTGGGAATTGAGGAGACCTTCAGCTGCACGCAAAGCCTTGTGGTGAGTTATTGCGTCTCCCTGGCACCCTGTGTGCTGCTGTGGGTCACCAAACCTCACTATCCTGCAAGTGGACACTTCCAGTTCTCCCCTCAGTTTGCTTGATTTTCTCCTGTTTGAGCAGGATTTATGACACTGAATTTCAAAGTTAATACAAAGTGAGTGGGAGGACATTTAGGAAACAATTTTCCAGATTAAAATGTTTTGGGTTTGGTGTTTTTTTTTTTTTTTTTTTTTTTTTTTTTTTTTTTTTTTTTTTTTCCCCTGTGATATCTTGCCCATCCCACCAGCTGCTCTTGGCTGGCAGTGCCACCACATCGCTCTCTGATCCCGTATGAAGTCAGAAAAGAGCCTTCAAAATGTCACTTCCATTGCCTACCGAAAGCAAACCACTTCCTACAAGGAAAGCACACATTACAGCTGAATTATAAATGAGGGCTGGTATTTTTGCGAGGTACAAATCGCAGGCATTCTCCATATTGTTAGAATACCAATTTTATTTTCCTGGTGTGTAGTACCCGGTGCAGTGTGGCGTCCCCGGAGATGAGGGGTGTTCTCCAGAGATTACTTCAGCATTGCATTACTGCTATCACATATCCATTATATATACTCTTTCAGACAAGTGGAAATGTTTTCACAAAAACAATCTGGAATCTTGGCTTAAAACCCAAGCTTGCTGTCAAGGCAAACAGAGTAGCCTCAAAGAGGACTTATTTCTATTTTGTTCAGACAAGTATGTTGTTTCTGGATTATAATAAGGGGAAATATAGCAGCTATCAGTCTTCAGTTTATTTGACAAGCTTCCTCTGACAAATCTAGAGGAATAAGCCCTGGCCCTGCAAACTCGTTCTCCTTCAGGTATTCCCTTTGGCTCCGGCACTTTTATTGGTGTGATTAAGGGCCACACACATGTTTACAGGACAGAAGTCGTAGGATGGGATGATGATATATTTCCTTGGCTGTTACTTATTTTGCAAAGTTTTAAAAGCCTTGACTGTTTTCAGAGCTTGTCTCTATCAGCCAGTGCTCTGAGAGCTCATCCCATCACCTCTCAAACAAGGTCAACGAGCAGGTTATAATCAGATGCCAAATAAACAAATGCAAACTTGAAATCAAGTGATTTACTGTCCATTTTCATTAAGTTCTTCCCAAGGAAGCAAACACTTTATGCAGCACAAGGGACCTGTGGAAAGGGTCAGCTGCCGTGCTGAGGCGAGACGTGGTGTGATGGTTTTCACCCAAATGGAGTTTAACGACCCCGAGCGTGAAGGGAAATCTGCCTTGTTTGGGGAAGAGCTGCTGTAAACAGAGAGGCATCTCTTCACCTTGCAGAGAATTCTCCTTTGTAAAGTGCGTGGAGTTTTAATATTCATGTGTTTACATTAGTCTGAGTTTGCTACTCTTTAGACTAGAATTTTCCCTCTGCTATCAGCTGAAAAAAAAAAAAAAAGGTCTCAGGACACAGGAGGTTGTGGCTCTGTTATAAAACCAGTCCAGTTTAAAACTAGAATTTCGATTTGTTTAAGAATTGCAGCATGAAACTAGATTGCTCTCAGGTAGCAGGACACCTTTATGTGGTGAGGTCGGGCCTTGGTGGAAAACAAAGATCCACACAAAGGCTCTTTCAGTATCTCTGTGCTGTGGTATTCCTATGGGATGGTGGGACAGCAGCACCCTCACAGACTCACAGAAAGGTTTGGGTTGGAAGGGACCTCAAAGTCCATTCAGTCCCACCCCCTGCCATGGGCAGGGACACCTTCCACTAGCCCAGGTTGCTCCAAGCCCATCCAACCTTGGACACTTCCAGGGATGGGGCAGCCACAGCTTCTCTGGGCAACCTGTGCCAGGGCCTCCCCACCCTCACAGGGAACATTTCCTCCCTAATATCTAATAATACTCCAACTCCTGATGTAACAACATCTCATGGTAGTTCTGTTACACATAGAGAAGCCACTCCAGGTTTTGCCTCTGTAAATCAGATTGACACTGCACTGGAGCAGTGCTTGGGAAAGGCTTGTCACTTGGAGAACACAAAATATTGAGCAACTTGAATTGTTTTTCCATGAAGCTTATCCCTTGACAGCACTTTCCTTTCTTATATCTCCTTAATACAGCATAATTTAAATGTTTTTGAGGCAGAGTTTTACTTATTATGCTCCTTTTCCAACATAATATTGGCTGCAGTGTGGGTGTGCTGGCGAGAAGTCACGATTTGCTTCTTTGCCATTTTGTGATTCTAGTTCAAAATAATGAATTTTAACATAACATATTCTGGAATTTTGCAAATAGTATTTACAAAAAAAAAAAAAAAAAAAAAAAAAAAAAAAAAAAAAAAGCTTTGTCCACGGATTTTCTATATTTGTTTTACAAATTGTTCCATTCCCATATTTCAGAAAATTCCCCAAATGAGACTGAGTCAAATTTTTTTTCCTTTTTTTTTTTCCTAAAGGTTGCATAAATATTTCACATGTATCTCCCTTTAATTAGATCATAACATTGTAAAGTGGCAAAGAGTTTTCTCTTTCCCCAAATTAGACATGAGAACCACAAACAAATTAATTTGTGTCTCAGGGTTTTGACTGGGCCTCTTGGCCTGTTCCAGCACTAATACAGGCACTTGTGACCCTCTGGATTTCAAACGCCTGAGGGTAAAAAGCAATTATAAAAACATGACTCTCCCAGATCAGCTTTCGAATCTGCCTTGTCTCTGTTTTATTGATGGGAGATTGAAGGAAGATTCAAATCAGCTCCCCTTCAATTCTTTACCAGCAGCAAAATACAGAAATCATTAGCTTTTTCTGTGTAAATGACTTTGTCCTGCTTTATTATTCAAAACTAGCTGGGCATTTGACTTGAAAAGACCATGTTGAATATTTATTTCTAGTTATGGTACTTGTAAATAGTCCATTGCTTTGCACCTTATTTTCTTTTTTCTATTTTTTTTTCCAGACTAATTTTTCGTAACAATTAGAGCAGGAACTAATTAAAATGGGTATTTTTTAATAGCTAAAGAATGCACCCTGATGTAAATTAGGATGATCTTACTCTCATAGGTCTATTGTTATTGTTAGGAAACCCTACTGCACAATCATTTCCCCAAAAAATCAGGAAAAATAATTAAATATCTAGTTTATTTTATTTCTCCGTGCAATTGCTGAAGTTCATTTAGTGACAAGAGTGGGATGAGAACAGAATATTCTCTTTAGATCCCAGTGTAATTACACACACTCATGGTGGCAAGACTAATCAGGTCCCAAAAATGGATGAAGAGGAGTGTCTGGTTTAGAGGTGGGGAGAGAAGATGAAGATGGTGGGAAATTTTCTAGTAGCAGCCAGGCTTGGAGAGAAAGCTGGGCTGAGGTGGGATTATAGTTTTTAATGAATCTGAATATAGGAGCATTAGGGTTGATAAAGACCTCCAAGATCATCAAGTTCAACCTTTGACCTAAGGTTGGATCCACTCAGGTCCACTGGATGGATTGGTGTGTCAACACTAACAGGGTGTGAAGCATGAGGGTAGAGGGATCCCCAAATGCGGGTATCCATCAAGGAGGGTCCTTTGCTATTTTGAACATAGTGACAAATAAAGGCACTGAGGTTTTGGCAGCTCCAGAAGGGAAAGTGTGATGGGAGAGTGTCCTGTGCTGGGCAGTCGCTGCCTGTGGATGCCTGGGATAAGGAAAATATCTCTCTTTCATCCAACCCCATGTGAGATGTGGGTGATGACACCTGAGTGTGGGAGGAGGCTTTGTGCCTATGCCAGGCTGAGCAGGCTCCTCTTATTTCTCTTTCTATTCAGAATAACATGAGGGCTTGACTTTGATTTCAGTCTGAGTGAGAGCACAGTCCACGTTGTGAGTGGGTCCCGTTTCTGAGAAGTCAGATAATCCAAAGGACTCCAGGTGCAAAGATGGAGCTCAGCAGTTTGTGTCCAAGGGAGAAGAGCCTTCAGCCAATCTGTCACCTTTCTAAATCCTCACGGGCTGATCCTGCAGATAAAAATGCTGTGCAGCACAGACAAGGCCTTTTTAAAATGATACAAGGCAGACATTCAATTTTAAGAAGCTGGAGCTTTATTTTTGGAATCCTAGAATGTGTACGGAATTTAAAAAGCCTAAAGCTATAATGTTTTACTGCTCCTTTGATAAAATTTATATTTAATCATATCTTAAAAACTGTTCTCATTCTGCCACTTGATGTTACCAACCAAGCGGAACCCATCAATGCAACACTATCTATCAGCCCTTCTTTTATTTCACTCTCCTGCAACTCCTTTTTAATGGCACAAACGTTAATGAATTACAGTGGAATTTCTGGGAAGTACAAATGAAAATTGGGGGTCTGTTACCCAGAGGTTTCTCACTGCCTGGTTGGAACCGAAGTGCTGAATCTGACCCATTTACGTTGTTAAACCTCCAGCTTGCAGACCAATCTCTGTTTTGAAGCTGAGATTTCTAATAGTTGTGATGAGTAAGCTTACTTTACCATCTTCAGATCATAGAATGGTTTGGGTGGAAAGGACCTCAAAGACCATTCAGTTCCACCCCCCTGCCATGGGCAGGGACATCTTTCACCATCCCAGGTTGCTCCAAGTTTTGTCCAACCTGGCCTTGGACATTT
The DNA here is from genome assembly GCA_038380795.1 of Pyrocephalus nanus. NCBI lineage: Eukaryota > Metazoa > Chordata > Aves > Passeriformes > Tyrannidae > Pyrocephalus > Pyrocephalus nanus. Next base: position 5,150,130 of record CM076268.1, read on the forward strand.
CCAGGGGTGGGGCAGCAACAACTTTCCATGAGTAAGCTGTGCCAGGGCCTCACGACCCTCTGAAAAAAGAATTTTTTGAACAGTATCCAGCCTAACCCTTCCCTCTGTCAGCATAAATACATTCCCTCCAGGCCCTTGTCCAAAGTCCCTCACCAGCTCTCTTGGAACCTCTTTACGCATTGGAAAGGGCTGTCAGGTGTCCTTGGAGCCTTCTCTTCTCCAGGTGAACACTCTCAGCTATCCCAGCCTGGTTCCAGAGCAGAAGTGCTCCAATCCTTAGAGCATCTTTGTGGCCTTCTCTGGATCTTCATCTAAAGATTTTCATTAACAGGTGGAGTTTAGAAAATCTTTCTAGAAGAGGTGGGAGTATTGTGTGTGATCTTTGACAGCCCAGGATGAGTCCTTTGTTGGTGGCTGAATTTCCAGTGATGCCCATTTGCCACTGGTGATTATAAGATTCTGAAGGGATTTGTTCAGATATCCATCTCTTTATCAAATTTGTCCCTTTAAAATAGTAGTTACACTAATTAAAACCTCTGCTAAACTCTCTCTGCAGCTAAACTTGTTAACTCTGTTGTTGCAGTATTGTTGGGGGTGCGTGTCTGGGGACAGACCTGTGACTTTGTCAAAGTGTTGCTCACGTTACTGAGGCAAGAATGAGTTAAATGCATTTCTCTCCATTTCTTTTTCAGAACTGAAACATGTCCAGCAAAGTTGGTGGTCTCCATAAGAAATTTAAACTCTCTGCTGACCAAGTGAAAACACACATGTGCATGTATCAGGCATATACATAATCTTGGCTGAAAATCAGCATCAGTGACAATTTCACTCAGTGAATTCTTAATTTTGAGCCCTGCTCTTAAAAATCAGGTTTGTCTCAGGAATTCTACTTAGAAGACCTTTTAGCCTTTTAGTACCAGACCGACTTCTCAAGTTGTTAATAATTCTCCCTCACAATATGAATTTTAATTCTTACATAAACTGGAATTAAAATTCATATTTATCGGCATTTACATGCTGGAAGGTTGGGGTTTTTTATTTGCTTCTTCCCCTTTTTCTCAGAAGTCTCCAGGATGGATCACCGCTGCTAAAAAGGCACCGGACTAAACGGACCGTCGGCAGTCGCACGTTCCAATGCAATTCCTTTAAATAGAAATGATTTGTTCTTACTCTTCATAAACACATAAGTAAAAGTCTGGTCTCTTCATTTCTGTCTCTTTTCCTGGAGGACCAGGGGATCTCCCAGTGCTGTCTGTTCTTTTCCTCTGTGCTTTGCAGGCGGGGGAATTTCATGCCAGACTCAGCTCCACGTCCTCTGAAGAGGCAACATTAAAGTCAGCACTTGACTGCACTGAATTTTACAGGATTTTTCTCCCAACTACGATATTGATATCTTTTAAGTGAAGAGAGTAATTGAGGAATCTTCCTCTAAATTATTGACTGGGTGTCTAGAGAAAAGATGAATGAAAAATGTCTTTATCCCTGATAAAGGTTTAGGTGAATTGCGTTAATCTTGTGGCTTCCAAAGTGACCTTTTCCAGTATTATTTAGGGTGAGCTAACCCTGTGGGAAGGCTGTATGTGTGTGTGCAGAGAAAGAACAGCCTAAATTTTGGTGCTGGGCACATGAGATGAGAATTTCTCTCTTTCTAAATAATTTTTATATGAAGTCAGGAGTGAGAAGCAGGAGGAGGGAGTTGAATTAAAAACCAAAAACCTTGGCGTTGCCTCACTTTCCTCTTTCCGTCTCAGCATTTTGCATTAATAATCACGGTGTTTCAGGTAGTAAATTTAAGGGGTGAGCAGTTGGAGGAGAGCCTCACTAAAAGAAAATTCCATCAGCAGGAGCTGTGAGCCCCAGGAAGGTCCTGCCTGGTCCTGTGTCAGCTCTGGGACATCTCTGCTCTGTGTGGATCCAGCGGGATGTGCAGCTTGGAGCTGCTGGGAGAGGCTGAAAGCACCTCAGCTCACTTCCAGGCTGATTTTGTTCTGGAGGAAAAAAAAAAAGGTAAGGGAAAATATATAAATAGTTGTGTATTTATAGGAAAAGTTCAGAAGGAAGGAGGACGCTGTGACAGGTTTTGTTCTCCCAGTGACGTCTCTTTGCACCATTTCAGTAAAAGAAGACTTTAAAAATCTGCTTTTCTGTGCATGTAAAATTCCTGCGATACAAATTTGATCACATTTGCAAGGATTAAAGGATTTGATGTGCAGAATGCATTCTCTTCCTAAGCATGACAAATGGAAGCAATTTACACATGGCTTCTGAATATTTTCCTGAAATTGTTTTCCTGTTCTGTTTTGGTTTGGCTTTTTGTTTAGTTTTGTTTTTTTCTTTTTCTTTTTTTTCCCTTTTTCTTCTTGTGTGCCACTAGAGATCAGCATATTTTTAGACATTTAAACAATCATAATGTCAACATAGGGGCTTAAAAAGGATCCTGCATAACTATCGAGTAGCCAAATTACTCATGACTGGTAAAACAAAACGAATAAAGTCAGGCCTGAAGGCATCGAGAAAGCAACTTTTTTGCATCCAGCTTTCATATTCCCTTATTCCCTTGTTTTTTTCTGAGGCTTTGGGCATCTCTGCATTTCCATTATGTTAGTTTTATTTCCCCCCAAACCCTCCTTTGTATGGCACAAAAAAATGAATGTGTGTTATAGCAGTGCCCCCTCCTAAACCTACTATTGGCTTAACGCATTAATAAGTTTGAACACACATCTTCCACGTTAAAAAAAAAAAAAAAAAAAGTGTCAGAATCTTCTTCAACTTATTAAATTAAAATAAATATAGATTTTTACATTTATCAATCTCTGGTTCTGTGAAGCCTGTCCACTTTTTCGCTTTTACAAATTGACTAAAGGTTTCTGTTTCATATCTGAGAGAGCCCAAGAGATTTGTGGATGAGTTGCCTACCTTTGAAGAAGTCCTTTCTCCTCTAACACACTCCTTTGCTGACTCCACTGGTCAGTCTTCAAGGTCATTAATGTTGGGAAGTTGTCAGTCAAGGAAGAGCTGATCATTGTCCTCTTTTGTGTCTCTGATTCTGGTCCCACCTGGGCTCCGGCAGTGATTCTGGCACGCTGAGTTTTACAAATTTCAGCCACTCCGTGTCTTTCCCAGAGTAAAATCCTTGTCTGAGGCTTTTGCACTGGGATGAATAAAAGGTGATAAATGAGTGTTTGCACCCTGTAATAATTGTGTTTTTCTTTGGAGGACTCATGCTGGTTTTGGACAGGATGTTCCCTAAAAGCCGGGTTTGTCAGCACGTCCTAAAGTGGTTTTGGGGATTAAAAACAACAGCACAGGCAGCAAAACTCAGAGATTTCTGCTGCTGGAGATGAAATGAATAGATCAGGAATTTCAAAGTTAGTTATAACTTCTTGAATTAAATATTTTTTTTCTTTTTTCTTAAAAGCATCCAGATCTCAAGACCAAAGCATAGATATCTTTTTAATCATGGTCAGACTCTCTTATGTCCACAGAACTAATTTACTGGGAACTTTTAGTAGCAAGAGCTCCATTCATTTGATTTAAGATTTTTATCAAGGATAATATGATCCAAATCATAAATCCACAGGTCCCCTGCAAATAAGTCTTTGGAGTTTCAGCAATAAAAACAAAGGGAAAAAAATATATTAACAAATAAAATTGTTAATATTTAGATATGTAGAAGAATATTTATGCCTTCCACTTTTTTAACTAATTGAAGTAGTTAATATCAAATCAAGAAGGCACAGAGATAGATAAAATTTTCCTGTAATAACAGAGAAATTCATGTAAATACAATAGCTGAAAGTTATTTCTTTTACAAAGACATGGAAGTAAAATATTGATTGTTTAATGCTTGCAAAAATAGAGAAGAAAACAGGAAAAGGAGGAAGAGAGAATATAAGTGTTTTTGCAAAGCTACTTTTGCTCAATTTTTGATGTGATTAGAGAAATATTTTGCACTGTGGGGAAAACTGAGTGTCTGAGTGAACTGAACTTGGTGGTACCAAAGTCCAAGTCCCATCTCAAGAGCAGGGATGTGGCAGGACCATGTGAGAGACTGTGAGCATGTGAGGGGTGAAAAGGGTGATGGAAAGCTTTGGAAAACATCTTTTCAGCAGCAAGGCAGTTGCTTGTAACTCTGGCTTGTCTTTAGCTGAAATTTTTGTGACAGAAGGGAAAAAAACCAACACCCTTCATTAGCCTTGTAAATCCTGGCCTGGAAAACCCCAGGGAGCTTGCTCCCAAGAAAAAGAATCCCTCGCACAATAACAGCAGGTTTTCAATCAGTCCTCTTGATCCCTGCTTTTGCTTATTCCCAAGAATCTGCCAAGTCTGTTGAACTTCCTTAGAGTGACCCTCCCATTTAATTCATGGGCCATTTTGTATTTACAGAGAGGTCAATAAAAGCTTTCCAGAGCTGCAAACTTCCCTGTAATGGTTGTCCTGAGCAATACAGCCTGAAGAGCCCCAACAGGAAATTGGTAAAGCAGCAGCCAATTTCCTTTTACTTTTTTAACTGCCTTTTGGTCTTCCTGCTCTGTTCATATCCCCACTGCTGAATTATTCTAGAAATGGTGGGATATTTCCAGAGCCACATATGGAGGAGAGCTCATATCATTCACAGAATTTTATGTAAGGTTAATGAAACATTGGATTTTTTTTAATTAATAATAAATGTAAGGTTAAAGCACAAGACCAACTATGAAATTTTGTTTCTGCTCTGATTTTGTTACTGTCCCACTGGGTGACTTTGGAACAACTATTTTACACATATTTTCTTGCTCTTGCTTAAAATTTGGGCAATGCCTATGGATTTTCCAAGCTGAGGCTAAGGAGCTGTGGAATCTTTGGGCATGGGGAGAAATGCAATGGGGTGTGAGCCCTGAACTTCTGCCGCCTTCTCCTGCTTCTGAACATGGAAAAGAATATCTTTGGAGGAGTGAGGACATGGCATTATGAAATATTTCAGTTAATAAACCTGCTCCACAAAGGCTGCAGCTACACTGGCAGTAGCTCATTGGAAAGATCTGCAGAGCGACATTGCTGACTCTGAGCACCAGATGTCCACAATAAATGCGTTTCCAGGGTGTTCTCTTCGGATGATGGTGAGTCTGGTCCTGCTGCCTGCAGACCCATTGCTGCCTGGAACACTTCTGGTTTAGTTACACCCAAAAGAGATTCAGCCCCTGTTCCTCATGCAGCTGTGTGATGTTTAACCCCACCAGGGAAGTGGAAACACCTGGGAGATGCCTTCAAAAGCTTCTCCCAACTCAGTCGATGACACGCATGCACTGAGGGACTTTCCAGCCACTTCACCCACCATCCCAGGAGAAGGGCACAGAGCACTAATTTGGATGCCTGGGCTGTTTGTGCAGTGCCTGGGGAATGTTTGGCATCTTGGAAAGCCCTGGTTACCTGTGACAGCAAAGGTCCCGAGTGCCTAAACTAATCAATGGGAAATGCTGATGTTAAAGGAACCTCATCCCACACCTCCCTGAGCCTCCCTCGGGACTCCCAGTCTCAGTAAAGTAGACAGCTACATGCAATTGTCCCCCAGATTAGGAAGTACAGAGGAATGAATTTAAGGGAAGACTGGCCATGGTCTACTAACATGGTGCTTTTAGGTCTCAGGTTGAGCTCAGTGATCTCAAAGGTCTTTTCCAACCTTAATGATTCTGTGAAGGGAAGACTAAGGAGCTGCTGGTGGCTGTGTGTTCTTTGCTGTGATAACATAATGACCACAGCACAAACTTTTGGTCTCTGCTCTTGTAAATTCTCTGTGTTTTCTTCAATGACTAATTAAATTGGTCAGGGTTTTCTTGTCTCAAGGAAGTGCCCTAATTCCCTGGATACTCGTATGTCATAGATGTCAAGGTCATGGGTGTCTAGTCGTCACTTTTTCCCCTGAAAACTAGAACATTGCCAGCACAAGGAGTATGCTTTTAACTCAAACAGATGAAAAAAAAAAAAATGCTCCAGAAGTTAGAGAGAAATTAGATTCTCCTTGTTCCATGAAGGGTGCAAACCCTTTAAAACTGAGCCTCTGTGCACCATGGAAGGTTGTTCTGGCTGTGTTTGGAGAGAATGAACTTCTCATTCTGTGTTTTCCTGCTGACTGTTCCAGGCAGGTACAGCTCCATGGATGGGGGCTTCTAGTTTGGGATAAGATGTAGGGACATAGTGTGGGTGCAAAGCTACATTTGAATTGATCAAAACTAATGTTTTAAGAGTTGAAATCTCCAAGATCTCTTCAATATTAGGCACGTGAATGCAAACTTTGAAGACTAAGATTTAGACTTGGTCACTGAACACATCTCAAGTGCTGCATCTGTGTCCATGTTGTGTTCTATTGGTTAAAATTTTGTCCTTGCTGTTGTTCAACACATGAACATTGCTGTAAATCCCAGTTTAAAGAAAGTGTCACTGACAACATTTCCTTAACCACAGTCTACTATTTTCTCACTGTTTTAAAGTTTTTTTATCTTTAGACTACCACATTTTCCATACATGATGTGGGAATCAGAAATATTCTAAGTTGAGATTCTTAAAGGAAAAAAATATGGGGGAGCAACACAATTTATATTAATTTTGCTTCATACATGAATAAAAATCAGGCTTGTGTCTGAAGTTTTCCTGCAGCACCCAAGGCCACTGGTCCTTTGGTTCTGACTTTTGAAGCCTGAGGAGAAAACACAAATCTGAACAATTGCACTTATGACTCCCTGAATTTATTCACTTATGGAAAGGAATGAAGCAAAATCAGGTCCCTCACTGGAGAAGATTGCAGTCATAAACTCTGAAAAGATCAGGTTACCTGTCTTGTCTCCTATTGTCTTTTGTGCTAGTTATATAGTTCTTCAAAGATACAAAAATAACAGCTCTCATATCTGAAATATTTCTCTTTGTTTTGCCTCTTGGTCATAAAAAAGTAATCTGACACTTTTTTCCTTGTAAGTTTTCTTGTAGGTTTTCGCTTTCCTTTAAGTCTTCAGTCTTGACTTTAATTTTTGTCAGTTAACCTCACGCCTCAAACACAGATTTTCTCTTCAGGGTACCACTTTGATTTGTCTAGTCAATCCCAAACTTAGCAAAACTATGGATGTGCATATTATTTTTTTCATAATTATCAAGTTTATTCTCTTTATTTTTTCTCTTCTCCCCTTCAGGATCTTTCTGACAAGGATTCCACTCTCCTGGGTTTCAAGGCTGCGAGAATTACAATTCACTCAGAGTTCAAGCCTTTGTTTAAGACAATGTCCTCAGGGTTATGAGGTGTGTTAAGTGGCAGAAGAAAAACTACTGTTCTGGGTCTCCTGTTTGGCTGAGCTGTGTCAGGTGTGTTGTGGAATATCTACTCCTGTCCCACTTAGACATCCAGGCTGATTTCACAGAGCCTTCTGCAGCCAGGGGGAATTTTGTGGGATTCCCCTTTGACATTGTCCACGTTGAAGCATCAGGAACTCAAGTGTTCTAAAACACAGTGTAGGATTATCACAACTCAGGGTCATGTCTGTTATTTATTCCTTTTTAAGGAAAGAACTGGAGCATTCTGTTAATCCTGACTCTAAATGAGGCTGATCCTCATGAAAAGGAATGTGGGGACCTCCCTACAGCTCTGACATTTTGCAGTGTATCTTAGTGGTCTCCAATGATGGCACAAATAAATTATTTTTTGTCTTTTTTCCTTTTTTTTTTTTTCCCATATATTTTCTTTCCTTTTATCTTCCTTGAAGCTGACAGACTTTGCAGAAACACTTGCTGACCCCTGGAAAGAAGAACAGTCTCTAACAAGCCAGCAGCTTTCTTACCTGGTGGATTGCCAGGTGACCATACCAAGGGATGGTCAGTTTTTAGGAGACCCCACCACCCTTCTCTCACACCACACATATTTCCCTACATCAGCAAGGGACACTTTGTGCAGGAGGGGTCGAGCTGAGCCTGGCAGTGATGTCCCCTCAGATGTGAGACCCCAACTCCCAGGAGCCCCTGGTGCTGCCTCACTCCTGGCAGAGGAATTAAGATGTAGTCATCGCATCCTGGCTTTCCAGGCTGGAGGATCTTTTCCCATTTAATTTTAAGGAAATGTTCTGACGTGATATTTTCTCCCTTCACGAGAAATGTCAACATTTATGAAATGGGAGCAAACTGTTTAAATTTTTTATAGACTGAAAAGATTAAGCTTTGGCCAGCTCCAGTCCAAATTTCCCTGGTTCCCCATAAGAAAATGAATTGGAGTGGGAAAGGTTTTCCACAGTGCTGCACGAAGCAAACCATCAGTGTGTTCCCTGCAGTCCCACCTTGTCACTTGAGTATGCATAGGATTCCAAGGTGGATCTTTATAGTCCATATTTCCACCACCTCCAGTATCCTTCCCCTCATTTCCTATTTGAATTTGTTACCTGGATACAGCTCTGAGTCCAGTGGCACTTTAAAAACCTATTGCTTGTATATGCTCCAATTGCAGATCTGATGAAGGAGATGAGAGAATCTGTTGTTCTCATTATGTATCTCTGGCACAATAAGGACAGATAAAGAAATGCAAAGAGCTTTGCAAAACACTATTTATTACTGTGTTCAGTGGTGGTGAGTACTCCAAATGAATCCCTGTAACAGCTGAACTTTCACACAGTTGGGACACCAGCAGTCTCTCAGTTCCCTTCTGTACCCAAATCCCTAATAAAAAAGAACACCCAGCTTTAGGGTAGAATTTGTTTTAATCAAATATTTGTGTCTTATAGAGAGGATTTAAAATAATCACCAGCCAGTGGTAAGGGATACGATATGGCACACTGGAAAACATTCCCAAGTTCTTTGGAATGTGATCACTGAGAGGTTCATTTTCTGCGAGGTCTTAAAATACAGCCATGTAGTAAAAAAACTTTATTTCATTGTCTGGCTATTTCGCCAAGTCCCTTCCTTCCTGGAATGTTTATTAAATTTAGTTTCATGCGGTCTGTAAATATATATATACATATATATATATGTATAAAAATATATTGTTCTCTTTCCTCAGAAGGCTGGGTGGGCTGCCAATTGCATCCTAGGTTTTAGGGAACTGGTGCTGATGCTGCAATTTTAGTTCCATGCTAAGACGTGACAGAACAAGTTTGCTCTTCTGTGGGAGGTTTGCCCTCCTTGTTGCTGCTGAATCGGGACTGTACCTTGAGCTGACCCAAATACACTGAATTGTTCTTCTTTTCTCTCCCATTATTTTAGGTCAATTTGGTTTTTAACTGTTTGGTTTTTGATGTTGGGGTTTTTTTTGTTTGTTTTAGGGGTTTTGTTTTATTTTGGTTTTCTGTTTGTTTTGTTTTTGGTTGGTTGGTTGATTTGTTTTGGGTGGAGTTTTTTGTTGTTGGTTGGTTGTTTTTTGTTTTTGTTTTTGTTTTCTTTTAAACAAGAGCACGCAATATTGACTTGAGGATTCCAGTGCAGCTGCCTGGCAGAGTTAATCAATGATCTCTGCTTGCTCACAACGTACTACCGTGTTACATCATGGTGACAAGGGCAGAACAAACCTGGTGCAGTCCTGGAGTAAATGATCCTTCTCCCAGTCACTGGGAGCTGCCTTTGGAGCAAATACTGCATGTCAGAAATAAAGAAACCTCCTTCCCTTTCCCTTTCCTTTCCCTTCCTCCCTCCTTTTCCTGCTTTCCTTGCCTCTCCCTTTCCACAAAGTTTTAGAAATTTCTAAAATTGCCCCCATGAAGACATTCTCTTTGTCTCCTGCACTTAAACCATCAAATCCCTGTTGTTTCCCCGTTCCTGATGATGGTTCTATAAGATCCTTGCTTGTTACGTCTCAAAATTGAATAAAACCCCCTTTGTGCTGACAGCTTCGTTGTACTCAGTGTTCAAAATATCAAAGGCTGAATGCTAAATGTTCCTAATGCAAAGTGTCAAGAGTGCAATGTGGGATAATAGAATACATGGCTTGCAAACTTGCACTTTAATATGGCAAACTACTTGGTCAGCAAGCAAATTAATTCATTTATGATCTGATATTACTGCAAGCAGTGGGGCAGCTCTTGCAGGCAGCTCTGTTGAATTCTGCTGCTGTGCTGTGCTGTGTCTTGTCTATTTGTAGATGCCTCTCAAGAAAAAGGGGGAGTGGGCTCAGTTTAGAGGTATAATTTCAGTGATTTCCTTTCTATATGTCACTTCACCTCGTTTTTGTTTAATAAGATTTCTTCCAAATGCACATTTGCTGTTCCAAGTGGCAAAACCTGCAATTATCTGGTTATCCTTTTCAAATTCCAATTGTTGTGCTGTAGGAATTGATTGTGCAGATGTTTAAAACACGAACAGATGAATACAGTGAAATGTTGTCAGTGGCGTGTTGTCTCCCACAGTTCCACAAAGAAACTTGAACATATTTTCTGGCAGAGCTGCTCATTTTCCCAGGGTGGATATTTGCAAGCCTACCTCTGTAGTTTGTGAATATCGAAATGAATGGTAAATATTAACCTCTGAGAGCTGGAATAATGTGAAAAATTACAAAAGTAAATGTTAGCAGAAATATCTGTTACACAGGCAAAGAGAGAGACGGCACTGAAAGGATTTATGTTATTTTTTGAGTCTTGGCTCACACGCCAAAGTTGTGAATCTTTCGATTGAAAGGAAAGGAAGGTCCAATTTTTCAAAAGCAGCCTTGAAGGTTTGTTTTTCAGAGTTCAGTGACCTGATTGAAAGAACAGCTCTCTGTGAAAATAATTATGGAAGAGGGAAAAAACAGAAAATACTTGACATACTGTAAAAGTTACAACTGCAAACAGATTTTTGTTCTCTTATACAGAAAAAACCCCCAAAACAAAAACAACAAAACAACCCAACCCAAAAGCAAATGGCTAAACAAAATTTATTGCTTTCTTTCTTAAAGAAAACAAGGAGATTTGGTGACTCTTTTGAGTGGGTTGACTGTGTTATCCTTGATTGAAACAGTTATGAAGAGCACACATCTGTAACTTGTTTTTTCATCTGTTCATGATGTCTTATAGATGGTCCTGGGTATTTTTTGAGTATTTATATTACTGAGGCTCTGAGTAACAGCAGAATGGAGTCTAATAATCCCTTGCTAAAATCAAGGCCTGCAAATGAAATAATTTGGAAATATTTGCATAAAAATTGCTAAAGCAGAGATGTAACATCGGTGCTTTGGAGATGAAATTCTGGCTTTTTGGCATAGTGTGCATCTGATCTGGACATCTCTCAGTGATGTTTCATCACTGCCCTAGTTTTAGGTGAATTTCAACAAAAAAATTGATGATGACATCACGGTGTTAAAAGAATTGCCTGTCCCTTACAGCAGTTGTTTTTTTTTCTGTTTTAGCAAAAGCATTGCCCTGTTCCTTCACTGCATCCTATGGCACAAGGAAGATTGTCCCTCATCACATTTTGAACCTCAAGCTGGTTTAGCTGAGCTGCTGCAGTTCCCAGGAGGCAGTAAAAAAAAGTTGGAGATGAACTTGTAGCCTCATGAGATCAATGTCATCTACACCCACTGCCTTTCTTTCTTTACGGGCAATCCGCTGGTGTTCCTGCCACATCTCGGTGTCATACATTTCCTTTGTCCCATCCCACAAGTAGCATCAGCAGAAATACCCTGGACGATCACACTGGGCTGGAAGCCAATGCAGATTTATGTGTTTGAGATTTTTTTTTTTTATCTTTGTGAGCTGCCTTTGATTTAAAGACCAGCTTTTTATCACGGCTGAGGTGTTGATCCAGGAACCAGGGTTTGGCAGTGAGATCCTGCTGACAAGCCCTGGCAGGACATTTGGCCCAAGATCTATTTTTGTGTTGGGTTTTTGCATGTTTAAAACCCATTTGATGCTCTCTTTGATGCTCCTCCTTGGAAAAGGCCAGTGAGGGAAGCCTTTGGTTGGTTTATTTTCTTGCTGATGGTGATTCAGGTCTTCTTGTCTGTGAGCCTTTTCTGGCTGGAGATGATGCAGGATGGCAGCTCAGTGTCCCAGTAAACCAGGCATATTCTGGAGTGATCAGGACAGCCCCTACAACAACCAATAGTCAGATTATAGTTCAATTGATTTTATACTGGTTTTGTGACATATCACAGGTAATTTGCCTTTGGAGAATATTTTCACACTTCACTGAGTTATGGTTAAAGTTGTTACATCTGAACCAAAGTTAAATCTAACTCTTTTTCTTAAGTATTTCACCAGGATAAATTTGTTCAGGTAACAGCAAAGTGAAAGCACTGAACAACAAACAACTTAAAGCAGCTCTTGGCATTTGATGCCAACGCCTCCACATCTGCAGGTGTTCATCTGTCTCCCGTCCCCAGCCTTGTTGTTGGGTTGTTGTTTCATCATTAACATTAATACTGTCTTTAGATGCACATTCCATGTTTAATATTAATCACCACAGTTTGTATGTTGACTTTCCCTCTTTGCTTGTGGCTGGGGGTGCTCAGGGGCCCTGAGCACGTCCTTCCCCGGCAGCCAGCGAGGCAGAAGGAGTGAAGTGCATTAGGAACCCCCTGAGGAAGAGGAACAGCACTTAAAGGACAGAGCTGCTCTTTGGGGTGGTGGAGGGGAAGTGTCTGTGTTTGGGGGGGTTTTGGCTGTGTGACATGTCATAGCTGTGCTTCCCCTGCTCCCCAGCATGTCCTCCCCGTGCAGCCTGCTGAGGTTGGGAGGGCGTTTTCTTCATTAATCAGGGAGCAAAACTTCCCAGTGAGGAGGAGTTGAGGGTGGGACCATCTTAAAGAGGTCCTGCTGGTCCAACTGGAGAGGATTTCCCAGCATCATTCTCATCCCAAATCCAAAACACAGCACTGTAACAGCTACTGAGAAGAAATTAACTCTACCCAGGCTAAAACCAGGACAGAAACCCCACCTGCCCTGCCCTGCTGGATCTCTAGGCTTGGTCTGAAGAGCTGCAGGCTCTGGGTGGATCCAGGTTATTCCTGCTGGGAAAAAACCCTAAGTTTTCAGATGTTTCTCACCTACTCTACCTCTCATCTGCCCCACCTCCAAGGAGAGGTAAAGTCACAGAGTGACTTTAGAGCTCATTTAGTTGTCAGTGGGCTGAATGACAACTCATTTCCTTGTCAGCACGGACTAACACGAGGTGTCAGAGTTGCTCTTCAAACAACAGAGACGTTGGGTTGCTGTCTTTTAGATGCTCACACTGTGATTAAATCCATAAGAAACCATTATTCCCGATTATGGCTTGGGCTGTTAAATGAGGTGGGATTTTTTTTTCTCAGACGTGTGCCGGGTGGTCCTTCCCTTGGGGTGCACAGGACATGTGCTGGTTCTCTGCCCCCAATTCCAGGAAGCTGCAGCCCTCCCTCCCATCCCACACCCACCAGAGAAGGTGCTGGAAGAGTCACTGTTGACAGCCACTTCTGTGATTCTCTGATTCTGTGACTTCTACAAGCCATAGGGGAAAGCCCATAGTTGAGAGGTCTGTTAAATACAGTTCAAACAACACTACGCCAGATATGTTATGAATATTTTAAAATGGCTCCTTAAAATTAGGGATTGCCTACTGAAGGCAGTCATTAGTGCAGGTTTCATTAGGGGGCCAGTCTATAATGAGTTATCAAGTTCTGAACTAATTTAAATTATATCTATTAAAATATCCTTTTTACATAAAACAGGGGGCATTGGGGTTGTAAAATAGACTGGGGCTGAAATGTAAGCTAATAAATATCTAATAAGTTACAGTGTGTGTTTAAACTGATATAACACACAATACACTGAGCAAACATTGTACCGTGCGAGCCGAGCAGCCCTCGGACAGCCCTGGGAGCAGGTGGAGGGTAATGCATGGATCATTTTATCGTGCATTTCCCAGGTCTTCCCACGATGTGACCCCTCCTCAGCCTTGCTGCTCCTCTAAAAGCACATTACTCACACCCAGGCTCTACCTGGGCGCAGCATCTGACTCTGTTTCACAAGTAATTCATTAACGAGTCCTCCGCGTGCCTTCGGTGCCTCATATCCATTATCCTCATTTAATAGTTTAGCCTAAGGACGTCTTCCAATATAAATAACCTTCCACAACTCTTAGATAGCACAGTTGTGTTTCTTTTTATAGTAAATGGAAATTACCAAAAAGCATTTGACCAGATTTTGAGGAGTGTAACACACGACAGACCAGGTACAGAACCTGCCCGATTTTTTTGAGCAGGGGATATATTATCCCACCAGGGCAGCATCTCCCACACAGACAGAAATTCATCCAACATGTGTTCAAGTAATTTTCTCTCTCTGACTTTTAGCTGGCCACGTAGACTTTTAAACTACCCTTTCTGCCTTAAATGTAGTTTTAAATTGCACCTAATATTTGGTAGGTAATTCTTTAAAGCTGTTAGCACCTATTCACACTGTAAGTAGGGGGATTTTTCTTTTTCATGTGTGTCTTCTGGGATGTTAAAGGATCCAAGACTGGGGATGCAATCTCAATCCAGAACTGATCTTTGCAGTTTCCTGCAAGGGTGAAATGGGAAAAGTAAAATATTACCTTATTAAAAATTGCTCAAAACACATCTTCCTTGTTAAATATGCAGAGCTATTCAAAAATATTACCTTTCTGGGAACAGTAACAATACTCTGAGTGCCTGAGTTACTATTTCCAGGACTTGGTTTACTGCTAAGGAAAAATTAGGACTTCGGGAGAACAAACAAAGTCTTACATTTTCTGAGGATCAAAAAATCATCCAGTACTCTGGAAGGGTGAGAGGCTGGTGTGAGTTAATGTGACAAGAGGACTTACTCAGATTTCACCGTGAAATTAAAAGAAACAGGGTGTAAAGTTAGTAAACATATCTTCTTAACAGTTAGGAAAGCCTAGGGCTAGTAGAAATAAAAGTACTATAAAACTTAAGGGTTTCCATTCTCATTAAGATATTCCTGTAAGGAATATCTTAATATCACCAGCATCAAGACAGAGACTGAAAGCAACATTCCTCACACCATATGCAGCATAACTTTGCCACTCGTCCTTACAGTATTTACAGTACTTCAGTCTTTTTTCCCTCACAAATTAAATTAATTTGGAACCACTTGCAGGCAAAGTCCATCCATGTCTGAATCTCTTCCAGGCTACTTTTGCAAACTACATTTTCTATATATAAATCATCCTGCAGTTCTCTCAGTGAAATTAATTCCACACACTGTGTCTGCTAATGAGAGTCCACCCAATATTTTGCTATTGCAGACACTCATTAGCTTGCTTTAATTTACAGGAAGCAATCAGCATCTGCCGAGCAGAGAGGGTACAAAAGATGACTTTAGCATTTATTGAATGTAAATGTTTGTGATGCCTCCTCACCTCCGAAGCAGTCCCACGCAGCAGGTATTTTAGGATTAAGGTTCCAGGAGAACCGGTGCCTTCTTCACGAATACTCTGACCCCTAAACCAAAAACTCCCGTGTTTGCGCTAAATGATTGAAGAATATCTTGTAAATCATTTACCTCTTCCTGCTGCTACTTTTCAGTGGATAGTGTTTACTCCGTTTCCAACATGATGGCAAAGTTAAATTTTCATTTTGCTGGAAAAGAACAAAATACAGTGAGCCTTTTTGCTTGTTATTGCCTAATGTGGAGCGAGCCGTTTCTCAATCCCATGCATCACAGATGTCCTGTCAGGGCTCATATACACTGAGTGAAGTATTTGCATCCCCATGCCTGCTGATAGACTGAGCATGTTTGTCTACAAAGTGCTTTTAAATGAACTAATACATGATTCATGTGGACTCCATTGAGCAGAACACCAATCTGTCTGGACACAGTTTGCTGTAGGCTTGACAATAGGAACATTTCTCCGGGTGAGACAGGTACAACCACCTCCTGGAAAAGTGGGGAGTGAGTGGTACCCGCAGCCTGGCACATCCAAACCTTGGGTCACCTCCCCGAGCAGGAACATGCCCTGGGCTGGAGGTTGTGTTTGAGATATTCCTCATCCTGTCTCTCCTTGGTCGCTCGTGACATGAGCGATGCACAATCTGTATCTGCTCAGTCATGCTTGAGCAGGAGAGGATAGTGCACCACCTTTATTATTTATACAGGGATACAAAAAGATTCTTCGCAGTCGAGGAGGAAAAAAAAAAATTGATCCCAAGTATACTGTTTCCTATTGAACTAAATAGATTTTTAATCGAGTCTCTGTTCCTTTGGGTAATTGACTTAACAGTGTGGGCAAATTAATTTCAGATAAACTATAGCTGGGATTTTACAAGGAGCACGAGGGTGATGAAGGAGTCAGCTCCAGTGCAGCAAGAGCAGGGCAAATATCTTAATTCCTCTGGCTTTCCAGGCGCAGTGCAACCCAAATGTTTAGACCTGGAGCTGAATTCAGAAGCTTTTATGCAAACTAAACTCCTGCTGAAGTCAGTCAAAACACTGATTCAGAAAAGACACAGAAAATGGCTCAAAAAAATTCCCAAGTGCTCACAAATGTGTTACACACACATAACCTCCCCCCTGCATTTAATAACCTAATCTAAATGTAGCTCTTTGCAAGGCATTGTTGTTCAAGTGTTTCTGTGATATTTGGCACCAGCACCTCATTTGGGATCTTATCTGGATCCAAAAGCCATTGAAACAATTTTTTTTTCCCTATGACCCACCCAGAAACCCACTCCAGTGGTGACAGACTGGTGAGGAAAATCAGCATCACAACAAACACTTTGGGCTGTGTTAAAACTCTTTCTAGAAAGTCTGTGGAAAAAGCAGGATTTTGGAGCACTCCTGAATTCCATTTAAGTCATATACGGGCATGGAAAAATATGTGCACCATGATTTATAGCTCAGAGGTTCTTGGGGCATTGTTCCTTTTCGGTTTTCCCAAATTCAGAGCCCTGGAGAGACAGGGAAAAACTGCATTCCCTTGTCCAGGCTGGCAGCAAAGCAAAGGCCAGAGGAGGAGCCCGAGGGCTGTATTTTTAGATCTGATGGCTTTTGTCTTGTTGAGACAGGCAACTCTGGACATTTTTCCTCCCTCCAATGTCAAACCTATTAAATCCTAAATCTTTTACATAGAACTCTGTACCTGTAGCAACATGCAGATGAAAAAACTCCTTCCAATATTTTTTAAGGAAATGAAAAATACACAATATAAGAATTAGTAGCTGCTTTTCATTGCTGAAAAATTATATTCTGCAGACTAAAAACAATAAAAATACTGCTGTTATTAAAGAAAATCTACTATATGGAAAGATTCTGCATTACATAGTTTGGTGCCTTAGTCATCTAACTTCAGTAATTAAAGAGAAAATCAACTAAACTATAATTAAAATGGAATTATTCCTCTGTTGCCAGTTGCAACCATCATGAAATCAAGGAATGTGACAAATCTTACTCTGTATTATTTACACATTGTGACTGAAAGGATAACTATGTATCTCTATATATTTTCCCTCCTCAAATACATCCTAATAAAAATATTTGTAATATTTTTCCTCTGTGCAGATGTTTGCAGAGCTGGTGAATTAAAATGATTGGTCATATTTTCTCTGTTATTCTGTAATATCCTGTTAACCTGACTGGTCTTATTGGCATATCCTGAGTTACCATCCAAAATTTAAATTCTTGTTGGACATGGTCCGGGCATGGAAAGGGCTGAAATGGTGTGAAGCGGTACATGGGAAGCTTAGCTTGGATATATGAAATGAAAGGTATAAAATGGATATAAAGAGAATAAACTAAAAGAAAAAAAAATACACAATTTCCACCTAAAAAGCAGCAAACACTGTTCTTTTTTTTTTCCTATAGTCCAAATAGAAACTTTGATTAAAAGATTCTTTTCAATAGCAAATACTAGACCTCAGTAAGATGAATTTTCCAAGTCCATGTCTAAGCCTGTGTACTTTTTCCAAGTTTCTCCAGCAATAAGGATGAAAGTCAGAGTAGATGAGGGAAACTCCTTTCTCCTTTTTGCTGCTCCCCTCTTCCTTGTTTGGTTATTTGCCTTGTTTGATGACCTGGGATGCAGGAGCCAACCTTCTTATGCCAACTCAAGTATTTTTCCTTTTTCCCTAAGAAGTATATTAACATGATATTTAATAGTTTCTAGAAATTGTCCAGTGGAAGGAGGGAGGGTTTACCCACAAAATCTCTGGATTACTAAAGGGAATTCGGGGTATTATGTCAAATTTTTAAAATAAATATTAAGCACATGATTTAACTGGTTTTTCTTCCTTTTCTTCACAAGGAATATGAAATTAAACCCTGTTTTGAAAGAATTTGCTTTTTTCTCCTGTTTCTTAACTCATTAAAAGCTTTGAACTCAGCTTAGTTGTTGTTATTCTGCCACTCACAGGCTCCTGTTGGCTCTTCTTACTGGTTTGGCCCATTAATTCTGTTTTCCAAAACATGGCACCTGCTGAACAACCCTCCTGCTGCTTCTGACCCCTCCTCAAACCCTGTTCTGGAGGACAGAACAACCTCCTTGTCCTGGCAAAAGGTGATGCTGAATAAATCTATGGGATACCTGAGGCTGGTGAGAAATGAGCTGGGTCACCCAGAGTAAACTGGGACACTGCAAAAAGTTCTTACTGGGCAATGGAGTTCCTTTCTGCTCCCACTTAACCCCAGTGTTATTCCAGAACAAGCCTGTTGGAATTAGGGGAGTTATCCTGGCTTAACACCAACGTAATTGAGAGCAGAATCTGGCCCCGTGCTCTTGGCATGACTATTTTTTTGGCAGATTTGGCCACTAATGCTCTCCCTGGGTTTTGAGCTTACATTTAATGGCATTACATTTATTTTAATATTTTTTTAAATAGCTAGTGTAAATTGATTCCACTAAAAAGAAAAAAAAAATCCCTTTACCTACTCGCCTTCATTTGTATTTCAAATGGCCCATTACATTTTCACTAACAATCATTAGAGCTGTGTGAGCTTATTGAAGCTTGGGCTTGGACTGAAACTGTAAAAAATGCCAGCTCTGGATTTTTTTTTTTTTTTTTGCTGAAAATAGCACTAGAAAAGGGCTTTTTTTTTGGTTATAATTTACCACAATCTGAAATACAGTAATCTGAAATACAGTTAAGCTGCGTTGAAGAAACACTGCAGTATTTTTTTAGGTCCTCCAGTGGAAAATATGGGCACAGCTTGGATCAGCTCTGACATGCTGATCAATATATCAACGTTGAATATTCCAGACTTTGCCAGAGCCAGTCACTGTAGTTTTAGTTTCCAGTCCAAGAAGTTGGTTCAAAACTTTGAGAATCCATAAGCACACAAAGCAATTCAAGCATGATAAAGAAAAAGAATCCTGACAAGGATTTCCACTCATGCCTGGTGATAATCCTAAATGCATGTGGGATGCAAATGTCACAGACAGAGGAAGAACACACGACCCTCATGTCTGTGCCAGCTGTTCCTCCAGCAGGGTGGAAAAACCGGGTGGGAATGGCACAGTTTTTGGAGAGAAGACCGGGAAGGCGATGGAGCACCAGGTGCTGGACCTGCTGAGCATGATGTCCCACAGTGCTTACCACGGATGTCACCTGGGGCCTCTCTCCAGGGCCTGGGATGATGCATTGCCCCTTCAGTCCTCGGGATCCGGGGGTTCTTTCCTGGGGAGAGTGTCGACCAGCTGGATCTCCCCATTGCCCATCTGTCTGAGCAGAGGTTGAGGCATCCCCTGCTCTGCTGGCAAGTTCTTGTATGCTGTTAATTATACCTCTTCTAATTGTCCCCATTAATTCAGATGAGCAAAGAACAAGTATTAATACAGATATTTAGCCTTCTACTACACTCCCAAGCTGCACTCCTGTGCTCACAGTAATACACTGATGGAGTAAAGCCACAGAGGGAAATAGGTACAGCAGACTGTATTGGTAACCTAAAAACACTTGAAATATTGGTTTGAGATAGGTAAATATGAAATCATACACCAGGGCACAGCTATATAAGGCTGAACAGCTTAGTCCAGGAGCAATTTGTTGGGCTCTGAACAAACCCTCTCTCAGAAATGTAGGGAACAAACATTTGAAGATAGAGAGAAAGTTTGTTGCCTTGTGTTATAGGCTGACTTAATTCTGCCAACCCTCACCAGTGCCCCTTTCCAGGTTCTGTTTTAGCCTGGCTGCTTCTCATTTTCATGGCCTAAATGTTCATTTAAAGGATCTCTAATTATCCTGCTGCTGCTCTTGTTGGCTTCCCTTCGTACAGGACAATGAGAACATAACAATATGACTGGTATTTTTTTTGCCAAAGAATTGCCTCAAATCTATTTGCATTTAACTCCTCCACATGCCTATTTCTGGGCCAGCTCAAGTTGCTCTAAGTTGTATCACCCATGCTCACATTTTCTCATCGTGAGCCTCCTCCTCCCATGCTGAGTTGTTGGCAGGTCCCATCCTTTCACATCACTTCTTCCAGGTCATTGATACTTAGAGTGAATAGTGCTGTCCTGACATTGATCCTGTTGTGCTCCAGTAGTCACTAAGAACAAACAATATTAGGTTATAGCATTGATTTCATGGATTACAATTTTTTTCCCAATCATGTTCTTGTTAAGCACCTTGTAAAATACATCATGGCACATGTTCATCTCCTCAGTTTCATGGCAAGACAAATCCAGTGCTGACAACTGCCTTCATACTGAGAAAACTCATCCTCCCCAGCACCAAGGAGTTATCAGTTTAATTCAGAGTTGTATGCTCTGGGGAAACTTAACATCAGCCTATAGCATCCAGTACAGCATTTCAAATTATCATAATTTGTGAGCAACTGGACAAGTTGAAAATGGTTATCATGATCTAATAAAAACCTAATAAAACTTTCAAAGTCACTCTGGTGATCTCAGGGGAGTGTTATGCAATCCCTGCCACTGTGGTAGGAGCCCATCTCCTTCCAGCTAATCTGCTGTGAAGGAGAGGTGCAGGCAGAGCTGGGAAGGCCTAAATGGCTTTTCATGTGCTCTCTGTTGAGCACTTCTTTTTTGGAAGAGCTCCGGACTCTTTTGTCAGGCAAGAAGTCACTGAGGATACTTTTCAAAGTAGTTGTGCTGTGGTTTGATAGGAGAGGAGATAATGTGGCCATGAGGCTTAAAATGTATAAACACACCCATAATTTCATTAAGTGTTCTTCCTAATTATTTTATATATTAATGCACTGCTGTCACTGCCTGCCAGATAATCTTTCATGTGGAGCACAGAGCTAAAAAGACATCAGAGCAGGTTTGGCTGCTTCCTTCAATGTACAGTCCGGGAGGGACCATTTTCTCCAGACAGTAGGAACCCTACATAAAAGTCTAACCAAATAAAAATGGCAACCAAGTGTTGATATCAGCGATATTTGCAAAACAACTGCTTTGGAAAATGTGCATTTCAAAATACGGTACTTAAACTAAGTAGGAGACTCCTGTGTTTGGTGCCAATTGACAGAAAAGTGAGACCCAGTAGTTGCAAAAGTGGTGACAACTCTTTTATTTTGCCTAATAATTTAACTTAGCCTTCCTAAGGGTAAGGCTTTCTCACTGGGAGATTTCACTGTCACAGAATTACAGACTCACAGAAGATGCTGAGTTGGAAGGGACACACAAGGATCATCAAATCCAACTCTTACCTCTGCACAGGATCATACCCAGGAGTCACACCATGTGAAATGTTCTCCGGTATGAGACAGATTTCAACATTTCTGGTTCCTCTTAATAGATCTGGCCATCACTGAGATATGTGCCCCTGACCCCACTCATGCAGTACAATATATTGAGGTGACCAGAGGTTGAGTGGACACACAGACCTCTTTGTATAATCATATCTGGGTGTAGTAGCTCCTTATCTTACAGAAACGTGGAGTTCCTGTATTTAAATCAACAGAATTGTAGCTTGTAGAGACAAAATACATCCAAGTCTATGATATCCTGTGAAAAAGTGGGGTGAAGAACTCTGAAATCAGGCCTGATTGTTGGGGGGAAAATGCAGGCACTTAGAGAGAGAAATACCTTTCTTACTTTTTCTCAACCTTCCTAATCCCCAGCAAAATATTTTAAGAAACGTTTCAGTGACATGATGGATCTAAACCATTTAATAGTTTTATCGAGCTTTACTGTAGTGCAAATCTTAAAAATACCATAAAAATTATATCAAGACTTTTAGTAAGGTTCCACGCAGAATTATGAATAAATGGAAAATTGATTTCATATTGGAAATAGATGCCAGGCAGATTTTGCATACTGAAATTACATTTATTGCTGTTTTGTTTTTTCTTTTTTTTTTTTTTTTAAAAAAAAAGCACTTCAGCTCAGGTAATAATTGTACAGTCTATTATAATGATCCCAGGAGGTGCTTAACAGTACTGCAATTCTAAGTTTTTACACTTTTATTTTTCATTTGAAGAAAAACTTGTCACAATAAAAGTGATGCATTAACAGAACATCACTTCCCTTTTTTTTTTTTATTATGCGTATTTAGATTATTTCCATGAAATTGCTTATCAAATCCCACAGGCCTTTAAAGATAACTGAACAGTTACCCATTTGTGTAAACTCTGGGATATTGTGCAAGAATTTGTGATGGGACAATGAGAAGACAAAGTGCTCTGTGAGATTAATATCTTCCTGTTTTGGCATCGAAGGGCCAGGTTTTCAAAGCTCTGTAAGGACTGAATGAGCTGGGCCTTGTGGGGTTTCCCAGACAAGTGGATTGTCACAACAGGAATCAGATTCTCTGAGGGTCAAAAAATCCCATTAGTTTGTCTCTTCCTACTTCTAGGTGTTTGGGTACTTATAAAAATATGATTCTGAGGTTTTTATGTACTCTTGTGTTTTGGCAGACAGATTCACCACAACTGTATCTCTAGTTTTAGGGACATGAAGGTTTGATTTCGCACACTACTTAGATTTTTCTTCCTTAGACTCATAGAATCATTTAGGTTGGAAAAGCCCTCTAAGACTGAGTCCAACCATTACACCAGCTCTTCAAGCACTAATCCATGTCCCCAGGTTACACATCTACAGGGCTTTTAAATCCCTGAGGAGATGGGGACTCCACCACTGCCCTGGGCATCCCTTTCCAATTCTTATCAACACTGGCACGTTACAAAGTAAATCTTCATTCACAAGATAATTTAGGATACTTCTACTATCTTTTGGTTTCTCCAGGGAAACAACTAGCTTTTCCAAAGGTTTTTTTTCTGGAGGGGTTCATGTGTCTCCCATCACTGGCCCATGACTCAGTTTAGGATACCATGCTCGTGGTGGTCCTGCAGAGAGAAACAGCAGTGGGAAGTGCCACGTGCTGGCCCTTCAAAAAACTTAAGTGTCCCATGACTGCTGTTGCCTGAGGGCATGGAAATCCATGTGCCTGGTGGATAAATGATAGCATCACAGACCTTCAAGACCATCAATGACCAATGAGGCTGATGACCAATCCCCACCTTGTCAACCAAAGGGCCACATCCAGTCGTTTCTTGGACACCTCTGGGGATGGGGACACCACCACCTTCCAATGCCTGACCAGCCTTTCCATTAAGAAATTCCTCCTGGGGGAATGAAGCCAGGCTGGGATGACACAGTGAGAATTAGGCTGAGGGTGGCGTTGCAGTTCCTAAATTGAGCTTGCATCGACTTCGACTCGTGTTCCTTCTCTCGAGCTGTTCCCATGAACAGCACACGGCGAGGTGGCCACAAGCGGCGAAGCTCGTGGCACTCACAGCACATTGGGCAATGTTCAGGGCTGTCAGCTCTGCTGAGCCCAGGACGAGTGAGCAGGACAAGGGCGCATTAAAGATTCAGAGGCCGGCGTGGTGCCGCTCATCTGCTCCCGCAGCCGTCGCGCCGACGCCGAACACGCGTCGCCCCAAGACTCTCTCGCGGCGCTGGGCCGTGTCAGAGAGCGCTGCCAGCTGAACTCATGCAGTAGAGTGATTATACATCCTGTATGTAATCACGGAACATATGTTGGAGTGGCACATGAAATCTGGGCACACTTTGCCCACGTAGTACAGACCAGGAAAATTACGAGCAAGCTACAGAAGGAAAAGAACTTGCCAAATTTTCCCGAACCAAGCAGGAGGTTCCAGCGAGCTGGAACTCCGCACGGTATATTCTTGAGGGGGTTTTGGAACAGAAACCTGGATATGTCTATAGCACGTTGGCAATGCTCATGATATAAAGAGCAGATGTCCTCACCTCCACCCACACGATTATGGCTGCCAGTTTTTCTAATATCTTCTGCCTGATGAACTGTCCAGTTGCAGGAATTTAGGCAGAAAAATAAAAATGGCATTTGTGAATTAAGGATGGTTTACTAGATGTAAACCTCCCAAAGCTGGTCATGAGAAAAAGAGAAAGCAGAGCAAGCCAAACCATATTTTATCTTGCAGAGGAAATTTAGATAAATAGATATTTATTAAAAGGAATTTTCTGAAACATCATAACTGTTCAAATTTAAGAAGATCAAAGAATAAGAGGAGAAATACCTGTTTAGAGATAAGAGAAAAAGCAGCTTGAAATGTCTTAGGAGTAAAGGGAATTACAGTCCTGGTTGTTTTCTAGATAGCTATAGTAGAACAAGAATAAACAGTGCAGTAAAGATGAGACTCTTGAATAAATATTTGTGTTTTATAATTCATAAAGAAGTCAATTTTAGTGCTTTTATCACAGGATGGTGAACAAACTTTTGATATGTGGACAAACAAAATATTGATAACAAATCAGGGCAATGGGAAACAATAATGCTAAAAGTATGGGAAACAATCCACTAATATTAATTCCAGGTGAATGCTGGCATGGAAACCTGAATATTTAATTACAGGAGCGCTGATGGGGGGAGCACAGTGGTTAGTCGGTGCTCTGTGACTTGGTAATCAACACATGGCTATGAAGCCAGTCATTTAGCAGGCCCCAAATTCAGATGGAATCAGCACTTACCATCATTTGTCAGGTTTGTCAGAGCAGTTCGATTTGTCGTGTGTATCCACAGACTGGAAGAAGACAAAAAATTACGAGTGAACAGGGGACCAGTGTGCAAGGCTGGCAGGCAGAGAGGAGCACAGGGCACTGGGGCAATAACTGAAGGACACCTTAACCATCAAGGTGGAAGAGGAGCTGCCACTGGGCTCTGAGCATGATGGAGCAGCTGGAAGGGGGAGTGCTGGGATATGGATGGGGTGGTTATACTGACTTCGTTATTTCTCTTCGTTACTGGGCACACCTGGTTGTTCAGGGATGACAGAGGCTGCTGACCACAGAGCTGTGGTTCAGTAGAAGAGGTTTCTGAGGGAAAAACAGGCTAATGATTAATGAACATATAGCTTATAGTAAGGATTTCATGGTTGAGTTTATTTAGCTTATCAAAGGGAAGGTTAAGGATGACTTGACCATGGCCTACACACACCCACATGATGAAGTGAACTTTAATAATGGGTACTTTCATCTATCAGACAAAGATATAACAAGGTCAGTGGCTGGAAATAAATTCAGAAGAGTAATTAAGGTACATGTTTTTTAATGTTGAGAGTGATGAACTGACACAAGACCATACCAGGAAGCATGGGGAGTTCTCTAGTTTTCAAATTATTTTTAAGAAGTGTTGTTTTGTTCAAAAATGTATTTTTCTAATTCAAGCTGCTGGGGGAAATTCAATGCTGGGATAAAACTACCCCATCACAGTCAGCCCTTCTGGCTTTGCAATTTATAAACCTGGTAGCGTGAAAAAAGGACACACTGCCAGTAAACCAGTGTTCACAGCCCAGCCTGAAAAAGCAGTAGTAGCTGTTGTTTGTTACCAAAGCATATTTATAAATATGAAATAAGCCTGCACCCTGGCAGATGTGCTGGCAGGATCTCAGTGTTAGTGCTGTTCCCGGGATCTTTCTGGCAGATGCCGTGGCTGGAAGTTTGGGCAGCAAAAAAAGTCATCTTCCCCGCTCTCCCTCTGCCTCCAAGGGCCATCCTGGGGCATGGACCCTTCCTCCTTCTTTGTAAAACTCCCAAACTCTAGGAGAGTTTTGCTACAGACCATTTAAAATGCCTTTCAGTGGATCAAGCAGATGGGCAGGTGTGTTTCATGCCATTGATGCCACAGGAAATTTTTGGGGAAGAAGGATGAGCTCATGGCCACGTTGGATGTGATCCAGATGGTGACTTCCCTGATGGGACGTTGCATTGGCTGGGGAGATGAGTGCCTCTGAGGAAGGGTGGATGAATCAGCCAAAATAATGGAATTATTTAGGTTGGATAAGACCTCTTGAAATCATTGAGTCCAACTGTTAGTCCAGCACTGCCAGGAAAATGTGGGAGGAAGAAGGTGACTGAAATATGATCCCCTTTTCCCAGGTGGGAACTGGAGATGAAGACAGAACATCACTTGCCTTCTGAGTGAGCCTCTCCACAGGCTACTCTGGAGCAGCCCAAATTGCAGCCTTGCATGGCCTCTATTCAGTGCATGACATTACTCTGGTAATTTCCCTCCGCTTTATTGGCTTAGCTTAATTAAACTTCAGTTATCACTTTCCTTCCAATTAAAGATTTATTTTTACTACTGGAATAAATAAAATGATGGGGGCACTGGGAGCAAATGGAAATGGCAATGGGGAAGTTCCTTCTCAATTACATTCCTTTGGTTAAATTTTGTGTTGTGTAAAGCAAATCAAGCTGGGGGTCGGTTCTGGTTTGCAGCCACTGGATTTCCAATAAATTAGATCTGATTATATTGTACAAGAGAGAGACGTGGATGGAAAGTTGTCCTGAAAAAGAAAGGCTCATGTTAAATCAAATAACCAGGATAATGTGGGAATGAGATTTCTAAAAGCACATTTATGCGAGAAAAGTCTGCAACTTCTCTGTCAAGTTTATCAAGGCACTCCAGCTCTCTCACAGAATATAACCTACCTAAATAGCACCAATAAAAATCTTCCAATTTCCATCTATATTTTGATTACCTTACAGTGAGTACAGAATATAATAAACTCCCAGTTCTATAATGAATTCAAATAAACAAACAACTACCCTAATCCCCAAGCAGGCCTTCCCTAAACGAAATTGAGAATAATTTGGGGATATAAACTCTCTTTGTGTTATTTGGAATTGCATGTTACATTAGTGTCGTTTGGGTTTGCTAGAGTTATATGTATGATATTGGTTCCTGCTGAATGGCTTAAAACAACAGTCAATTGGTAAGTAAAGCAGCACAAGGCTTTTTTCCCCATGCAGAGGAAGGAAGTAATTTGCATTTTTATCCCATTAATTTCTTCCCTTAAAACAGGTAAAAAGGAAAAAGGAAATAGTTTTCTAGTCAAAATGTTTTTGCCCAGTGGAGTTGTGGTAATAAAGAGGGAAAAATGCAGGAGATAATTGTTACCACTTTACAGAAGTGCCCCTGTGGCGCTTGGCCGGGAGCTCTCCTGCTGCATCCCAGGGGAGCAGGATGGGAGCTGTGCCTCTCACAAAGGAAAGAGCTGGAATGCCGACCTGGAGATACCTTCTGTACATCCATACGTGTCCCGAGCAGCTTTTAGAGATTTCCCAGGGTTTAAGATCAGCTTAGAAACATCTATTTTCCCTTGCATTGGGCACTGAAGGCCTGTAGGGGGAGATTTCTTATTACTCTTTAAAAGAAGGGAACCGGGAGAAGGCTTGGAATGCTTATAGATATTATTTCTTGCTCGAGGTTTCCCTTCTTTAAAGGTTTCAAATTAGATGAAAAGACCAGATGCTCCTGCAATATTAAATCTAAATAGATTTTTTATATATATATCTAGCACTTAATATAAAGATACAATATTAAGTTCTCATCTAAAGTAGTAGACATAATTGTTTAGGAGGGAGGTACTTGTGGTGATTTCCAGTCTTTAAATATGTAAGTTGAAAGGAAGGAACGCTGAGACCCCTTTTTGTTCCCGGGATGGCCTGAAGTTGCAGCTGGTCTGTGGGTGTTGGAACTGCACATGCTGGTATAATTCAGCCCCTTGGAGAGAGAAGGGAGGGAGGTGAAGGGCATGATTTCCCTGGGATTCCACCCTCTTTCCCCACCCAGATGTTTTGGTGACCTCCTGGGTGGGGGGGAGGGGGGGAAAGGTGGCTGGCACTTCATGAATACCCAGGGCTGAATCTGCCAGAGGCCAAACAAGGGGCTTTTGGAAAGAAAGCAGTAAAATGCAGAATTTGGCAGGTAACTTGGAAGGAGGGTGATGGAGGCAACTGGACTCTCCCTGTTTTTGTGCCCCTTATGGAGGAGAAGTGGTCTTGGGGTCTTATGGGCTCCTACCCACCTGGGTCCCAACCACCTGGGTCTCTCATACCTGGTGTGCTTGAACCAGAGCTGCCAGAGTCTGTGTTGGTGCTGCTGTGTCACTTCTTTCTGCCCAAAACTCTGCTTTTATTGTGTCACTTCCAGAAATACCCCGTGTTCTCCATTTGTGCAGGTTACCCTGACAAAGGAGGTGATTTTATAGCATGTTACAGTCTATTTTATTTTTAAAGTGACACCCTTTGTTAGTGATCGAGTATTATTCATTATAAACCCCAGAAGATCAAGTCCCTTTTTATGTATGAAGTGCATGGATTTCATCTCTTGTACCAATAGTTTGTATTTTTCTACATGTGGCCCAAAGCCCTGAGTTTGCAGATACTCATTTCAAGTTTCACTTCAGCTGTGTGACAATGGGATTAGAAAACCTGCTTTTAGCAGAAATCAGGAGTTAAAACCCCAAACAGTCCTTTCACACAGCTCCTGCCTCTGATGTTTGTGTAGTGAGGAGAGAGAGTGGAAATAAAACAGCACTTCTAAGAAATTTGCAATTTGTTTGTTTGTTTGTTTGTTTGGGTTTTTTTGTTGTTGTTGTTTTGTTCTGTTTTGTTTTTTGGTTTTTGGTTTTTGGGTTTTTTTTAAGCAAGGAGGAGCAGCTTAGTTACAGTCTCTACTTCATGGAACAAGAAACCAAACACTGTTAAGTGGAAAGGCAAACAATTGCTTTGCTCATGAGATCTTTCAAAATAACACCTTTCAAAGCCAGGAATGCAGCTTTTAACCCACCGGCATCCACAGGCACTGCAGCCCAAACTTCTGAACTCAGGAAATCCCAAGTTTTTTTCCTTTTGATGGGAAAAAATATGCAGAGCCTTTAAAATGCGACCCTGCATAATGTAACAGGCTGGTGAGTTGTTTAGATTTAAATGCTTTATATGTGGTTTTTGTGCTGTAAAGATGCTCTTTACCTGGTCCTGGATAAACCCTTGGTAACACAGGGTGCTGGAAAGCACAAAGCTCCTCAAGGGAAACACTGGAGTCATGATTTTTTCAGCTCTCAGCACAGAGAAAATGTGTGCATAAAGCTGGTTTGGGGTATAGAGGGAGGCTGCTGAGCCATCTGGGGGAAAAGGCATCCTCTAGGATTCTGGAGATATGTTACAGCGTTATCACAGGGATGGAACCCCTCTGTTCTGGAGCCAGACTGGGAAGGTTGGAAGTGTGCAGCCTGAAGGGAAGGCTCCAGGGAGACCTTAGAGCCCCTTCCAGTGCATAAAGGGGCTCCAAGAGAGCTGGAGAGGGACTTTGGACAAGGGCCTGGAGGGGCAGGACAAGGGGGAATGGCTTCCCTTTGCCAGAAGGCAGGGATAGATGGGATATTGGGAAGGAATACTTGTTCATGAGACTGGTGAAGCCCTGGCACAGGTTGCCCAGAGAAGCTGTGGCTGCCCCATCCCTGGAAGTGTCCGAGGCCAAGCTGGATGGGGCTTGGAGCAACCTGGGCTAGTGGAAGGTGTCCCTGCCCATGGCATGGGTTGGAATGAGGTGTGCTCTAAGGTCTCTTCCAACACAAACCATTCCATGATTCTGTGACTGATCCACCACACAGCTGGAAGACTTTGTGGTGGGACTGAACATGCCAGGGCTGAGTGACCACTGGGAGTGGGAGTCTCATGGAGAGGAGTGGGGCAGCTTGCACCTCACTCAGTCACAAGGACCCCAAGTGGATTCAGTGACTCTGCAGATCATGGGAACTCCCAGTAGGTTTTATTTTGCGTAGTGCTCATGTGCAGTGTGTTTTTCTGGTCAGAAAAAAATTCCTGGAGATCTTTTGCCTCGTTCTGGGAACACACAGCATTCCTGGGGACTCTTCCCGCAGGCTTTCATGGAGCTATTAATGTTCTGCATCGATAGCAAGTGCATTGACCAAGTGGCTCCATCACGGCCATTGCAGCTTATTACTAAAAATTCCTGAAGCAGGCTGTGTACAATGGAGTTTGCTGTCAATTAAGGGGCTATTCCTCCACATGCCAGCACGTCAAATAGCCATTGTCTGAGTTCAATAACCCTCTCTAATTAAGTATTTACTAGATTCCACTATTAAGCCACTATTAAGCATCTTAAAAACCTTTATTTATTATGTATTAATCAATAGTCCTTTCAGAGTATTGAATAAGTAAGTGAAGTTATTATGGGTCCTTTTGGTTTAATACTTTTAGTACTGCTGAGAAATACAGAAATTTAGCTAAATAAATGCAGGTTATATTAAAAGTCCTGTAAATGCAAGTGAGAAACATAGGCTGAGAAATAAATGTGTACACAAGCAACCAACATTAATGCACATATGCCAGGTTATTCCTCTTTTCCCATCCTCCCTTGCGGTGACAGAAACAGAGGTACCTCTCCCTCCTGATACTCAGAATGAAGTTGGGATTCCGCTCCTTGCCTCAGTTCTGATCCTCTTTCCCAATTTCTCTTCCAGCCCAATACGGATCCGGGTGAATAATAATTTCATCTACATGAACATCACTTTGTTTGCCAATAATTTGATAAAGATTTCCCCACCATGGCAATATGTGAATATGTTTACATAAGGAAACAGCAGTGAATCCAGCAGCCTAATCGGAATCCACAAAGGAACTCTGAAGTGCTTACAATCCTCTGCTCCCTTTTGGATTTCTCCCAATACCTTCACTTAATGATCACAACTCGAAAATGCTCGCATTGAACCAAATGTCTTAGACTAATTATGTGTTAGTATCTGATAACATTTTGCCACAAAAATGTTTGTTTGAATGTATCTTATCAAAGTAATGTTTGTGCCCAGGATTAGCCACTGCTTGGCTAAAGATTTATGTAATCAGCTTATTTTAAGATTAATTCATGAAAAAAAATACAAATACCTATTACCACTTAATTTGTATAATAGATATTTACTATATTTTAACAGTGCAATTAAAAATTAATATGGACTGTAAAACCATAAGGTCATGTAAACACTCCGCTATTTATTTGGTAGTTCACTTATCTTTTATCCCAAGATGTGATTATGCAGCCCAGACCTTTCAGGTTTGCAGAACGGGGAAAGGTCAGGAGTGGAATGAGATGAATATTCTCCCCTCAGTCCCGAGCAGACGTGTACACACAGCGCACTGTCCCTGCTCATTCATCACTCCCAGCCTGAGAGGTGGCAGAGGTTCTGGAGCATGGAAGTGGATTGATGGAGCCCAAGAGGTGAGTCGTCCCTGGGGTGGGAAGCTAAAGCTACTGAAAGAGCAGTCAGATAAAACTCTCTGTTGCCCCAGTCCTTTCTTTAGTCCAGGCTCTACTTTGAGAGCAGGCAGAGCTTTTTATGTGTTTGATCGCCGGGGTTTGGCTTCAGCCACGAGGTTAAAATGTCGGCAGCTTCAAAGTCTGCTGTGTTAGTTTTCTCTGTGCGCTTCCAAAAGTTTCTATCCAGATTATAGCCTTAATTGCCTCTTCTTTTTCTCTCCTTTTTCACCTCTGTCCACCCGTGTTCAGATTTGCAGCCTGCCCATAAACCTGATGTGGTACTGGGGGCACCGGAAAACAGATCTTCCCAGTGTCCCTCTTCAAAGGATTCCCACTGTGATGCAACACCCCCAGTGGATCACCCTGTGTGGGGCAGGAAGATGGGAAGGGCTGAAAATTCTTCCCTCTTCACTTTGGTCCCATTCCAACTCCCCAGATCAATGGTAAAACTATTACTGGGACATTACCAGCACCCAGTGTTGGAGACTCACCCAAACATCTGCACCATCAAGGTCTGCAAAACTAGACTCAGATCTCCTAGGAATACACATTTGACAGATTTTAAGCACGACTGTGGACAAGAAATAAAAAAAAGACTATTTTTTTCTTTCAATATTTCATCACTCCAGTTTCGGTTTAAGGTTAAATCCAGAACTCTAACTTCAGAGTTAAACCGAATTTGTAAATGAGTTTTGGGGTTTTGCTGATCTTCAAACAAATTTGTGTTTCAGGATCAGTATTAATCCAAACAAAAAATATTTCCTTTGTGGAAGGCTCCCAAATATCAAATTCAAGCTGGTTTAAAACTGCATTTACTCACTTGAGTTTCTGAACTCAAAAAATTAAATCCAGGAGAAAAACCTAAGGAATTCTTTCCTGCTGGCTTTATTAGCATTTCAGAAGCAGGTCCAAGGTCCTCTATGGGCATAGTCCATATCATCATTTAATAATTCAGGCTTGGCTAGCAAAGCATGGATGTGTCATAGCTAAAAGTCCAGTCAAAGACACATCCATATGTTCAAGGAACATCTCGAAGGAAGGATTCCCAGAGTGTTTCCTTCAGAGACTCACAGGTCAGCACAGCAGAGCTGCTCACTGCCCTGAGAGCTGACTGTGCCACTAATAACAGAGCCAGTGCTAATACCTGGATCTTGCTTATCAATTAGCAAGAAATTACCAATTTCTTATCAGCCATTGGCATATCAAGACAATTAAACAGCTTTTGCTGCACCGATGCCACTTTCCCAGCAACTGAATAATAAGCAAACTGTTATTCCACAGTAATTTCTAAGTTTTAAAAATATTTTTTTCCAAATAACAATTTCTCTTTATGTTGTTGCTCTTTATCTTTGCTGGTCCAATGCTGCCATCACCCACAATATCTTCATTGACTATAGTGTTTGGTGCATTGTTGCCCAGAAGCAAAACACTCCTGTCCTACCAAATCTGATAAAAATAAACAAAAATAAACCCCCATGAATGTTTTCCACACCACAGCGAACAAAACCAGTTCTGAGGACGGTAAAATATAATCATAGTTATTCAGGAAAGCTTTGCCAGACTATCTGGCAACTTTGAACTGTCTATACAAATCATTAGATTGCAAAACATTTCTGAGGGAAAAACAAATTAAAAGGTCAAGTCTTTAACACACAAACATGCAAAAACCTCCCCAATATTAATTATTTTCAGTGTAATGTAATACTAACCATTGCATAGAGTTCTGTCACAGAAGAGGAAGAATTTAATTGTGTCAGTGTGATTGTCCTGGGAATTGGGGAGCCTGCCGTAGGTAGGGAGCTTGATTTCAGCCTGTGAACACATTCAGAGCCTGCACTGAAAAGGCATTTCCATGCCACTGAAAGGCAGAGGTGTCCCCCTAATGCAAGCACCTGAACAAAGAGATTTTATCTTCTCTTGAGTAAGAAAAAATAAAAACTGAAATATAAAAATGTCACTTGCCTTCTATAAGTCCATTAAGAAATGTGGGAATAATGATGGATGGCAAAACTTTAATGTTTCCTACCTAAAGACAGCTGGGTGGTCACAGACTAATTCAGCATCACAGTTGCTGTCAGCTCTTTACTCCTCAAAGAAGAGCTACAGGACCATTTTGGAGGCAAATTTTATGACCCATTCCATAGTCAGCATCTCTTATGGGATGTTCTCGTATTCAGTTGGGTTTTATTTTTCTTCCCCTTGTCTTGCAGTGAAGAAAAGTGATCCCAAAGTGTGGTAGTTCCCTGTTCACTCAGGGATTTTGTTTGGTTTAGTTTTCTTGTTTAGTTGAACTCCAGACACCAAATAAGAAATATTGTCTTGTCATTGATGTTTTCCTTTAGATTTGTGCTTTTATAACACAAAATTATGGAAACCATGCAGCAGTTTCAGGTTAATTTGTAGTTATATTTGCTGGCTTATTTCATTGCATTATTAAAACATTTAGTACCGTATGTGTCATTAATATTCCAAAAAGTAATTAGCATATTTAATCAAAAACAATTAGGAGCAAGCATTGCTTCCCTTTTTAAGTGATAAAATATTTATGGCTGGAATAAACAAATGGAAAACCAAAAAGCACTTTGAGGTGTTGATTTCACACACAGAAAACAAAACAATAAAAACTCACCCAAAAGCAAGTAGGGGAAGATGTCTTTCAGCCTCTTGAGGATGACAATTATCATGTTTCCATTTTAAAACAATCCAGTTTTGCCCCAGTTTATCCACATTGTAGTAAAATAAGAGAGGAGAATTAGGAAGAAATATGGAAATCCCACCTTGGAGGCAGATTTGGTTAGATCTTCCCTGTGAGGCACCATCACGCTGGACACTGTTTTAAGGGTCTTGAAACCCTGGGCAGAGATGGGAAAGCTTAAAATGTGCTTGATTCAGTCAGAGTCACACTTCAAGAAATTCCCAGTTTTGTGTGGAATGCAAGGCAACGAATATGAAGCAGTAGAAAAGGCCTCCCTCCTTTCCTACTGGCATTTTAGAGGTCTCACTGAAGGAGCCATGTACCATTGCAAACACTCTTCAACCAGAACTTCAAAATAAGATTAATTAGTTGGCTTTAAGACCTTGTGGCCATTTCTTCTCATTTTTAACTTTGCCTAACTGTATCCTTCAACCAGCTCTGTTGACACACCAGTTGATATTCAGGGGGACATCCCACCTATCAACTTTTCCAGCTACAGCACATCCCAGATGGACGATGCTATTTCCACAACCATTGGTGATTGTTGCACTAACCCAAATATTATCAGGTTAGTTTTAAAAATCATGAGCAGGACAAGCTCTTTTCCAAGTGAGAGACTAATATATCATAAATCATGGAATGGTTTGGGTTGGAAGGGTTCTTAAAAGATCATCTCATTCCCCCCCCTGCCATGAGCAGGAACACTTTCCACTATACCAGTTGCTCCAAGCCCTGTCCAGCCTGGCCTTGAACACTTCCAGGGATGAGGTAGCCACAGCTTTTCCAAGAAACTTGTGCCAGGGCCTCATCACCTCACAGGGATGAATTTTTTTCTAATATCTAATCTAAACCTCCTCCCTTTTATCAGGGACTTCATGTGGAGTTTGCTGGTTGCTCTATTCTTTTATATTAAAGAAGAAAAAAATTCAGCAATGACAGACAAATCCTTTTGTTTTCTGCTTTTCAGAGAAATAGGTTGTTACAGTGAATTGAAAATAAACCAAAAGCCCAGCCTGGGCAGGCTGGATCGGGATGGAACGAGCTGGAAAGCGGCTCCCACCCAGGTTTATAAATAGGTTGTGTTTCTCATCCTGAAACATTGCTCCACTTTGCCTGTTCTGCTGTAAATTAGCACGTTCCTCTTTAACCAGAGTCAAAGGAAACAAAATACATATGTAACACTGCTGCCTCGAACACGTGAGGGGAGGGAAAAAAAGCAACAACTTATGAAATGCGGAAAACATTTGTTCAAGTCTCCAAGGAAAATGAAGTCAAACCAAACAAGCATATAATATAGATGTACGCCTCATGGGCAAAGTTACCTCTAAGCCCATATGTTTTAACAAATTAAGAGGTAAATAATTTGCTGAAGGTACAGTTCAGCCACGTCAGAACACCTCTGGAAATGAGATATCTCTGCCTTTCAAGTGGCGCTTCTTATCAAAAGGTTTATTCCTCTACTTTTTAGAAGGATAACACACCTTGTTTTGTCTCAAGGAATACTCCTGTAAGTAAGTATTAACCCTTCAGGGCCTCTGCAAATGATGTGGTCATTTGAAGTCTAACCTGCTTTGCTGCTCTCGTGTCTGCCAGCAGCTGAGAGAGATTGATAAAATTCAGGTTTTCAATAGGGTAAAGCCACCAGGGACTTCCTTGGGAATGAAAAGAGACACAGAAAGGTTACTACATGTATCCAAGAGTCTGGTACATAATTCTACCGTTAAAAGTTTAATTTATGAAAAAAATGCTCGTGCGGTCCCCAAATGGTTAAATTCCACATGAACTTTTCATTTTAGTTAGTCATGAATATATCTAACATACAGAGGCCATCAGCATCTCGCCACTAGAGACTATAAAGTCTACTTACATAGGGTTCCTGGGATTTTTCATGTTCTTATGGAAAATATCTCTGAAATCCCCGAGCTGAAAATTTTGATCTCATTTGTGGATGTGAGTGATGCTGAGAAAGGGTTGAAGAGTGAAGAGAACACTTTTCTCGCATAATTTCATTTGTCAGGAGAATCTTGCCGCTGACATTGGAAGAGTGATTTAATTGATTTTAATCATACACCTGAGATTGGGAAATTGAGCCCTCTGTCCTGAAAAATAATTCTAGGCTTCCATGAGAATGTCTAATTTGCAGCTAATAGTTTTCTTTTTTTTTTTTTCTTGAAGTTTTGTTATGAAGTTTAGAAAATACAGATCAAAGGCTCCCGCGAAGAGCTGCTCGTCGCAGCCGCAGTCGGCAGCAAATCGGGGCTGTTGTGTTTCCATCTTCCAGGGGTATTAAAATGCCCATCTGCCTGGAGTGTAACGAGGTGCTGCCGTGGTTTTGGACAGGCAGGAGAACAAAAGCCCTGACTAAAGAGCACATTATGCCTTCAGAGAACAGAGACTTTTATATGCTGAGTACAGCCTGGAAGACTTGGAGGGCTGTGGTGCCTCACTCCTGTTCGTGTTTAATCCCTGAATTTTGCCTGTCATCGGGTGTAGTGTTTATAAATTGCCCATATATTCCAAGGAGAGCCTCATTGTGTGCTCAGCATGCTGCAATGATTTATTCTAAATAAATAATTCCTTTTTTTATTTATTTATCATTCAAAATAAACAGCGTTATGCAATTACAAATATTAATACTGAACACAAAAACAAAGCCAAATAACTTTTTGGATTAGGAAGAATCAGTATGTCTTATTTTTTTTTTTACAGTAAAATCTCCATGATTTTTATTACCTCTATCAGCTGTTATTCAGAAGGGAATTACAGGCAGCAAGAAGTTTCCCTTTCTACAGTGCTTGAACACTGAGGAAATACTTATATTATAATACAATACTTATATTTTCTTCAGTAGAAGTTGTTTGGGATGTAAAACTCAATAGTCACGGTATTTTCTTTTCTGTAACAATCCTGAAAATTTCCATATTGGATTTGTACTCAGGGAATTTTATATTCTGAAACTGTACTGACAATACTGTTAAATAACCATTCATTTTTTAGTGCTCCCTCTTGTATGGAAACTAGAAAAAAATGGCATTATTGATTTCATGGCCACTTCAAGGAAGTGGGAACCTGCAGGGATAACTGGCATAAGAAGTTTTGATGCAGAGATGGGTTTAATTTAAAGTGTTTTGGGTCTGAGCTTCAACAAATGCCACTTTTCAGTTTGGCACTAAGGACTCAGAAGTCTCTGATCTGTTTTAATCAGATACTGTTTTTATAAGATCCTTATGAGTTGAAATCTCCTTTTTCTGCTGAGGAATCAAAAATGCTGAGGCAAGTTTGCACCTAGTGATTGGAAAGATTCAGACTTTTGTTTTCTAGATTAACGATGTTGTTTGAAAACTCTAAAACCTATGAGAATTTCCCATCTTTCTCACCTTTTTAGCAGTGAAGTCACTAATGAAGGAGACACCATAAGGAGCTGATAAGCTCCTGATTAGTGTAATTTCTTCAACAGCAAAAATATTTATAGTGAAGGCCCTGCACAAACACAAATATCAACTCCTAGTGAGACAATTTACATGTTGGCACAGCTGCCAAAGCACAAGGATACCCCTTTAGCCCATATTAGTGAGGATTTGGGGTATCCCTGTCAGCTTGGATAAATTTGGATGTGTTCTTCTGATGCACATTTAGCAAAAGAGCTGCTGCTCCACAGAGCTTTGGGCTCCTCTGTAGAGGGTTTCTTGCTTCTGCAGAGAATAAGCCACCAAAACTGTTTGGTGGAGGGGAAGTTTTCATACTGGGACCAAAAAAAGCAAACCAGAACCCACCATGCACAAGCCTTGCTTTGGGTGCTATGGATGGGCACAGTTTAATGAAAGTCAACACAAGTGGGAAAGTGTGTCCTGGCTGAAAATTCCACTCTGGGTATGAGAAATCACCAAGAGAAATCGCTCCAGAGGAGCTGTGAATACAAGTGGCAGGTCTAGCACACTGACTCCCTCCTCCTTTTCTGTATTCAACAGGATACAAGCGGTTATCCTGCTATCCTGGCAAATTCAGTCTGGGAGAGGATGGGGAGATGAAGACCAGCCAAACCTCCACCTCCACCTCAGGAGTTAAGTCAAGCATGTGCAGCATGTGAATATTTGCTGCCAGGGAATATA
Organism: Pyrocephalus nanus; assembly: GCA_038380795.1. Lineage (NCBI taxonomy): Eukaryota > Metazoa > Chordata > Aves > Passeriformes > Tyrannidae > Pyrocephalus > Pyrocephalus nanus. The sequence goes on from CM076268.1 coordinate 5,188,375, forward strand.
TTTAGCAAGGAGGCCCCAAATGCTTGTTTAATAATTAGTTAATGTTTGTAAAGTGGTCTGATGGTGACCAGAGCTGTGCAAGGGTTATTATTGTATAAAATGCTATGGCTGGTTGTCCTCCTCTTGCTGAAGAAACCACAACAATCCTGATGACGCCTGTTAATTTTGCTGACTCTTTTATCATTGCCCTCCATTGGTGATTAAGTGTCATTTGTCTTATAATTTTAATGTTATCTTTAACACACATAATAAAGTTTACATAATTATAGCCTATTAATATAATTTGCATGCATGTTACTGGCAAGGCAAAGGAAATGTTTCATCACCCAGCGTGTAATTTGGCTTATTTAACCATTTCCTTTTAATTTTCATCAATAGATCAGCGTGCCTTCTTAAATGGAGATAACCTCAATAAATTCTCTCTTCAAGATTCTTATCTGTGTTAAGTCTCTAAAGGTCTTGGTAGCAGGACTATGAAGAGCTGAAGGGGGAACGTTGCTGAATGTCTGCAACGAGAAGTTTTAAAAATTCACATTTTCTTCAGACAAGCAAGTGTATCTTCCTAATGAAACCTGGGAACAAGGTGCTGTCACAGAAGCTTTGAAAGTGTGTGTGCACTGTACTTCATAGCTGAGCTGTAACAAGACTTTAAATGAGTAAACAGTGTTTAGATTGAACATGAAAAGAGTCGGCATGAAACGACAGGTTCAAAATATTACATGATGCTTTGCAAAAGTGTAAATGTGCCTGCCTTTATTTTTTTTTTTCCCCTCTTGGTAAATGGCAAACGTTTACAACCCAACTAAAACAGTACCAAGAGAAATCCTGTGTTTGCTCTTTGGAAGATATTCAATAAATTATAGTGAGCTGCAAATGTCACTGGATTGGGAACTGTAAGAGCTTTACCTTTAAGTCTTTAAGTAAAGACTTGCAGCTGGTGCAGTGGCTTGGTAATCCCTAATGATAAGCTGCTTTTAATGTGGGGGTGAGGCAGTTTTCACACAGATATTACTGCATTAACCTTACTCTAGGTACAGTGCAGGTGTGCACAATATTGTGCTTTGCAGCCTTCCCTACTTTATTCTTCCTCAGTATCCGACTCCTGCTTTAACAGATCCTCTTATACCATGGTGAAAAGATTGCAGTTCAAGCCTATTATCAACAAAAACCTGCCAAAAGGGCTACATTGTCAGACTTTATGATGGTACTAACTATTCTGTTGTTCTCTGGAGACCAAACTTAGACCATTAAATTCACTTCATTTGTGATTTCAGTGACCTGGGCTGCAGACATAGGTCTTTTGATGTAAAATGCTAGTGCAGGAATCAATGGTACCATCTAGTTCTCCTTAAAGTATATCATAAAAGCATAATGGTACTCTTCTAAACAAAAGGTGACACTACTCTTGTATAATACAATTATATGGGGATGATGTTTTCAGCAGAGTTTATTTGATATTATGATGTGCAAAGACTTTACACATTGAAATAAACTGCGTAGCTGAGTTCACTCCATTATTTTCAATAGACTGACTATATTGTCTGCACTGGAATATAGATAATTTTCATACAGTGGGGAGCTATTTTCATATCCTCTCCATGAAATAGATGAGATTATAAACAGGCTGGGATTACTCAAAAACCAACACAAGCCATGTCTACAGACCCATTTAAGACAAAGGCTGCCTCCGAAATGGTCTCCTTTGATCGGGAGGCTCCCAGGACTTGCTCCGTTTATTTGACAGATGACAGCTATTTATAGTAAATGTGTAGCATTTTTGAAAATTAAAATTTTACTAGTGGAATTTAAGGGTTATTTTCCACTCGAGGGACTAACATTTCTGTGGAAAGGACCTTTTTTTTTTTTTTTTTTTTTTATCCAGGCACCATCCTCAGTGTTAAACCTATTTGTAAACAAACCCATTGCGATAGCTCATCCTCAAACACTGAACAGGTTTATAATTAATGAAATTGCTGCAACAAAATAAATGGAGAATTACTACGGCTGTCGGAATGTTTGTGTTGCTGCACAAGTGAGGAGACATCACTGCTGCTGTAGACTCAACACTGGGCCCTTTTTGCAGCAAATCAAGGTGGAAAATAAAGCCCAAGGCAAATACAAACTGTGGTGTTTGCCTTTGCCAGAGGGTCGCTACCAAACCAAAACAACAAATCTCAGGATTATCCAAAAAATCACAGGTCTGGGGCTTCTCCCCCCGCTTCCTTTTGAACTATTTTCCCATTCCAGATGTGAGAGGGACGTTGCAGGGGCCAGCTCTGATGTGGAGTGAGGGTGATGTGGTGTCTGATCATGCTGTAATTGGAAGACCCAGAGGGTTACACAGAAAACTTCTGCCTGCCCCAGGAGGACATCAAGAGGAGGCCCATGGATGATGCCAGGGTCAAGATACACCAGAAAAATACAGGATCGTGGCAAGGGGATGGGGGTGGGAAGAGTGGTGGTGTGTGCTGAAGATCAGTGATCAGGGACCCAGCCACCACTGTTGGCATCCCATTGCTCGGTGCAGCCATCTGCTATGGAGACGTGGTTCCTTCCTGCTGCTGTGTGGCTCTGGGCTGTTACCCAAAGGTCTGACATACTTTTCCATTTTTCCAAAGTAATAATAACAGGAATACATCTTTAAAACCTGAAACTCACAGTATGAAAGTATGAAAGGCCTTAACCTAAATAAGCATCTTTAAAATTCCCCGATGAAGACACAAGTTTTAGTGCGTGCAGGGACAAGGGAAGGAATGACAACACTCCTCCAGCAGACAACAAGGGCAAAATCCAGAGCCACAAGATCTGTGTGTACATCTTGTCTCCTAGTATATTAGTATCTAAAGCCTGTGAGGATCAAGATGGAAATTGTTCTGAATTAAATATTTCAAGGGCCACTTGTTGGAGATTTTATTTAAGAGATCACCAGTGGTAACTTGCTTGCTTTCCCAGTCTTGGAGTTGCTGCTCCCCCAGGGGTGGGACACTCTCCCCCACCAGGCCTGAGGGATTCGCTCTGCTGGTATGGGCTTCCCTCTCTCTTCTTTGTTCCTGATTTCTCCCTTAAACACCAAGTTCCAAAAAGGCACCCACTTTGGAGAAGAAAGGGACTAAATGCTGCTGTGATTAACCACTGAAATGCATCTGTGGTCACTTCCTCTGCTCCCTAATAGCTGATCTTGGCTTTAATTCCACACTGAAGCTGCAGCTGCATCATGAGCTTCACCTCTCCTGTGTAGTCACTCAGTGCCACTCCTCTTCTCCCTCTCCTTGACCTGGTTGGCATGGTTTGTCACAGAGGATACAGCCTGGAGAGGGTTAGAGAGGAGAAAAATCCCCAAGAAAAGACACTTCTCATAGGGAAAAGAAGAGACCCTGCCCTTTTCCCAACAGATTTTTCTCTTTGTACTCAAAGAAAACTGTTGCTGGAGCAAAAAGTTTCTCCTTACACCCATTAACAAATTTTTGGCCTTTCTAATGCTAAATTTTAAGATTTCCTCTTTTTTTCCCTCTTTGTAGAGACTTTGAGAGAACAAAAGCAGTGGGATATTAATGTGAGATGCAGCAGAAGGCAGGACTGTTTGCCTGACCAAGTGGAAGGGTGGCCACGAGCAGCGGCGACCTTTGGGGTGGGTGCATGCAAACACACAAGAGAGGAGATTAAAACAAGAGCAACTTCATACTAATTGTGTAACTTCATTATACAGCCCCTTGCCTTCTGCTGGTATTGTCTCACGCTGTGTTCAGAGGACAGGGGGCCTGGGGAGGCAAATAGGTCATTCCACAGGGTGCTAATGCTGCAGCCAAGTCTGAGCCCCAGTAGCCCGAGTGTGACCATTAGTGCAGGTTTCCTTATGAATGGGTTTAATTAGTTCTATCAGGGAGAGCTGGGAACCCAAAGGGCAGGAGCTTTGCTTCTTGGGTGTTTGCTGTTTCTTTTTTTTAATGTCTACTCTTGATGAACTAAAGTCTTGCAGCTGGACAAATGTTCTTAATTAAGCAGAGGCAGGAGTAGATATTCCGTGGATATCAGGAGTTACCTCAAACATGACATTTGAAGGACACTGGATTGCAAAAAGCAATTTTTTCTTATTATCCAGTGTTCAATCCTGCCTCTTTTTTATTTTAATTCTGCTTTCTAGGATTTCTCCAAAATAACCTGAAAGTTATTAAAAAAAAAAAAAAAAAGTAAAATAAGAGTGTTTCCACCATCTCATTTTTTTGCTGGTCACCCGATGGGAGAAAGAAGTAGAACATTTCTCAACTCAAAAACAAACCTTAAAATCCCAAACTTGGACCTGTGTCTCCTTCCACTTGATATTTCTTTGTAATTAATACAAAAGCTTTTTGGAACCTGATACCCAAAGTTTACCACATCTCAGAAACACTGAATTATTGGAACAAATATGTTGTGAATTTTTTATATATAAACTGGCTGTATTTTTTTTCCCCTTTGTTTTGTGCACCATTTCATAAAAGAAAAAGATTCTCTCCAAAGGCAAAATTTTAATAATTTTAGTAAGAAAGTCCATATGTTAAGGGAAGTAAGCAGGTTTGTTTACCACTTGCCTAACCAGTCTGGGACAAAACAGACCAATCTGACCCAATATTCTGCAGAACCTGAAAAATAAAAACTTGAGCATCCTGTGTACCTAAGTGCAAAGCTTTGTTTTCCAGTGCTGTTAACAGAGCTGTGAGGGAGCTGTGGGACTTGCTGGAGACTAGTTTGACCCTCCAGCTGCACTTGGCTCTGTGCCTCCCTCCTCCTTCACCCCTGGACCAGAAGAGCAGCCAGCTCCAGGCTCCATCCCAGGGAGGCAGAACCCCCTGCACACAGACCACGGGGTGATTGTGCTCCCCACACCTGGATACCTGTTGAGAAGACAAAACCAGGTGATGTCAGCTGAGCCTGCTAACAAAAATCCCTCGGAATTGCTCTCAGTTTGAACACCCGTGTTCATCCTTTTGGGAAAGTTTATGCTTTAGGCAGAGCTTTTCTACAAGCTTTTACACCACACGTGTATACATTATACCTCCAAATTGCCTCCAAGCTGACAGTCTTTCGGGTGCATTAACTACTTTACTACCAAAGGGGCAGCCGGATTAATATATATTTTTAAACCGCCGGAGCGAAATATTTCAGTACAGCCTTTTCTGCAAATCTTTGACTTGGTTTTTCAAACCTGCAAACGAGCCCATCAGCAACAGCTCGAGTCCATCAGAACACCTCAGTGCCTTGATTGATAAATGCAACGTGTTTACACTGTGACTCCTGCACGTTATTTTCTGTCAGTGCTAATTTATCTGAAAGTCTTAACCCGGGCGTTAGAAATTCAGGAGCATTCTATAATGAGGGCTGTGGAAATAAATCACTCCCTGCGAAGAATATTCAAAGAAGTCGGTAAAGTCTTTCTCCATACGAGAAGCTGTGACACACAGACAGACAGACACATTAACCTCCTGGAAATCCGGAGAATCTAAGCCTTTTAAGTGTTGCCTCCCGCAATTCTTCCATGAAAAGAGGCGTAGAGCATTAAAGCTCTCGAGCACAAGTGGCTTTAATTTTGAAAGCCTCCACCGTAGACAGGGAAAGGTGGGGAAGAAGGAGGAGAACACGCAGCCACCCTGTCTGTATTTGTGTTATTAGGCTGAGAGTATTATTATTTTCACTGCAGGCTTCCCTTCTGTTTGCAAGTGAGGCAGGTTTTGTCTCTAGCCTTTCCCTGGACCTCAGCGGAACGCGGGGCTCTATTAAGCCGCCGTTCAATAGTTTGGTGATATTCAGACAATATTGAAACATTCCCAAATGAACTTTGCAGGGAGACATTTTCATTCGCTGCCTCCCTCCTCATGCATATTAACAAATGGTATGCAAGGCCTCATTTAATTCACTGATTTTACATTCGGATCACTTTCTCTTTTACAGCTATTTTTACCGGGCTTCATTAATCTTTGTTGAATACAATGGCATACATCTTTAATGCGGCCGCTGTCAAGTCATATTTCAGTAAGAGCTGCAAACTGAATGACAGCAAGCAATATTAATAAATTTAACATAGACTATATCAATTTTTAACAGAATGAATGTGGAAAGCTAAATGTATTATTTTTCGTTTAAATCATAGGGTTTATCACCGGTTAAGTAGCAGCGATTTCGGGAAACTTGTGACGTGCCGTACAAATAGATTTACATCTCATTAATAAGTAAATTAGGCAAATGCCTTTCAAGTTCAGACAAGTACATAAGTGTAATCTCCATATTAAAGGAGTAGTCTTTGATAAACCACTGAGGAATTGCAGCAGCCAACTATGTGACATGTTGCCAGTGCCTGAACTCTTCCACATTCCCACCTTTAATTACACTGGTTCATTACTAAAGAGATAAGTGTCTCTCCAGTTAAGATTCTATAAATGAGCAGCATGCGGGATCCTCCCAAATCATTTTTGCAGAAACCATGAAAAGGTGGTAACAGTTATGAAAAAACGAATTATCACCTGCTCTCTTTCTTCCTTCCCTGTAATAACATTAAAATATTAAGATGAATTCCTTTTAAATCTTGGAAAGAAATTGTCCATTAAGAGATGCTACTTTGTTTAAGAAAGAAAGAAGCGTTGGGGGAAAAAAAAAAAAAGAAAAAGGAGGAAAAAAAAAGAGAAAAGAGAAAACTCTTCTGAATTTTTTTTAATTTCCCTTCATAAATCCCAACAGAGATAATTTGCTGTAAAATTTAAACCCAGTGAGAACTTGTCTGTCTGTGTTAAATAAAAAAGTTACGGTTGGTAGGAGACATGTTTTTGCAGTAGCTTTAGCGATTATAGGAAATTACATGCAAAGCCAGAGTTCTGATCCTAAGTTAATTTATAATTGGAAAAAACTTATTAATTAGCTATGTCATTCTAATTAAGAATTAGAGGAGTGTGCATTAGAAAGTCAGTCAATATCCAGCTGACAGAATTAAAAAAACCCACAGAAGTCTGCAAGCTCCATAGCTCTGTCCACCGTCTCCCCTGTCATCTTTCTGTGGATTTTTCTCAATGTCTAACAGAAATTAGCCCATTAAATACAGATATCAAAGGAAATAAATTGGGAATTTTGTCATCCTGGAAAGGATGCCCCTAACCTGAGCCGGTGGAGGCGCTTTACAGGGCACCTTTTGGGCCTTTCAGAGTGATTCCGAAATGCAGCTTATGTGTGGAGGGCCCGGTCCTCCTGCAGCCAGGGAAAGCAGCATCTGCATGCCTGTGGTGGTACCCAGCAGTTCCTGCATCCCCGCAGCTGTATCCAGCAGCACCTGCAGCTGTATCTATCAGTACCTGCCTCTCTGCAATAACACCAACAGCACCTGCATCCCTGCAGCTGTATCCATAAGTTCCTGCATCCCTGCAGCTGTATCCGTCGGTATCTGCAGCTGTATCCACCAGCACCTGCACCCCTGCAGTGGTACCCAGAAATACCTGAATCCCTGCATCTGCATCCATCAGCACCCGCATCTCTGCATCTGTATCCGTCAGCACCTGCATCTGTATCCACCAGCACCCGTGTCCCTGCCATGGCACCCAGCAGCACACACTTGCCAGCACCCAGGCAATCCACTCTTCCCACAAAAAATCCCCCATAATATTCAGGATTTAAGACAAAGGAACTCACTCTGAGGCCCTGCCATGGTCGCAGGGGAAGAACTGCAAATTTTGCCAATACATTTATGTATAAACAGCATGTGGGGATGCCTATGTTTGCCTACACACATATATATATATTTATTTCCCATCCCACCAGCCTCAGTCCTCTTGGTACATTCCCCCTTTAGGCCCTTTTTCTGAGATGATTATAATTCATTCTTTAAGAAACACCCCATGTGTAAATATTTTTTTGTTAATGTTTTTCTCTCTCCAGTGTGCTGGAATTTTAAAGAGGGCTTTAATATGAAATTAGATAGAAAGTTTTGACCTTTTTGTAATTAAAATTAATATGCATGTTACTGATACAGGCTTCATAGGTTTAAAATATATTTTTGTTTAGGCAAATATTGAAAGAGAGGCAAACAGACTCTACAAAATGTGAAACACAGCCTGGATGAAAATAAAATCAGTTCTTTGTATTCAGAATTTGCAAGGCTGGAAACACAAAAGGAGAAGAAAAACTGTAAAAGATGATGTTTCAGATTATTTCATCCTTCAAAAAAATAGATAAAATTATATAATTAAAACAATCTGAGTCTTTCACTTTTATATGGATCTTTTTCCATCTTGTGCTTTTGCTTTAATTTAGAGAAGGGAAAAAAAAAAAGGCTGCTCAGTGATGGAATTCAGTGTACTTATTTAAATACCAAAAGATGACCCACTCCTAATGATATAAAAAATCTTTTGCATTAGCAAATTTCTCTTCTGTACTTGTTTTGCCAGCACAACACAATATTCACTTAATATGCTACCAGTATCTTATCAAGTTAATGATCTGTTGTATGTATAGAGTAAGCTTGTTACTCATTTTAAATTAGATATGAAAGCACTACTGTATGGAAATTTGAATACTTGGGATTTTTATGAAATTATGGGACTTTCATGCTTTACCAGTCTGTAGAGAGCCTTAGTAAAACAGCAATAGTTGGCTTTGTTGATGTGACATTACACACAGATGCTGTTTAGTCTGATTTAATGGATCTCAAAATCCAGTTGTTGTGTGGAGCTCCTCTGCATTTTTTGGGTCCTCAAGCTCAAAAAATGTAAAGGTTGCCATATGAAACTTACCTAAGGATTTAGATTTGGAAGAAAATGTAGTTTATATGCCCCATCTCTTTGCAGACATCACGGGATGTCCAAGTAGAGCAATGCCAACTTGTGACCTTCCAGTCCTGAGGTGTATATTTGAATATTTTTGTAAAAAAACCAAAACTGGTGAATATGGACAGAGTTAAATGCTACAGCCATTGAAATTCCTTTACCAGGCCTTTATCAGGTCGTGGTCCTTGCTGCACATCTTCTGAGAGCCTCCTACGCACGCACACCACACGCCGCCACCTAATTAATGGCAGTCTAGAGGCTGAAGATGTGCCATTTCTTATGGGTTCAGCAATGGCAGACAGATGCAGGAAATACGGTGTCAGGCTCCTCAGCAGAATTCTCCTTTGTGCAATTTGTTTGCTTTATCCTGCTCAAAAAGGAGAGCAGTAAATTCGACTTAGGGAAGCGCTGGCGCGTTGAGCGCTCGGAGCACGGCTGTGCCCACTGAGCATCCGCTTCATCAACTCCAGGAGCTTCACAGGTGACACTGAGCCCTGGGAAAATAGGAATAAAACATCCCTCTGGTGTCCCTAGGACCCCACATGATCCCAGGAAGATTTTGCATGTACAGGTACTGACTTTCTCATTAAGTGGTCTGGCGAAATGCGGATCCTTGGATCTTTGGTGGCAGTTTTGCCACAGTGAGTGGAAGAGGATTCGGTTCTACGCCAGCCAAAAGCAGCAGAGCTTCCCCAGCATGGCCTCTGTGCATTTCTCCAGATCATTTAGTGAGAAAGTCCGTACCTTTATATCCAAAATCCAGTCCAAATCAGTCTTGTCTTAGCTTATTCGTGTTCTGGTCACCTACTTGCGGTTTTCTTGCATCTCCAGACTCATCTGATTTTCCTCTTATTCATCCTTCATTGATGTGATTCCTCATCCCTGGGAAGGCATCTTCCTCCTAGCACACCCCACTACTCTGGGTAAGGCTTTAAGCCCACTTGCTTGCTCTGGCTGAGCTGTTTGGGCTTGACTTAATGAGGTGCTACAGGAATCTCCTGAGTGCCAGGAGGGCTGGCAGAAGGGATGGTTAGGAAAAAGTCAGCCAAGATGTGTGATGGCCTGAGTGCCATAGGAATAGTGTCCACCTCCTTTTGGAACACTCCAGGGGGTTGAAGTGCTGGACATGATAGATTCTGCAGTGGCAGTGGCACGTTTTGGCCCTCTCCACTCTATTTTCCTGTGTGGGTAAAGGGGAGCCACAGCCTGGCATCCCCCACCAGGAATGTGGAGTGATAATGCTGGTCTAGGCAGAGGGAAAGGTCTGTGAATGATCGTGTTTGCAATCATCTCAGGGAAAAAGATCCCCCTCTTCTCCTTTTTCATCATTTACAGATGCTTTATGCACAGCTCCAAAAGACTGGCAAAAGACTGGCTGGGGATTACTCCATCTTCTCCTCAGCCAGGCTGAAGTTTAGATGTGCAGCTATTTGAGGCAGGAAAAAAATGGAAAAAACATCTTTTTTATTTTTTTTTTTCTTCTGTGACTACCAGAAAACTGGTGTAAGTTTCTGTGTTGAAGAAGTTTACTTCCTAAAATTTTGCTGTAAAGGGAGGTATAGGGTGTGTTGCAGGTGCTAAACACCTCACGTTACCTTCTGGGGCTGCAGCAGCAGCTGGATTGTCCCTCAGTGATTGCTGGAAATGGGATTCACCAGCTCAAATTAATTACCCCCTTTCATTACAAAGACGAATTAGACTGGCCCCAATCAAGAACATTAATGAAATGTCCTTTAGTCAAAAAACAACCCTTAAGTGAAGCACGTTGGGAATGCTGGGCCAGACTCCTGCTGTTGGGGCAGATCAAGGTGCACAACTTGCATGCCAATCTGGGGGATGCCAAAGTCATGGCTGGGATGGTGGGGATGGGGACTGGCAGAGCATCCTTGGATGGACAAAGCATTCTTGGATGGACAGAGCAACACTGGACAGGCAGAGTATTCCTGGATGGGCAGAGCATTCCTGGGTGGACAGAGCATTCCTGGGTGGACAGAGCATCACCAGATGGACGGAACATCACCACTCCACCACCACCAAGATGCTGCAAAAGAGGAAACTTTGGCTGTGCTCCCTCTTTTCAAAATGCAACTATGTAAAGGTCACAGAGGAGGAGACGAAACTCGGAGTTGTAATAAGGAAGGAGAAATAAAAAATAATGACAGAAATAAATTGTCATAAGAGGGGATACAGTTATGATTTATTGTGATATTCTACAAATTTGGAGGTGATTAAAAGCCACCTAAAATTCACATTAACAAGTCACATAAAAATGGAATTAAACTAGTGGGCATAATGTGGCAGGGTATAAAGAAAAATCATGACAGAAATAAATTGACAGAAGAATGATACTATTCAAGTTTTACTCTGTCGCGTCACACTGACAGGAGACTAGTATTTTAATTTCAGAGTTGTGGTTGAGTTTTTGGAGTTCATTAAAGGTCCACATTAAGAATCTCATAAAAGTGAGAAGAAATTAGTGACCATAATGTGGCAGAGGAAATAAAGAAACAATAATGACAGAAATAAATTGACAGAAGAATGATACACTTAATGTTTCACTCTGACACCCTCTATTAATAGGCCGCTGCAAGCTGGAGCAAATGTCATTCATATTTTAGCCAAAGTATACCACTAATTAGGCTGGCTTTCTGCACTGGAATTAAATTTGAGATCCCTCACCTTTAGAGTGGGATCATTTGAATTCGAAAGAAAAGAGCTGGTGACAGAAAAAAAACTTTCTGCTCGGGCTCTTCTAATGAGATAAAATTCCCCCTTCTCCCCATTTCCTAGCTATAATTGCTGATTATGTTGTTACACAGGAGCGGCTCTCCGCTCTCTCCTCCCCATCATTATGATTTAGTCTGGCATATCGGGGTGCTTCAAACACAGACTGAAGTGGTTTGAGTCTAATTTAGCACTCATTTAGGCCGCAGGTACCGACGAAGGTAAACACCGCATTGTTATAATTAATTACCCCTTAGGCCTAGCCAGGCCAGCTCTGTTTCAGCTGACCCTTATAATAATAAGGCTTAGGGGCATATTGTATTTCTTTTGACAGATTAATTAGAAATTCAGCCGTGGAGGTACAAAGCAACTCTGTCATGAATATTTAAATGGACTGACACAAAAAATCATGAAAGGGCTGCTGAACTACATGACAGACAGGGGATATTAGCCAAGTGATTCTAATCAATAATCTCTTGATCTCTTACATATTAATACACTGCCTGCTGTTATTAAGCTCCATAATAAGGAAGGGGAGAGAAAGTTAGTGTAGCTCTGCTGTAGGGCTCGCCGGGCCCCCAGTGTATACACTAACTGACGGAGAAAATGCACAGAGGAGCCGAGCCTCAGCCTCTTCAATCTCATCCAATCTTAAGGAATGGCAGCTCTGAGCATCGCTGGCCGGATAATTATTGGCCCTGACAAGGTGAAGGCGTTTGCAGGCAAATGAGATGGGAAGTAGGATAAGTCCCCAGACCACCCAGCGCAGGGCACGCTCAAAACCAACCGCGCGCTCCCGCTCGGGCTTGTATTTGCTTTAGCAGGGGAAATATGGGAATCACAGCGCTTTTGAGTCGTGTTGAAGGGTCAGTGACAGTCGAACACTGGGAGCTTGCTGTTACTGTTGTTAATGTTAACTTTAACACCAAGTCAACTGGATTTACCCCCGGTCCCTTTGCTCATCTCCTATAACATCAAGGCCACCGAGTGAATTAAGCAGCGTAGTAGAGCTGAATATCATCTAAATTCATTACAGCCGGTTCCTCCCGTAAATGGGGGAGGAAGCTCCATGCGTTGCTCTGGAAATGTGCTGCCTCCACAGCACCAAAGACTCTCTTTGTGCTGCACAGGCTCGGGGCTGGGTAGAGAGTGAGCGGCGGCACCGCGCCGGCGCTGGATAAAGGGGGTTGGTGTGACGAGAACTGGAAGTGTTCACAGAGCTAATGTGTTCTGTTATCTCCCAAAAATGAGCCCCATAATATGCTTGTGCGGTGAGAGAGAAAGGGCTCAGCTGGAAAAGGGAACTGGACCCGCTCCAGTATCTGGCTAAACAACTTAAAAAAAGAGATTAAATGACAGGAGCAGAGAGTGATTATTAACATATTTAAATCGCATGCACACGATGTTCAGATGGGATTAGAGGGACGAAGTCGGATTTTTAAAAGCAATTTGACATCCAAAATATTAGATAAACTATTTTTTTCTTTTTTTTTTTTTTTTTTTCATTTCCTTTTCTGTTTTGTTTTGATTTAAAGTGAGCCGTGTGGTCGATGCTCACTGTGGGTGCCCTGCAGCCCTTCCCATCCACATGCTGCAGGTCCAGAACCCTGGGCAAGGTCAAGAGGTGACAATTTCAATTTCAGACCTGGATTTGTCTCATCCCAGAAAACCCCACGTAGGTTGCAGGACTGGTAGTGAATTTGCCCAATTTCCATGGGACAGCTGAGCAGAGGACACTCAGAGAACACATCTCTGTGTACAGATTTGATGCCACCTGACTCCCACGGCCTTAGTGTCCCACTTCCAGGAATTCCAGGCTTGAACTGATAGTGAAATCAGAAGCCTCTTAGCCCCTAGTAACTCATCCTGTACATCTACCCTTATTTTGTTCTGCTTAGGCGTCTCTGAGCTATCTAAAAGAAAAAAGCAGAATGAAGTGATAAAACAGTATCAGCTTAATAAGCAACCTCAAAATATCTAAGGCTCCAGTGCCAGCAGAAGAAGACTTTTTCAAGCTGTTGCACCACTCCTGATCAGGTGGGAACCCTCCTGGAGCTGGGGGCTGCCTTGGGAGCATGCCCGGGATCTCACTTGTATTTCCCTCTTCTGCAGGTGCTGCAAAAGGGATTTGAAATATTTTCATGGGGACAGGGTTCAGGGCAGAAGGGAATCATGCCCAGCTCTCTGGCCTAGCTGTGACAAGATGTTATTTCATGTTGTGATTGCACACTGAACAGCTTCCTAAACTCTGCTTCAAAAATCCTACATTTATGGGCACGGTGCCATCATGCTGTGAGTAAAGCAGCCCTGTCCCCTTTACAGGCTTCATCTGGTGGAGGTTTCACTGCTTTGAGTGAACTCAGTAAATGCTTTGGGTTTTGTAGGAGCACCACTTTAAAGATACCTAAGCCTGAAAAGTGCCTTTATGCCTAACCACCCCCCCCCCCAATCCTGAATTTATCAACACTTATATTTGCAGGTCACACTTTACTTGCACTTATAAGTTTAAGCCTAACCCTTCTCATTACTTCAATGCTGCTTTCAAACCTCTAATGCATATTTAAGTGGTAGCATTAAAAAACAGTGTGTCAACTGCCATTGATGTGCAATGTAGGGCACTGACCCTTTGAAGGCATTATCATGTCATTGGACCCATTAAGTGGAGCCATTTCTGTTGCTCTTAATTGGGTTGTGCAGCGTGGAGCAGTTGCAAGTGGTTACAGTTTATCCCATGAATTATAATAACAATAATATCCCTTAGTGCAGCAGAGATCTATGTGGGCACCAAGCACGTGCTCAGAGCTTGCTGAGAGCATCACCTCCACTCAACTTGTCACCCCTCCCTTTTAAAAGTAATAGAGTTTTAATTTACAAGCTCAGAATCAGTTTCTGGGCACTACTCTGTCTATGCCTGTTAATTAAACATGGAGTCTTCTTCCAAAGCGTCGTTACTGGGCTGGTTGTGCTCATGAAATAACGTGCTGTTCCCCATAAATCAATTATTTTAAGTATCTGGCCCAAAAAAAGAAACTTGATACATCCTATCTGCTCTCGGTCGGAAACTGCAACTTCTCTTTCCTTTATTTAATTTTTTTTTTTTTTCCTTTTTAAAAAATTAGATGTCAGGATTCATTTGGACTAAGGCCAGGGTATTTTATGGCAAGTTTCAGCAGCTGAAAATATTTGCATCTGATTTATAAAGTTTTGGAAATTGATGTAAATGCGAGACAGAGCCTAAGGATGGTGGCACTGCCTGCCATGCTGTTACAATTAGAGGTTGGCCCACGCCGAGTCCCTGGCATGGCAGTGGCCTGAACTTTGGAGCCCAGGTTGTGTTTCCAGGGGCCAAATCAAACCTCTAGGCCCTGACACTCCCGAAACACAGAGATTTCTGGGTCTGCCTCAAAATTTCATAGCCAGGACCCATTTCCAATAATCACTACCGTTGTCTTTAAATATCAGTGGAAGTCATGATGGTTTATCATTTGCAGCTTGGCATGCATGGGTCCCCTTCTCGCTGGTCGGATGCTCCCAAAGAACAGATAATTAGGAAAACAGACTCGGAGCAAAAGCCAAATTAAATGTCCAAATGCAAAATGAGTAGCAATTGCAATAGTACCAGCGGTGATTTCAGCAACAATCATTTCTAGCCTGGCAGTTTTGTTTATAAAAATGTTAGTAAAAGGTGCAGAGCTGGAAACAAATAACTTTACCTCAGCCCCTTTATTGCAGAAACATAATAAAGTGCAAGCCAAGAAGTAAATTCATTGCAAGTCATATTAAAGGTTTTGGACCAAAGTGAAGCTGTTACAAACTACATCTGTAAAAATTGTGTAATTATTATGGGTGGGTAAAATCTGGCAAGAATTATTTTCTTAAGTAAAGCGTAAAAGAGAACAGATGTGCTGTAACTGACACATTTCTTTTTTGCCAGTTTCCCTAATTCTGGACAAAAAGTTGCTCTCATTTATCATATTATTCAATGGATTTCAAATTAGCAAGGCAACGGTGACTTTTTACACTGTCCCAGTTTAAATGCCTGAGAAAAGAAGGGGGGTGGGGAAGGCTGTCTCACGGAAAGAAAATTAATTTGTTTTATTGGGCACTGAAAAGCCAAGCCTTTTGTCAAACAGAGAAGCAAACATATATTTGGAGGGAGAGCTGGGTCACTACTTAAATGTCAGGGTCTGCTAAAATCAAAAGGTAGGAGGGGTGGGTGACAATGAAATCTAAGTAGAAAACCATAAATGTAAAGAAACACCACCATTTCTGGGCTGGGGTGGAATGAGAAAAATGACCAAAGACAAAGATAGGCAGCCTGGGTCTGGAAGTAATTACGGACAAGTGAAGACAACTGAATTCCATATTACTTTGGTGGATGTCTGTAAAGGCAGTTTGGGGAGGTATTTTGGTAAGGTTTACTTTTTGGAGCTTAGCAACATAAATTTGTTGTCACTGAACTATTAAATAAAATAGACACATGTTGGCAAAGAGTGCAGAGCCGAGGGATGGAACTGATTAAGGGACAGCCTATGAAATAATAGCTTAAATGGGCCCACTGCAGGATTTTAATATCCCATGACAACACTCAATTGTCAAATTCTGCTGGAGTGTCCAGGATGCTACTAAAATTAAGCCAGAAGTTCCTAGATTTATTCTATTTTTTTTACAGCTAAGAACAGGAAATGCCAGTAAGCTGTGAGAATCTGAGCAAGAAACAAGAAACTGGGAAGAAAAGAGGATGGTCTAAAACTTTATGAGATTTCTGCCATTAAATCTATAACAAATGTCTTTCACCTACACACGATAAAGAGGCAATGTGGGATTTTAATTGGACTTTTGGCTTTTCTTCATTTGATTTAAACCTAGGTAGAGTTTCAAACAATAACACTGGAACACCTGGTTAACACGTTAGATGATATGTATAGTTGTAAATTGTGGTTTTAATAGGTGCTCACTGGGGGATTGCAAAGGGTCCCATTGTTCGCCTTGGCAGATATTAAAAAAAGTTCATGAACTACTGGGATTTAAAACTCCCTCACATGATTTTAATATTACTCCAGTAATGTAATTTGATAATTTGACCAAACTTTTGGCCAATTTGTGGACAGAGAATCTAATGGTCACGTTGTGTGATTAAAGTGCCCCGATACAGGACTAAGAAGAACGCCCGCTCTAATTTACTGCTACAGGCCGAGCTCGGGAACAGCAACAGTTACTGAAATCTGATAATCATCATATTACATGGGTGTAATCAAAGAAATGCACAGAGGAAACCTGCTGCCAAGAACAGACAGCCCACAAATACTCGGCGTGTTTCTCCACTACAAGAATGATCCCAGGTAAACCTTTTTGGCAAGGAAGGTTCTTCTCCCTTCCCAGCTCAAGAACAAGGACTCATCAGGCTTAAAAGACATCAGTCACTTGAAATTTTTGAGCTTTTAAGAGTCTTAGGTCTATTTGTGCCATCAGAGTTTGCATTCTAGCTTTACTCCTCTTTCATAATCAACAGATGGAAGGGGACTGCTAAACTGGAATATTAATGTAGTTATTATGGATCAGGAGAGCTCATTTGAAGGAAGTCTCACAGTCATTCCCACTCACTGCACTGCGTTTCAAACTGAAGGGAGGTTCTTGAGTGTGTTACCTTGTTATAATTCAACCTGCACCGGTCTCTGGGACCCAACCTGCTCACTCATCCTCTAATCTCCTGAAAGGACTGGGCAAATCAGGGTGACATCCGACATAGGATGGCATCAAGTGGTTGAGAGGACCAGCAGACGGTAAAAAATTGCAGGGATGGTGTGGCTGAGCACTGTGGTTGTTGGTGGTGCTGTGCCTCCTCTCCAGGGCCAGATCTGGGGCTGTGGCACCATCCTGGGATGGTTCGGTTGGACGTCCTCCCCCGTGGCTGAGGGTGGGGATTACGTCCAGAACAGTTCAGCCCTTGAGCTTCCTCTGCCCCTAATTGAAACACCACAGCTAGGAGACTGAATTCAGACTGTCAGTATTTCTCCCTCCCTTCTACAGTTGATGCTGGAGAGATCTTGGTGTTATAAATTTTCAGTACTAGTTTTGTTTTGTTTGTTTCTTTGTTTGTTTGTTTGTTTCCTGGAATGCTTTATCTTTCCATGCACAGCAGTGAAGTTTTCCTCTGCTTTTCACTTGCTGGAATGTCAGTTCATGTTCTTCCAGCTCCATTTTCCTGCCCCATTCCCTTTGTTCTACCTCTGCTTTAATTTGACTGGATATTTGTTTCTTAATTTGACTGGATATCTGTTTCCACACATCTTTGTTGACTTTCTTGAGAAATTTAGAATAATAACCTCAACCCAAAAACTTTTCCCACATCTCTATTTCTCTTTACACCCTGTAACTGTACACCTTGGTTTCCTTCTGCACTCTCCCACTTAGAAATCTTTCATAGATAACAAGACCTCCCCTAGGTCCTGATTCAGCAGAGAACTTAAGCATGTGCTTAACTTTAAATACCTTTGTAAAAGCTTTTGCTGAATCAGGATCTTAGCATTTCTCCTCATCTAACTGCTGTTCTCCCATGGTTATTTTGGCATTTGCTTACAGGAAAATCTGAGCCCAGACTCCATGGATGATGTCAGCAGATTTTTTTTTTTTGCCCCATCCAGCTGAAGCATTTAGATGGACTCAGCACAAGAGTGAGGCAAAGGATGTGCAGAAGGCAACCTGATACCCATCAGGCTCTGTTCTGTGGGGTTATGTGTAAAAAAGTTTGGAATGCTCCTACTATTGAGTCCTTTCCACCAATGGCTTGGAGCAGAGAGGATGACAACCCCCCCAGGCATCTAAAAATCTATAGGGTTTCATCTCAGTTTCCAGTAAAGAAACTTATGTCCAAGGACCAGCTGTATTGAATCACTTGATTTTTACAAATTTTTTCAAGTGGCTGAGATATATGTATCTACTTTTCCCCCTAGTAGTTGCTAAGTACTGTTGTTTTTTAAAAAGAGTTTATTGTCCTTAATAAACTGTTGCTACATTAATGTTTAATCCCCTTTGCCAGGAGGCAGCGGGGTGAGAAGCCTGTAATTTATTTTAAAAGATATCATGGACCAGTGCAAATATGACTGTAATTATTCATTGCAGCCACAGTCAGCTGTTGTTCAGACCAATCCTGCCAACCACCTCATTTTGGATAATTTTTTAATGTCCTGCTTATGCACATCACCTTTTACTTTCAAACTTCAACTGGATAAAAAGTTTTTGAGCTGCAAGTTGAGTTGCAGTCATGACATGATCACTCTGGTCTAGTGGAAGGTGTTCCTGCCCATGGCAGGAGTTTATAGTGAGGTGTAAGGTCTTGCAACCCAAACCATTCTGTGTTTCTATCAAAACAGGACTATTATATTTAATATTATATTTTAGTGTTCCTGCTCCATCATACAAAGATTTCCATAGTTTCCCACTTTCTCTGTGCTGAAGAACTCAAGGGCTCAAAGGCAACCGAGACTAGAGACTTTTTGGACACAACATTCGATGCCTGAGAGCAAAGCAGGTAGAGGGGGAGCTAATGGGTAGTTCTCTGTGATCACACCTCAGCAACCTGGAAAGTACAGGACAAACACAAAGGACCCAAGTGATACTGGATGGATTTTTCTTTTTTTAGCCTCCAATAAAAATTGTGTGCACATTCAGGTTAAGCAAAGGGCATCCCCAACCAAATTTTTCCCCTGCTGCAGTAGCTTGATGAATTATAAATTATTTCTTGAAGTTTTTTTCTTCTTTTCCTGTCTCAGATAGAGGAAGTCAATGTTTTCTAAAAGGGTCATGTCATAAAAAACAAAAAGAGAACAGACATACTCTTATAGGATCTAGTACCTGTCTGGGTTGAACAGACATTTTGGGGGAAATTGTAAAAACATATAAAATTTTTTTTGCAAGTCCCACTTTTACTTTGATGTGTAACATGAACTGCTCAATGGATCATGGTGAGGCTGTGAGTATTTGGGGTTCATGAAACCACTGTTATCAAAACATGATGTAACTTTACCTCAGTAATGTTACATCTCCCCCTTTCTCTCCAGTCTAAAGCTTTTTATGGGGTAGAAATTATTTTCTTTATTTTTGAAAATAACGACACGTTCAAGATTTCATTAGAGGTAAATGATAACTAACAGAAGAAGGCAATCTCTAGCAAATACTAGGGAAATTTGGGATTAGGTTGAAATGTGCTATTTAACACCATAGGAAATTGTCCTGCACTGAGATTTGAACTGAAGTTTAGAAAAATAAACAAATTCCTCCTTATACACTGCAGGCTCAACACTGACCTAATGACTCCATAGGAAACAAGGGTCATCCCAAGAAATTCATAGGAGTTAGTTAGTGTTTGTGTGGATGTGAAGAAATCTGTGTGTTGGCCAGCACACTGGAGAAGATCCAAAATTGTCCCTGTTAGCATGAGGAAGTTTCTGAGAGAAGGTTTATCCAAAGATCCTGCGCTTTAGAAACAGAGTGGAAAGATCAAAATGATTCATTTTAATGAAATCACAGAATCACTGAACATGCTGAGTTGGAAGGCACCCACAAGGATCATTGAGTCCAACCCTCAGCCCTGCACAGGACCATCCCCAAGAATCAGACCATGTGCCTGAGAGGATCATCCAAACACTCCTGGAGCTCTGTCAGCCTTGGTGCTGTGCCCACTGCCCTGGAGAGCCTGTTCAGTGCCCAGACAGCCTCTGGGGAAAGAATACCCAACCTAAACCTCTCCTGAGACAACTTCAGGCCATTCCCTCAGGTCCTGTCACTGGTCACCACAGACAAAAGGTACATTTTCTGTTTACACCAAAACAGTACAAAGGAAAATCTGCCCTTCCAGGAGAGCCAAGTCAAATTGATCTCAAGCAGATCCAATACAAGATGGTGCATCTTATTGATCACTGGGGTCCTGATGGACTGTGTGAGCCCCCTGGAGAACACCAGCAGCTGCCCAAATGTCCATTTTCTCCAGGTTCCCCCTTGCTAACACACACACACACACACACTGAGCACACAGAGCTGGAAGACAGCAGGGTCTCTGAAGGCCCAGACTGAAATCTTTAGCAAACCCCATGTGTCTTTCATTCATTTCAATAGGAAACATCGTGGGACTCGTGAGATTCCATTCATTTTTCCAAGCAGTTGTACTGAACGTGTCTGATTAAACACCACACGCCTGCGCTGCAAAGGAAGTTTCCTCTTCACAGCAAACCCCGCAATTTAATACCACTCAGGCAGTGTTTAGAGAAGAGGCTTAATTGGGATATTCCTTTCCGAGGGTAATATTGGGTTATATTTTATGACTTGGGAGAAAGGACCCGCTGTGAAGTCGTGTAAACATTGTGTGTTTAGTTGCTGTACACCAGTAAATAGCAGCGGACCCGGTGATTTTAGATCTTCAATTTAAACACATACACAGCTACCTCTCCTCTTCTAAATCAACAGTTTCCCTCCAGAGTGATGTCAATAGACTGCTGCACATGGTACTTTCTTTTTTTTTAATAATATCTTCATTTTAATGTGGATATTGCCTTTTCACCTGGGAGCAGGGCTCTATTGAAATTCTAATGGGAGAGCGTATTCTTTAACATGAGAATACCGAGGGCCTGCGTAGACACGGAGCAGAATGAGAGATGGAGCATTAACTGATTTTTCTCCCTCCAGAAGAAGGGCCTATGTGGGTCAGACTCGCAGGGTTTTTCCCTTCTTATTTTTCTTCAGTTTCGTAGCAACAATAATTTTAAACTTTATATTCAGAGGAGGCAAAAGGAATCCAAATGCACCTGAATTACTGTACTGTACAAGGGAATTTAATTAAGAATATACACATTAGAATTTCAGTGGGAGCGCCTATTTAATGTTACTTTATTAAGCCTTCTATCAAACCCTTTTTTATGTATATCAGTTGATATACAATTAATCTGCTCTCTTGTGAGAAAAAAATAGCACCTGAGGTGGATGAAAAGTGTCAGATTATAATAATTATAAGCAGCTGTTCACTTGGAATCACCTCTGGCCTACATGGGGGATGCTGTGAGCTACCACTTCTCACAACAGACCACCTCATTAGACTTGACCTTCCCAGCTGGGTATTTCATTTGTGTTTTTTTAATGGGTTTGTATACTGCAAATCGCAGCCCCTTGCCAAGGCTGGCTCTTTGTTGCTGTAACAAAAGGGAGCAATGCAACTTTAAAAAAGATGCTGCTGCTGGACGTCGGTGCAATGCTGTGGGCGGAGTGGGTGACTCCCCAGGACGGGGCTGGGGATGCAGAGCACATCCATGTCTTGTTGGGATAAACACATTTTTCCAAGTTTTCAGGCTGTTCTGTTCTTCTTAGCCTTCAAAGGTTAAAAAAAAATAAATATTTGTGTTGCTCTTCTTGCTCAGCATCCCAAACTCCGGTGTCAGCCAGCACCAAGATGCTCGAACCAGAGAATGGCATCTATGGTGGAAAACATCACCCTCCCAGGCAGTGGGGGGTAAATCTGCACTCCAGTTTGGACCAAACTGTAGGCCAGCTCAAGAGAAAACCTATCAGTGCACGTTTCCACATGTGAATGTATACAGAGACAGAGTATCCTCACAGTTGCGTTCCCTGCACCACATATATACGTGCACATGTACATATAAAATTAAGAGATTAAAAAAGCTTCTGAACAATATATCTGGTTTCTTTTCCCCTTCCATTTATGTTTGTAATAAACTCACTCTCATACAATTAGCCTCAATTGTTTTTATATCTTCTGAGGCAATAATATAGGCAGCCTGGGGAATACAGTAGTAATCCGTATACCTGTGTTCATTTACCCAAATCACTATGGTTACAGCCAGGGCAAATTGTTTACTGTGAGAATCTTTGGAGCCCCTTTCCAGATACTAATGACCTTTCTGTTCATCCAATAACATCAACAAACCAGGGAGGCTGCCCACACCATTAAAGCCAATTGCCTCTCAAGTTACTGAGGGAGTTGTGCTTTTCCTCCTTTATTTTCTCTCATCTGATGTAACTCACATGCCACTTTCTTGTCTTTAAAGAAGGGGAAAAACTGTGGATTATTGATTTGCTTCTGAACAGAAGACCAACCTAAAAGCCCCAATGAATTGTCACTCATTATTGAAATTACTGAACACTAATTAAACTGGCAGCTCAAATCCCAGCAGGCCACACTCATCTGAAGCTGAAATTCAGACACTTGGACAGTGGAAAAGAGAAAGCGTTAGCAACCACCAGGATTGTAATAAGCTTTGCATTAATTTTTGTTTCTTAAAGGCACATGCAGGGTTTGTCAGAGAACAGGCAACATGCTACCTGGGCTGAGGTTAGGTTTGCAAGGCATTTTTCCTCTATCCCTTCCAGGAGGCATCGTTTCAGACAGGAATTCTGTGTTACCCAAATGGTTCTCCCTCCCCCAGCAAACCACAGAACAGCACTGGAGTGCTGCAGGGGGATTCAAGGACTGGCTTTGGTGATGCTGGCAAAGGGTTGAGCGTTTAAATTGAGTGGCAGAGAGGAAACTGAGTCAGACAATACAGAGCCACACGCTCTGCCTGAGCAGTAATAAATGCTAAAGATCATCTAGAATTCATAGAGCCCAATTTATAAAGAAACATCTTTGGCCCATTTTCACAGGATGTTCAAACTCTGTATAAATTATGCATGCCCATGGTTAATCAACCTCAATTTTTTCCTTGCCTGAGAAGTAACCCTTCATTTGTTCAACTTCAAAGAGGGCAGAATGAGCACAGAGAGGGCTGGGCTAAGTATTCAGTTTGCACTCTGTATTTTTGAACAGGACTCGCTGATAGTGAGGGAAGAGAAAGAGAGGACTGGCCTTAGTCATCCTATAGGTCCCTCTTGGTTTTTATAGCCCATGCTACAGAACCCTCCAAAGGCAGAGAAAAAAAAACAACCACAGCACTTGTGAGGAATGCTGGATCTCGGATAGTTCTAATCTGGCTTTTAGAATTATGGCTCCTGCGGTGAGAGGGGCATACCCAGATCCAGCACTGCACAGAAAGTGCCCTTTATAAATATGGCTTCCTATGTATGTTCATCTCCTGCCAAAATTGGTTTGGAAGAAACCACAAAACAATTTTTACTCTTCTCTCTATATACACACTGCCGCTAAATTTCCCTGCAGTTGGTCTTTGGGACACGACTGGCAGAAGGTTTCTGAGTGAAAGCTGGGGAGAGAAATCTTTTAGACAAATATCACTCTGGATGAAACACTTTGCATGTTCCTGAGCAGAGTGGGGCCCTTTTTCATCTGACAGACACAAAAATTGGATCTTGCTGCTGACGCTGGAGGCTGGAATTGTTTAAAAAGTTTTGCAGGGAGCAGATCTGTGTGGTGCAGGCACCGTGAGGTCCTTCCAGCAGTGGAGTGTTTTTGGAAAGTTTAAGGAAAAGTATTAATTATTTAATTCCTCTAATAAAAAATTAATTGAATTTTAGAACAAAAGAAGGCGCGAACATCACCCTTCTATATTTAGGCGTGGAAACGAAGCTGTGGGTGGTGACTCAGGAAAGAAGGGAACGAAAATGCAAATGCCCCATTATATTCTGCTTAAGATGATAGTGCCTCTTGTGCCTTTGAGTTCATCCCGTGTCAACACCATCAAACCTGAGGGGATGGAATCAGCGGTGCCTTAATGTGGGAAACTCCTGCATGGGATACACTGTCCACCCTTGTTTGATGTCCACTGCTACAGGTCAGTGCAAAGCTAAAGGCACCCTTTAAAAAAAGGTGCTTTGGCCAGAACTAGGGTTTTAAATAAAATTTGGAAATCTCGAATCTTCAGGAAAAAACTTGCAGCCTATCCATAGGTTTGCCCCAATCTGCATTTCTGTGTCACCTCGACAAGGAATTGGGTTGGGATGGTTGTGGATGATGGGTCACAGCACAATAGTGCAGATATATTCCCTACTCCAGCATTTCAGAGCTCAATAAACACTTGGAAAATGCTTTCAGGCACTGGGTGGGATTTTTGGTGTTGTCCTGTGCAGGCACAGGAGTTGAATTCAGTCATCCTTGTGCATCCCTTCAAACTCAGGATATGCTATGCCTTTATTCTGCCTCTGACCCGGCCCCTCAAGAATGTATCCAAATTTTATGTACCCAAATGCCACGTTTTGAGCACCTGAACAGCCCAACCATGTGTTTAAAGCCCTGGGCCAGCCCCAGCCATGCATGGACATCAAGAGGGACCTGTCCTGGGGGCAGCTCCTTGCAGCACAAGGAGCCAATTAACAACTGCATATTCAACAGTTCCAAAACCTGTCCTCAAAGTAGAGCTCACCCAGCACTTTTTGGGATTGCTGAGAGGAATTCCAGCTTCTGCAGTGGCACAGAGACAGGGGTGAGCATTTCTAATGGCTGTGCTGGGGCTGTTAAATGCTGCCATTTTATTGTACTTGGGGGGGGGCTCTTTAACAAGGCTGCTACCAACAAACACCACAATATTTCCAGGCGTCTCTTTTGCAAGTCACGGTCAAGAGGAAAATAATTTCCATATGCTGGCCTTGTGTCTTGATTTTTATAGGGGTCACAGGGATATTTATTCCCCAGAGCAATGCTTAGCTTTCCTTAGTAAAAAAAAAAAAAAAAAAAAAAAAGTCATGCTCCATATTTTCTTAAAAACTTGGAGTTAAACCAACAACTGGTTATTTAGTTCTAGTCTTAAGTAAAAAAATTGGGACAAATTTATATTTATTTATTTTAAAAAACCCTCTATAGCTTTAGAAGAGATGGTTAGAGCACAATGCAATCCTCCTCCATACACGAAGCATCTTTTTAATATGCCCTATCATGAAATTAATTGGACATTAAATAGCAGGAGAAAGACATATAATAAAACCTGCAGTTATCACAGTTCCCAGTGTGACAATACCCAAAGGTCTGAAGGTTTAGTTAAGCTCCAAAAGTTTAAATACTTTTCCAAACCTCGTTGGGCTAGAAACGAGCTGGCTTTCTCCTCAGGATTCCCAGTATTCCTGGGTTTGGCCATGGCTACACAGACTGTCAGAAAAGCCTTTGTTTCAAACCTCCACTAATCCCACTTGTGTCAAAAATGAGGAAATGCAGAGCTGGTGCACCAGCAGTGCAGAGAGGAAAGTTAATCATTTGGATTTTTCAGAAAAAAAAAAAAAAGGAAAAAAAAAAAAAAAAAAAAAAAAAAAAAAGAAAAAAATGGGGTTTGGAATGATTCCTATCCAAAATGTACCCTGTCCTGATTAGACTTCAGAAGAAAAAGATTAAGAAATCCTATTTGAGAAACTGGGAAAGCTCTGTCCAAAGCTTAGGCATGCCAGCTGTGACTGAGGACTTGAAAATCTTGAGCAAAAAAGTGTCTTTTTCAGCAAGAATTAAAGCTTCTTAAGTTCATTTTTTTTTTTTCCAAGACTCTTTGGACAGCTCTAATTGGGTTCCTGTGTGTGCAAAACAAGCGAGTCCAAAGTGTAACAGGATGCTGAAATGATACCAGAGGCCTTTTGGAAATTAGTTAGATGCCCTCATTTCCTTGCAGAATCCATGCTCTGGCAGCCTTGGGAATTCCAGCAATCCAGGCTGACTCCCATCCTGCTGGCACGTGTACAGGGGGTGTTGAATGTATGGGGTGTGTTGGGGGTTCACCCATGTGGGGTGGCTGGAGGGCAGCAAGTAGAGAAAACTGATCACCTACAGCTCTGGGGTACCCAAGCCACCTCTCCAAAAAGCAAAAATCCCGAGGAAAAACTATCAGTTAAAAAAAAAAAAAAAAGATAAAAATCCTTATTTCATTTTTACCAAAATACAGACTTTGAAAAACAAGTAGACTCGTAAAATAGCTGTAAACCTAATCTTTTCTTACAATATCTTCACAGGGAAAAAAAATGCTCAATTTTTGTATTATTCTGCGAAGGTTTTGCATCTGGGTGTTCCTAAAACTTCCAAACTTTTCCTTGATGTATGACTATTCCTGCCATTTCCAAACTTTTCTGTGACACAGCAGACGGGGACCAGGCTGGGAGCAAAAATCCTTCCTTTGAGACCACTGCAGTTGTGCGACAATATGGCTCTTCCCTGACTTTATTTTTGACTTCCTGTGAGAATTAAACAGATTGAAATGTTCTGAGTTTGGGTGTAGAGGGATAAACATCTTAATTAACTGCCCGGAGAGCACAGTTCTGAGCTGTCATCTCCAACAGGCCAGAGGCAAACAAAAAGTCTTGCAAAGGTATGAAATTTTTTTCAGATCTCATTTTTCAGAGTTGATAGAAAGTGACATCATCAATTTTATTTATTTTTTTTTGTAATACATATATTTATTTAGTCCCAAATTGTTTCAAATGTTTTGATCCCTCTATTCTGACCTTTTTCACTCTGTTTTTCTAGACAAGATGTGTCAGGCATGGACCACCTCAAAAAATAGTGGGCTTTGACTCAGAGACAGGTCTTGATGTTAAATGAAGGAGAATCTCCTATTCCAGCTTAACAAAAGGCAACTGCCAAACACTTGCCAATCCAGAAGCAGAATTGAGAAGATTAATTTTAAATGCTTCTCCAGCTACTTCTTAAAACTGGTTTGGCATGAGCCTGAAGAGGCAGTTATTTAAGCACTTGAAAGAGACTAAAGGCTCAAGTCTAATCTCAAGTACTCAAATGCATATCACCAGGTATCTCAAAAAATCCATGATTGTACTTGCACATGCATGCCCAGGAGTATATTTTCCAAGACACACAGAGATGCAAAACCACGGATTAGAGATTAGAAATGAGCTGCCACCGTTGAACTCAAATTTATGTGCTGTTTTCTTTTTGTATCGTGACCTTCCGAAAGAGTCTAATTGTTTGATTTCGGTGTTGTTGGAAGATACTGAATTTCTAAATGTTTGGTGAGTCACACACATGTTAATTCTTAAAAATAACTCTTTCGTTTGTTATTACAATCGATTGATTTTTCTTTGACTCTACAAATACATGTTGGAGCTTAGGAATTGAATCCACTTGTGAAATCTTACAGGACTGTGCTGTAAAATTCACCAGCATTTATTAGGGAAGGTGGAAAAGGTGGATATCCATGGGCTGAGGTAAGTTTCTCTACACAGCTCCAATATTCCCCATGTGCGCTCACCTCTGCCACATCTAAAGTTAAAATATAATGTGAAACTTTGGCCTGGTTAATACCAGAGCTGAGTTTTGGATCACCCAGAGGTTAAAAAAAAAAGGGCTTTTCTGTCTCAGAGCGATGAATGGACTTTTCTGTTTAGGAATTCTAAGGAAGTTGTCTCCCTTGAGTCATCAGCAGCTTCCAAATAAAGTGTCCAGAATGCCCATGAAAATCTAATTTCACCAGTTTTGTGCTGTTTCGCTGTGCAAAGAGAAGTTAAGTCAGATGACACTGGAATCTCGTCTTCTCCCCACACATATAAAAATGCACCAGCTTCACGGAGTTCTACAGACACTGGAAACCCTTTGGCCAACAACAGCTTCCCTCTCACAGCACAGGGGCCAAGCACCAACAACATAAACCCCTCTGGCTTGTGTCCCATCCCTCTAGAAGGGCTGGGGCAGGAGGGGATGCTCATCCAGATCAGGTACCACCCGTGCCCTGCCCATCCACCCCAGCAGGTGGCACAGCCTCCCCTCCCACAGCCTTGCAATGGGCTAGAAGAAAATTGGGATTCCTGGCAAAACCAGCCAGAGCAAATCTTGCTCTTGATAGGCTTGAAAAATAGGGTGTGAGGAATTTTTCACCCTTGCAAAAGGAGATTTCCAAGGGCAGGATTTCTCAGAATAAACCTGGTTTCTCCAGCTTTGAGCACATTTGGCTGTTTAATATTTTCTATCATGCAGTGGATGCATCCCAAACAAACATGGAAAGGTTTTCACCTTTCAAAGGCCCAAAAGACATGTCTGTCTTGTCCAACAAGCAGTTGTAAGGAAAATAAAAGGGAAAAGGAGATCAGATGTTGCAGCCCCAGGATTGTGTGCTCTCTCACAGCATTATTTCTGCACTTTGGGCAGGGGGAGTTGGTTTTCTGTTATTTTTCCCTGACTGTTTGCTTGTCTTTAACCTGGTTTCCAAGTGAAATGAGGCTTAAACAATTCCAAGCTCTGTAGGAGCATCTGTTGGTCCTTCCAGGAACCTTTTTAACCTGTTGTATAATTTCAAGCAAAATTCACAGAAGAAGTCAAACTTCTGGACTTCTTCCCACAGTAGTGGATTTTCTGTAGGAAAAAATAAACCTTTTGGAGATACTGTAAATAACACAAGTGCCTTTCCATGTCCTCCATTACCCACTGATTGGCCTGAGGACAGTAGGAATCCACAGGGAAGGGGGGAAGGTACATGTTTCTGTGCTTCTTATCCCTCATCCCAGTGTCTCAGGTGTGATGTTGGAACATATTTACAGAGAACCAGCGTATCTGAACAATAATTATTTTGCCAACTTGTCTCAATACTTTTCTCATTTACATAATAAAGACATTCCTGTTAACATCCTGCCCATGATTCCTGCTAGGCAGTAGATTTATCAGGAGTTTAGGATGTATATGTCATCCCTGGTCCCAGGGGAAGGTAACTTTCTGAATTTTGTCAGGACAGGAGAAGGGATAATACATTTGATGGTCCTCCTAGAAACCCTACATGATGTCAAGTTCAACACTTTGTGGAAGTGTTCTGGATTCTTGTGTTTCTTTCTTGCTAGATGCAACCCAATATTTCCAAAAACTTTTTTATTATTCTTTGAGAAATCTGGCCTAATAGATCAACACCCTCCTTGTCTGACAAGCACTTTGCAAAGTCAACCCATAGAGAGAATCACCCATTTCTGGGCTGAATGTGGAAGAAGACAAGGTCTTCCATTTTGCCATGAAATCTGGAGTCAGGAGTTTTAAATAAAAGGCTGATTTATTCCCTTGTACAGTTCCCTTTGCCTGTAATATTATGATTAATGGGAGAATTTTCTTTGACTTGTACGTGATGTTTCCCAGATTCCGTTTATTGGACAGGAGTCACGACTGACTTCCCGATGATGCTTTGCCAAGGATTTTATTTCCATACCTAGAAAGATGTGCCATCTTGTTTAGCTATGAAGAGGTGCATCAAAAGTATGAAAAACTGGATGAAAAACTCTTGGGCATATGGCAACTGGGGGGCTGAAAATCCCACTGAGCAGCTGGGGCAAAAAACTGAGGCGGTTTGGGAACATGACCAAAAGGATGGATTTCTGAAATCCCCCTTAGAATTCAAATTCAAGTCATTCTCTTCACCACTCTCACACCCTTAAGAGTTACCCACTTATCATAAAACATGAGAATTTGAGACAAACTCATGTTGCAGAGAAGGAGACATCAGATGAATGTCTAATTCCTGCACACTTTGCTCTGTGCTCCCTCAGCTCTTTTGAGGGGACTTGAACAGCTTGAAGATTCCCATTTCTCCATCTCCTTCTGTCTTCATCTCTTTCTTTCTCCTTAAGATCCAGTGTTCTGAGTGAGGACAAGCAGCACCACTAAATTGGAGGGTCTCCCACACCTCCAGCAACAACAAATGTGCCTTGGTGATTTATTGCAGCCTCAGAGCTCATGCCATTATTGTTAGGGGGTTGTAACTATTTAAAAATCCCCATTTTCATATAGCTCATCCATAAAAATTCACTCTGGGATGGAGACATTCTCAGCTAAGGAATAGTTTTTATGTGAGTGGGGAAAAAAAAAAACCCTTCACAATGTTTTGAGAGGTGTTATGTTATTCTGCTGTAGGTTTTTTGACTCAGACATTTTGGATTGTGTGTTTCGCCATGAAGGACACATAAAAAGGGATTTAAATGGAAAAAAAAATGAATTCAGCTAAATATCAGAAAGTATGTAAAAATAAAGTTGGGTCTAAATATATAGTTGTCAATAATGAGAATGTTCCAAAATTTTAGCAGTCTAGCATATTTTCTGTTTATGTCTCTGAGAATCTGCATTTTGCCTTGCATTTCAACAATCCCAAAATGAAGTGACAGGGCTCAAATTCAAAGCTGACTGAAATCTATATAAAACCCTAGTAAGTGCTTTTTCCAAGGATATATCTCTGCATTATGCTACAGTTTGACCTGGGAATGGTCTTCAAAATCCAGAGCCTCACTTGAGTCTGATAGATAAGGCCATAGGGCTGCATTAGTCCCCAGTCTTTGAGAAAGATGTAGCATTCCATCTGTTTCCTGAATTATCCAAGAGCCAGATGAAATCCAGCCCTTTGTGGCCTCTCTTCTCTAGTGGGGATAATAGACATGGTTCAATACATCCCGTTTTATGCTGATTCAGATTCCTCGAGTGAGGCTGGGAAGGTGGAAAAAAAGACAATTTCAACCCAAATGATGCTTTTTCTCACCTGTTCCCTTCTAAGTGTGGCTGGTAAAAATCGGTTCTGTCACTACCTTGTTAGATGAAGTGTTAAAGAGCTTTGTGGCCTGGTCATAATGTGATCATTAGATACATAAAACTATATTAATATTGCCTGCACACCCAAAATTTGGGGTGATAACCAGTGTACCTTTTACTCCTGGCACCACACTATTCCTGTCACCCACACAGTAGAAGACACTGGACTAAAAGTGTGTAGTTTCCTATTAATTTAATAATTTTAATGTCTAATGGTTAATACACTGATCATTTATCCACAGTAGAGTGTTTATAATCGGCATCAAAAGAGTCCCAAAGTTGGATTTGAAAACTTAACCCACGGAGCCTGGTTGGGAGCAAAATCACCCCCAAAATGGGTGTCAAATCAGGGGTGACCTGTTCCTTACAAGTGCTTTTTGTAGCAAGCGTGATTTTGAAGGGAAAAAAGCCACTGAAAATCCAGGTGGTTCAACACAACAAGACAAATCCCATCCTGACAAGTTTTGTTTCTAAAATATCCAAAAGCTCTCTAGAAGAAAGGAGCGAGTTTGATATTTACTGGAATAACAACAATATTTGTAGTGACAGACAACAAAAATACAAATCACTCAGTTTTCATGGCATGAACCAGTACAAAACTGACAGGACTGAGGAAAATAATACAATTCTGGCTTTGCTCAGTTTGGAGGCTGCAAATGATACAGGTCCCTGTCAGAGGAAAAAATGGAT
>CM076268.1:5225000-5330000 GCA_038380795.1 Pyrocephalus nanus
CTTCACTTGTTTAGCTGCCAAAAATAATGACAGAAATATAAACATGTTACAAAACCGAGGGTTTCTCAGGAAAGCTAAATATAATGGGTTTAATTTTGCCCTGGGCAGATGCACTGGGGCACTTCCCAGTCACTTCAGAGGGAATTTCATGAGTGTTTTTAAAGGAGATTGTATCCCCCACACTTGACATATCAAGTGCACATCCCTCTCATCGTTATTTCTACTCTTCCTTTTCTCCAGTGTACATGTGCCTTTGTGCATTTCTCTTTTCACAGACTGTTCATAAGAATTTTACAATTTACTTGTGTTCTTTACAAGGATTTTCTCTCCATGAAAGGTTTCCCTGTAAGCCTTAGAAGGAGAAAAATAATTTTAAGTGCACTGGGCAGAGATGAATGTTTTGAAAAGCTTGGCTGAATTCTTGACATTCAGGAAAATCAGACACTCAGGCAAACATACACGCTTTTGTTGGTAAATGGACAGAATTTGGGAGCCTCTGGAGTTAGTGAAAAGGTACAGGGAACATCCTGATGAGGTAAAAGGAGGAGTAATTTAATTGTCTAACTCCTTCTGTGCTCGAGAATATCAGACAGATGGGGAGGATAAAACAAGGAGCTCAATAATTAATTTTCATGTTCCTCACTAGTGGGACCTCTTTAATCCCTGTTCCTGTGATTATAGAGAAAGGTTGGATTCTGAAGTTTCACTCATTAGCTACGTGTTGTATGAAAATACCTGTATTTTCAAAAGGAATAGTGACAAGAATGAAAAATTTCTGCTATTAAAAATATCTTGGTGTCAGGGACTTTAGTGAAAGAACAAAAACTCTCTGATTCCCTCAGATAAATAATGAAACAGATGGTTGTTGGGGGGTTAAAGGTCAAACCTTCCCTGTTGACTAAAACACAAGGTTGACTTAAAAGATTTCCCGAAGTTATTCAAGATGCAGCTCATCCGCCTGTGTCTCCTGCCTCCTAATGAAATGGGCTTCCTTAAAAACACAGGCGGGGGCAGGTGCTCCTGGTATTCCAGGGGCTCATTTTAGGAACACCAACACCCATTCCAGCTCTAAACTGAGCTTCTGCAAACTGCATCCATAATAAAGGAATACTGGTGAATAATTAAGTGAACTTGTCCAGGGGTATAAGTTATCCAAAAGGCTAAATATTAAGATTTAATGCAATTCCTAAATGAACTCCTCACTTCCCGCCTGAAACGGGAGTTGATAAAGTTGCCACGGAAATCTGGGAAGCCCTGAGAAAATTATCAATAATGTAATTAAAAAAAAATGGGAAGAAAACAAACAAATACTGTGGGGTTAAGCCTCTGTCTTCATTAGCAGGCTCCTGCTAAAGGAGAGAGGGGCATGTTTAAGGCAGCCCATAGGCCGACTAAAGAGACAGATGCTCTGACTCGTGTGATTCAACACAATTTTAACGCAAATTGTCCAATCACTCAAACCCACAAACACTTCAAGGTAATTTTGGTAAATCCCTATTGTGATCTAATTTCTTATTAAGGAGAATAAAGCAGGCTGCCATTGTAATTCATCAGTCCCTTGCACTGCAGAGTGATGGCTGGAGTTCATTTCATGGTCTGCGCTGGAAAAAAATCGACTGAAATTTCTGGAATTACCAACAACAACCTTCGACTAAAGAGCTACATTTTTTTTTCTTTCATTGAATAGAATTTAAAGCTAGGAAAAAAAATTGCAGCTGAAATCTGAGAAGGCCACTGAGATCAGAGTTGATTTAAGGACCAAGTCCATGAGCACTATGGAGCAGATTTCGAGGTTTGTAGCAGAGGACAAGTTTTGTTTCTTGGAAGGGTGTTGTTGGTGGTGCAGAGCAACGTGTCACATTAAATGCACTTGGCATTAATTATTGTTGCCTTCCTAACCACAACTAAACATCCCTTTCTCATCCAGAGGTAGACCTGGCTCCTCCAGCCTCCTCCAGCCCACCTCTGCAGGCTCTTGCACCTCTAGAAGTGCCTGGATGGTCAGTTCCCACGAGCGGAAGGTGTGGGCATTTGGTGTGTGGGAATCTTGCACGGTGGTGCCACAGCTTGGGGAAGCGAGGGTGCTGTAAACTCTCTTTATCCTGTGAAAAATGTTGCTATTTCAGTGGAAATTTTCTGCCATGATGAAAGGCAGCTTTCCCAAAATGGGAGGAAAAATCAGCCTGATAGCTAAGAAGTGTTTCAGGGCCAAGCACATCCTCCAAGCTGGACAAAGCAGACCCTCATGTGTAACTCCCTCACTTCTTCTGAGCACTCCCTTCACAGAAAAGCTACTATCTCTTTAGTTATTATATAATAAAATAAAGTGCCCCATTCCTGAAAATGTTCAAGGCCATGTTGGATGGGGCTTGGAGCAACCTGGCCCAGTGGAAGGTGTCCCTGCCTATGGTATGGGGTGGAAGGAGATGCTCCTTCAGGTCCCTTCCAACCCCAAGCATTTTATGGTGATTTTATGGAGACCAGGGTGGAAAATGCCTCGTGTGAGTGTATCCACACGTGCCCATGAGTGTGTACTCATATTTCCCCTTGCTTGCACACACCCACCACACAGCACTTCCCTGTGCCACATCCCCATCCCGTGTTCCCACCGTCCTCTCACTGCCACCAACGCCGCTGCAAACGGCCATGCTCGCAGCAGCAGTCACAGGAATGCAATAAGTAAGACAAATAACAATCTCTTGCATGCTAATTTACAAATAAAAGTTCATTTTCCTTTCAAGGAGGAGCACAGGCGTATGTGTGTGTGTGTGTGTGCAGAGAGGGAATTCCGCGTCTCCGCCGCCAAAGGGACAAGGGACGTCGCGCCATAATTTGACCTAATTTTTTTTTCCAAATACAAAATGACCTGTTATGGCATCCCAGGGAGAATATGAATTAGCCCAGGTCAATAGGAGGTCAAATAGATAGGGTGCTAAAATCCCTTTACTACTTTGTAGTATCTTATGCTAATTCAGTTCCCTTCTCTGTGATAAACAAAGCCAGTTGAAAGTAGAAGCATCACACAGTGATGGGTCCCAAAGCTACAATTTAATACAAATCTAGTAATTCCATTATACAACATATCCAGTTCATTTAGAGGCAACGAATACTTAAGAAGGTCCAGGATTGAAATGCCTTAGCTGAGACTTAAAAATATAAATAGTCCAGTAAAATTTCATTTGTCACATAAACCTAATAGATATTTATGGTGGAAATGCTGTCTGTCCTTTTAAACAGTGCTCAAATGCAACTCATAGGTCCTAAGTCCTTATAAACCAATATTGCAGGGTTTTAGGAACATAATTGTTAGATATATAAATTAATAAAAAAAATCTTCATGGTTCTGTCTTCACTAAAAAAATTTATATTATATGATTGTGATGAGAATTAATGAGATTTAATAAAGCTGAACCTATGACAATGTTTTACAGGTGATGCTTTTCACCTTGTGAGGATTTTGCAACAGGACACTGCCACTACACAGCACCTCTGGGGCAGAGGAGAGGAGAGTCATGTCAGCCAGGAGCAGCAGGATGCTCCTGGGAAGTGCCTCTGTGGCTCTAATTTTCAAAAAGGATACAGATAGTCCAAGCTTTAGGAGGAGCCTCCTGACTCCGTGTTTGCAGGCAATTGAGAACAACCAAGGTGAAACTGCTTTGCAAAAAACTGGCATTATTAGGAAATGCTTAAAATTAGATTTGAGATTCACACATCTCTAAACAGAAAATTGGAAATAAATTTTTTTCCTAGAAAAAAAAATGTATGACCAGCTGAAGACTCAATGGCCTTTTCCAGGAGAGCACACAGGGCAGGAAAACTCCAGACAACTTTTCTGAATGCTTAAAAATTGCTGAATTTCTGTTTGTTGAACCCAAGTGTGATGCTGGTTATTTGGCAGAGAGGGAGAGAAACTGCAGCCTAGAACAGAAAATGGACACCAGGAGAAGAAAGGAGGAATGGAGAGAAAGGAAGAGAAAGGAAGAAAGGAGCAAAACTCAAACCGTGCCAGCTCTGCCATGTGTTATATCATAGAATCATAGAATCCCAGACTGGTGTGGATTGGAAGGGATTTTAAAGGTCACCAGTTCCACCCCATGCCCTGGGCAGGGACAACTTCCACTAGCCCAGGTTGCTCCAAGCTGTGCCCAACCTGGCCTTGGACACTTCCAGGGATGGGGCAGCCACAGCTTCTGTGGGCAACCTGTGCCAGGGCCTCACCACCCTTACAGCCAAGAATTCCTTCCCAATATCCCATCTAACCCTGCCCTCTGGCAGTGTGAAGCCATTCCCCCTTGTCCTGTCCATCCAGGCCCTTGTAGATAGTCCCTCTCCATCTTTTTTGTAGCTCCCCAGAGCTGGATGCAGAACTCCAGGTGGGGTTTCATCACAGCACAGTAGGGGGACAGAATAATAATAATCAAAGTTATAGCCCTATATCCAATGCTGGATTCTGTTAATATCCACTGTTAGCTTCTGGAATTGCCATAAAGAGAGGAAATTATCCCTTTAAGATCATGGAAGAGCCAGTTGAAGGCAGCAGTTGTTAAGTGCCCAGGCTCAGGGAGCACAATGCTCGTTGGGACTCAGATATGGAAAGCAGACGTTTGTCAGACTCCTAGGCTTTGAGAATTTAGTGAACTTGTCTGACATAAATTATCAAGGATTAACAGCAAAAAGTGAGGTGGTTATTCAGCTTCAGGCCTCCAACCCAGATGTCTAATCAGAGACATGAGCTTCCTATAGCCTGTCAAGGAAATTCCATGAAGGGAGCCTGTGTTCTCTTCCCTTTTCCCTGACTACTGATGCTTTTCCAGGCTAAAGAGGATTTATCCCTGCTGGTTGTTGTTTCTGGCAATTTTAGCAACTTCTACCCATGGCTGAGTAAGAAATTTCATGTCTTCCAGATTTTTGCTGGATCTCCCAGCAGATCCTTCCAGCTTTGATTAGGGCACAGCTGGGAGAACAACACAGTTCCTTCCCTTATTTGTGGGTTTGGGAGATACACCTGTGGCTCGTTAAGAGAGAGGAGATAATTAAAGAGGAACTTGAAGAAGAGGCTTTTCTTCTTTTGGCTGGGCTACAGGGTGATGCAGCATTCCAGTCCCATTTTCCCAGCTCCAAGGTTGGTGACAGCAAGGTTTGGTTGATGCTGGTGTGGTCTGCTTTGAGTTCAGGAATTGTTTAGGCCCTGGGAGCAGGAAACTTCTGGCTCTCCCTAAGAGAGGTCAATGCAGGTGGGGAGTGAATGGCACTACACCATCCTGAAAGGATGGGAGTCCTGGGAAGCAACTGGGAAGAAAATATGCTGCTTCTGAATGGAGTTTTTTTGCTCCCTACTTGACATCCTCTTTCCAGGTGAGTGCCAGTGACCTTTTCACACGTCCTCTATGAACTCCTGTTCTCCAGACCTGCTTTGTGAAGCACTGCAGGCTGTAAGAGAGCTGGTGAGTCAATAGATCACTCATGTCAGATGCCAGCTGTTTTTTTCTTAATGACATCATCCTTTAGATAAGATGTGTTTTAAGAGGGGTAATAATACTTTTTTAATGAATTCAAAGCTCTGGTGTGATTAACAGTTTTTAGAAAGTCTTGCTAAAGCCAGATCGGTGAAAAGGTTGTAAACTATTGTTGTTTTTCTTTCATGCTGCCTGTGAGAACAAGCAGCATTCAGGTGTAGACTATTGAAGCTGAATGTGTGTCACCTGGAGCTATAAGGGAAATGTTTAGTCTGTCAGTTATCCTATTTTAGGTGGCAGTGCTTTCTGTTTACAGCACAAATCTTGATGGTAGAACTCCTGAGTTGTGTTATAAAGTGGGTTTCTGGGTTTGGATAAAAAAAAATGTGCTTGCTTCAAAAAAGAAATTTATAAGTTAGAGATGAAATTTATCTCTTAATAGACTGTCACTGTATTTTAATAATGCTTCATATATGTAATTCTTACTTTTCTCTGTAGCCTTATAGAAAATACAATTTAGTTCTGCATGGCTAAAAGTATTAAAGACTAGAAAATTTCAGCATTGCATGTTCTCCACTTTCACTAATTTCTTTGTCCAGCCAATGACAACACTAATTTATGCTTTATCTGCAGTTTTTTTGGCTTTTATGAATTATCAAAAGAAATCCATAATGAAAAGGTACTCTGATATCAGAGTGTGCATTGAGATACACGGTTGGTCTGAT
This sequence comes from Pyrocephalus nanus, assembly GCA_038380795.1. Lineage (NCBI taxonomy): Eukaryota > Metazoa > Chordata > Aves > Passeriformes > Tyrannidae > Pyrocephalus > Pyrocephalus nanus. Next base: position 5,231,182 of record CM076268.1, read on the forward strand.
CCCTTTTAGAACAAGGACTATAATTATGAGAATTCAAAAACTTTCTGGCTGTTTTAGTCCAAAGTGTGAGACAACTGTGAGTAACTTGTGTCAGGGCACAGAGTGGGCAACAGATCCTGACTAATATGGCATTTGCTGTTTGGCCAAGGAATGATGTTCATATTTTCTACATTGCTGACTGGGTGGATTTTTATACTGTGGAGTATTATAAAGATTAGTTTCCTGCCTGTCATCAAAACCACTTTGGAAGGGTGAATGATGCAGCAGCAATGTATCTCATGATGGCAATAAGAGTACTGGGTGACTATCAGTGTGTTGGTTGGTGCTGATGAAGGCCTTGGGAAGAAGATACAGCTACACTTGGTTTAGCTGTGAGATTGTCCTCTCCCTTCTCAGTGACCTTCCAAGTACCCTGAGGTTTCCACTGCTCCTCAATTTTATCAGTTCTTGTTGCATCACCAAGAAAAATCACAGGAGGTTCTGACTGAAAACATGCTGAAAATAAAACGTTTTCCAAGTGAAACAGATGCATTCAGGTATCACTTAAAATCATGGTTTTTTTCTCTGTGCTACCCTGCACTTAAAGGAGGTTTGGCTATGGGGCAGGAACAAACAGGATGCTACAACTGTACCCAATGTGAGCAGTTCAACAACTGGCCTGGGCTTGAATTCAATTATTGTGTTGAGTACAAACTGGAGAGTTTAGTCTTAGGAGCAAGGCCACATGTGGAAGTCCTGCATCAGCCTCTTGATACTTGTTTGTTTGTTTGTGGGTGGGTTTTGGTTTGTTTTTTTTTTTAAATTCTGACACACTTTTGATACTGTATTCCTACAATTCCATGCAAGCATTATTTATTTCTGTAGACTCTTAAGCAGCTCACATGGGTGAGATCCAGTGATCCTGCATCACTCTTGCCACTGAAATCTATGGGAAAAAACAAGCCATTTCTTTACCTACATGATAATTATGATTCTACATGGCAAGTTGCTGCTTAGAGTATAAAACCAGCCACTTAAAACTTCCATATCTTCCACCAAGCATTGCTTGAAGTCTCTCACCAAACTCTGCACTCAAGCTGAGGGGTCAGCAGCCTGTGTGGGAAAAACAACTCAGAACACATGGTGCTGTAAGGCTGCTTCTGCAGAAGTCTTTCCTTAGGCTTAGTCCTTCCAGGAACAACAGACAACACCTGTGAGTGGGTCAGATGAAGCCCAGAATCTGTCCTAATATCTTTGCTTTCAAGAAGAACTATGGTACTATTCCAGCACTTCTTCAATCTCCACATTAAAATTTGTTCTTTCCTAAATGTCTTTTTACTTTTTTTTTTTTCCTTCTTCTGAAAATCTTGCTTAGAAAAAGGAGGGTTAAAAAAAAAAAAAAAAAAAAAAAGAGTTGGTACAGAACATTTATTTAAGCCTGAAATGCTGTCTTAGTCTGGAAAAACAAGCTTTTCCTGATTTCCTTGCTTTCTGCATAAGACTTTAACGAGTCACATCTGGTGGTTCTTCATGTCATGTTACATTATGAATCTTTATGGGCAATTAACTGGTTGGGTATGAAAACACCCACACTAGTAATGGGTCAATGGGCACATCCAGTTTAAGAATTCAGCTCAAATTGTAAAGTCTGTCTCCAAAGAAAAAGCACAAGTATTTTCATTCTGATGAATTCGACGAGACAGTGGCGGAGCACAGAATACACACAAAACTTTCTCCAGCGAATAAATATTGATTGGTGAAAATTGTTTAGTGCTCTTCCCTCCTTCTCTTTTACTTTAAACAAATAGTAATAGCCAAATAACTACTTCTACATAATTACATTTATTGTGGCCATGAAAATAATTATTTGAGATGACATGAGAAGTTACTTGTGCTGCTCTTGATTTTAAATTATTAATTAGTGGATTAAAAAAAAATGCAACCCACGTATTTCCAGCTCTAGCAGGAGTTGTGCAGCCAAAAAATGTCCTCTGACCTTAAGAAGTAGGGCTGGGTCAGAGTCATTCCTCAAGGTCTCCCCCTTTTTCCCTCTCCCCTGTTGCTGTGCAAGTGAGTGTGTTTCCCTGAAAATTTTCATCACTGCTTTCTGAACCTCACCACATTCTGGTGTTGAGCTATACCTTCTGCAGTCTTTGGAAGGGCAGGGGAAGCCAAGTGTGGTATTTTCTGCCTTAGGCTTATTTCTCATCTTCGATCAAAGCAGATCCAGCTGGGGGTTCCCAGGTGCAGTGGCTGTTTGTAGCATCAGCCCCAAATTTCTGCAGCACAAATCACCAGGAGCAGGTTCTATGTGGTTTGGGAGTTGGCTCTACAAAGTCCTCTCTTGGTGGAGGAGGAGAAAGGATTTGTCATGAATGTTGGTGGTGCAGAGCAGGACTTTGTACCGTTACAGCACACTGGTATGTTAATGAAATATACTTAAATTTAATCCTAATGAATTTTAGACCTTAATTTAAATGGCAAATTGTTGTTTAAGATAAAGTGCTGTGATCCAAAGGGCTGGGCAGCCCCGTTGTGCCCATGGCTCAGCTCCTCACTGCGCACAGGAATGCAGAAAGTGAAACCAAACATTGTGAAACCAGATCAGGTCTGAACTGTCTGCTCCAAGAAAAAAGTAACAGCTCTAGTTTTTACATGAATTTTTAATTTTAGATGACACCTTTGACTGGAAATGACAGTAGAGCAGATCATTTGTGTAATTAAAGCAACAGTCATTGAGGAAGGAAAGGATCTTTCCAAGGCATATAAAACATGAGATGGATTTGATAGGGGCTGAACTCTGTAACCAGAGCTGCAGAAACCTTCTGGCTTAGTGGGGCTGTAAACCTGGTAATGTCTTAGCTGAGGTTCTAAAAAGTCACGAGATCGCTCTTTCCTTGTACTTCAGGTGAAGTCAAGTAATAAAGTGGGGAAAAAAAAGGAACTTTTAATGAGTCTGAAAAGGTTTAGCCACCCCTTTGACAGCAGAAATGCTAATTTGGGGCTGGACAGCAGGAGGTGGGGTGTTTAATATGTAAAAACAATTCCATGGAAAGGATTGGGAGTTAGCTTTGTTAGTCATATGCTAAATTCTGTGCAGGAAGGCTGCATGTATTATGCACTGAACATGAGATTAGTCTTCCTCAAGTCACACCTTTTCCAGAAATGTCTTTTCAACACACTCCCAGGTTTTGTTCATGGGAAAAACTATCCTTACACTAATAAATGTTCCTGTTGTAGTGAAATGCTTTACATTTTGTTCTAGAAAATATTGCTTATGACACAGAAACACCAGGCTTTCTTCAAAGGAATACACAAAGGCATGTGTAGAAAAAAAAAAAAAAAAAAAAAAACAACAAATAGGTATCTACAAACCAGGAACAAAGAAATACATTTATGAAAAAGGAAATTTCAAGCAATGGCTCAATTATATTGCAAGGAACAAATTATCTCTAAATACACTGTACTAGGAAAATAATCTAGGGGACAGTAATTTGTACACACTTGAGAACTTGGTAATGATCCTAAAAGTCTGTTTTGGATAAATAGGATATTTTTTTTTCCTATTTAAAAATGTAAAATCAAATGCAATTTTTTGTGTTGCTTATATGAAGATCACAGCTAATTAGCCTTAGTTAAGTAAAGCATATCCTTTGAAAATTGGAGACAAGTTCCTTCGCCCTCTGAAGAATTGTCTGTTATTTACATTGTTAATATTAATATCCTGCAGCCTCTAAACTCCGAGTCGGTGTCATTGGAGACAGATCTAACAAACAACTCAGACCTCCAGTAAAATAATGACTTTTAGGTATTTCTTTTTTCTTTTGTTTTTACATGAGTCGAAATAACTAGTGATGAGTGAAGTCTTGTACTTTAAGGTAAAATTCAGATTCAAGCTCTAACCTCTGGAATCTTAATTTCTACTCTGCCCAGCATATGTTGTTTGCAATTTGAGTGTAAGGCACCAGAGCAAAGGAAGCACCAGGTGGAGGGAGGGAAAGAAAAATCTTATTGAATCATGGAATGTATTGTGTTGGAAGGGACCTCAAAGACCATCTCATTCCAACTGACTGTAAAATCTGCAGGGAAGAATGGCAGAAAGCTCCAGAAGGAGCAAGTCCTGGAAGGACAGAGTTATTCTGAGGGTACTTGCAAATCTGATGGAATTTTCTTCTGGTTTAGAGGGGTAAACAACTTCCTGAATTTTACTTGGTGTGATGGAGGTGGCAAGAGTGGGGACTATGGGGCCAGGATGGATTTGCTGTGCTGGGGAAATGGGTTGGGTGTGTTGTCCTCTGTCACCTCTGGGTTCTCAGGCTTCATCAGACACCAAACCAAAGCAAGGGCTTTGCAGCAGGCTGGTCTTCAGCTCTCAAACTGTGGTTAAGTGATAATACAGTCCATGCAGATTAGCTGGAAAACTATGGAAAATGTTATTGGGGTGATGTAGGAATGAGTGGAATTCATTAACATACAGATGAACAGTGAAGGAAGGAGGTTTGGGTGATGAGTCACCCTGTGTAAAGGTTGCAAAAAAGCAGGAATTGGCATTAAAAGCTCCTTATTATTTAGGCTTTGCTTGCACTTGGAAATTTTGGGGAAAAAACATGAGTACTTTCTAAAACTGTGTGGGCAGAGAAAGGCCTGGAAAATACCTCCAGCAGTTGAGTGTCTCTTGCTGGAGGCAACACCAAGGACAGGGGAGAGGCTTCTGGGCACATGACACCACATAACATGTGAAAATGGAGGATATTCACCAAGCTGAGGTCATCCAAGTGTGTCCTGGTGGAGTTCAGGGATGCAAGCAGCCTTAATAAATAAATAAATAAAAACCCCATAAGTGGCTACTCTATTGAACTAACTGAACTGAAAATAAATATTATGGACAAAGAATTAAATATTTGCCAAGAACACATGATGATAAATTGAAGAGATATACTGCTGATGGGTTATATACAATTTTGATAGGTTTTAGTATGTTATATACAGGTTTAATAGGTTTAACATTTAGGTTACAGTTCCTAAAGTATTTAGGAGGCTTGGAAGCCCCTGTCCCATTAATTACAGTGTGAACTGAGCACCCAGATCCCCAAGCTCACTTTGAAATCCTCTACCTAAATGTATCTTTCTACTCAGTGTTCCCAAGGTTGAATAGAAGCAAAGTTTCTGGGATATGATAATTTCCTCCTAGAATAAATCTTGTATAAGTTAAAAATCCCTGGAAGCTCCAAGGTAGTAGGAGTTATGTACTGGGGAATCTTTAACAAGATCACTGAAGAGATTACTGGTTCAATAAATGAAGATTTTTCTCTTGGCTCCTCTGAGACAACAAAGACACCAAGGGAATAGAGAGAAGCAAATACAACCTCAGTTTGGAGGGGAGGGGGAAATAAGGACTAGGAAAAGCAGCTGGGATATAATAGACCAGTACATCTGACCTTGGTGCTGGGCAAGACTCTGAAAACATTAATAAAGGATGAGATCACAAAACATCTGGAGAAATAAACCAGTCAGCATGGTTTCATAAAGGGTAAATCCTGTCTGACAAATCAGGGGGATTTTTAAGGGAGATAATGTGGAAAGCAGGCATGGGGGTGGGAGCACTGGGCTTAATTCTGTCCTTTTTGGGATCCCAGTATTGATCTAAAAGGATTGCTCAGGTAACTGGGGAGTGGGTTGGAGTAATGCTGGTGAGAAGGAATGGGAGGTGTAACAGGAAGCTGGACAAATCTTCAACTAATTTAACAACGCTTCTTCACAGAAAGGGTGTTCAGTCATTGCTGCCCAGGGAGGTGGTGGAGTCCTCATCCCTGGAGGCATCCAAGGAATGACTGGGCGTGGCACTCAGTGCTCTGGGCTGGGTGACAAGGTGGGGATGGGGCACAGGGTGGACTCGATGGGCTGGGAGGTCTTTTCCAAACTCAATGATTCTGTGATACTGAGGGTTAGACTATAGCTCTGTGCATCCTCTGGAAAAAAGATTGAGTAAAGGTGGTATCCAGTGAGGTGAGCAAAGTGGAGATGATGGATTAAATCTGCAGAGAACTTCTCTGCAAGGCTGGGGAAGTGTGGGAGAGAACAGTCCATCCCCTCCTCTTAAACAGGAGATTTTTTTACACTTGTTGCTTTAAACTGGGGGAATATTCACCAAACAGATATGTTTTTGCAGAATTCTGGGTGAGAAAGAGTTTCAGTACTAATGCAAAGCAGAAGCTAAACCCAGAAAAGTATGAACTGTGAAGAGTTTAATCTGGCATGTTGTAAAGTGCTTCCCTGGAGCTCTGTGGGCTGCCCTGCCCCAGGTAGGACAACACAGAGTCCCATGGGCATCCTGGGGATTGGAAAGGGCAGAGGACAGCAGGAACGATAGAAGTACTTATGAGGCTCCTACGTGCAGAAAGCCTGGGAAACCTGGCTATGTACTCGCTTGGGGCAGAAACAGGCTGTTTAAAAGATGGTCTGATGTGAAGATTTCAAGATGCTGAGGAAGAATTTGAGGGGAGATGAACTGGAGATAAACTCTAGATTTCCTCAGAATCCCAGGGTGTGTGTTGACAAAGCAAGTATAAAGAAAAAAAGTAGCTAAAATAAGAATAGGGGTATGTTTGATTCAAGCAGGGTGAAAGAAGCTGTTGAATTGGGGATGCAGGATGGAAAAGGAGCTGCTTTCATTGCCATTTAAGTGTGCTGGAATGTAAGGATAAGTGGCGCTGGGAGCAGGAATCAGCTCTGCCCTTCCCTAGCATAACCCATAACTTGACTGATTTTATAGTTAAAGGCCAAATAATTAATATTAATTAAGACATGCAAGGAAGGGGTGAGTGTGCAGGCAGTGCTGGTGGGTCAGTGGGTATGTGGTACCTTCCTTGTCTAAATGAGCTGCCCAGGAGACACAAGGAAAGGCCAAAGCTGTACCTAAAGGAGTTATCTTGTCTTATAACCTGCATCCTCTTGCTAAATCATTCCCAGAGGCCATTTCTTTCTTTGTCTCCCAACTGATTGGTAAATAAAATCCCTCAAATTCATGGTGTCAAGAGGAAAAAAGAATAAAATGGGAGGGGAGGGGGGGAAACCCCCAATCCACCACTTAATATTTACAATGGGATTCTTATAGTAAAGGTTCTAAATACTAAAGAACTGTTAGACACAGCAGTAGCACAAAGTCCCATTGCTGCAAGCACGACACGTGGCAGGGTCTGGGTTTACCAGGCTCCTGTAAACAGATAAAACCAGAAAGTACATCAGTCCTGAAATGCCATTGAGCAAAGGGAACGTGTGTCTGTGTGCTCTGACCTACAAGGAACTGTCTTGCTGAGGTCTTACTAACATCAATGCTGGCCCATTAACACCTTTGCTGTGTGTTATGACCTGCAAAGTAGTCTCATTGTAAACCTGTAGTAGTGTACTAATTTATGGAGAAATAGGATGAGAAAAAGGGAAGAAGTATTCAATATTTTTAGTAAAGGGAGCTGCCTGTGTGTTCTGTTACCCAATGTGTACTGAACTTTATGTACAAAAATAGAAATACCACCGTTGCCTCATGCTCAGTGACACTGTTGATGTGATGTGAGCCAGAACAGACGAGCACAACAGCCTCCTCTCTGCTCTGAAAAAATCACTTTTTCCACCAGATTGTGAGAGCACAGCATAAAGCCACTCAGGTTTTTCTTAATTATTTAAGTCCACTTAGTAAACTCTGTTCAGGGTGGTATTTCTTTTCTTCTTGCAGACAGTTGCAAAATTAACATAGAATAAGACTCAGCTGGAACCCTGAAATAAAACTCTTACCTAATGGGAAGGAAGAAAATGCTTTTCAAGGCTTGAAGTTGTTCTCATCCATTCATAGGTTTGCTCTTTGTGGGTTTGATTAGGAGTGATGGCCCTAAAATACTATTTTTATCTAACTACAAGCAGGAAATATTTAAATATCAAGCAAAACAGAGCTCAAACACACTGTGCTGACCCTATTTGCCCAGAGAGGTTGTGGACTTCCTATCCTTGGAAGTGTCCAAGGCCAAGTGGAGCGGGACTTGGAGCAGCCTGGCATAGTGGAAGGTGTCCCTGCCCATGGCAGGGGGTGGAGTGAGATGATCTTTAATGTTCTATCCAACCCAAACCAGTCTCTGATTCGATTTGTAGTGCCAAGATCCCAGTTGCAGGGGTTCTCTCTGACTGCTCAGGTGCCTTTGTTTTCAGAACTGCCTGTTTTGATAGTTCCCTATCAGTTTTTTCACCTTATTTTTTCCACTTAAGTTTTGTTAATTTTGTCAGTTGTCCAACAGAACCAAACAGAAACTATTATTTCAGCTACTTCAAGCTACTAGCAGGAGCAAAAAAATGGAGCTGACATAAGCCGGAATAACTCCAGTCTCTTCCCAGAGCAAGAAGCTGTTGTGTCAATGAAACCATATTTCTTCTTTAACCTGCTTCTCATTTGTCTGCATCTTCCCCCGTTGCCTTCAGGAATGAGTCATTAATAGCTGCTATTCAGGAAAAAAGTGAGAACTCTTTCAGTCCATAATTCACCCTCACAATTCAAGCAGTGAGTCAGTTTTGAACCTTTTCATACTGCATCATCCCATAACCACCAAATCAGATGGAGTACTGGGTTTATAAAGATAATGCCAAATTCACTATGAGCTGCTCAGATGCCCCTTTAAAATCCTGTGCAGGTCAATAGGGTTTCATCCCAGGCCTCTAAACTGGTGTCAGGTGCTTGGAGTTGCTGTTCCTCCTTCCTTGGTATGTTTTTTCCCCAGCTATGAGCTTTGCCAGTGTCTCCTCCTGCTGCACAGGGTGCTGTGAGCTGCCTAATCAAGCACTACGTGCCTGTAACCCACCAAACACGATGAAAATTCGTGCACAATTTAAATCTGACAAGCTTTTTTTTTCCCCCTCTACCACAGATAAAATCTGTTGATTTGCCAACCCCAACTGTGAAACGTTCCTGCTGCCTGAACTATTTTCCACACAACACTTGTTTTCTTTGTAAAAGCCTTTTTCTATTGATCTGAATTGACTTGTGCAGAAAAGCCTTGTGAGTTCGATGCAAATTGTTGCTGTGCACTTACTGGGAGCAGCAGAGCAACACAAAGGGATGTTTCTGTGTGGATGTGCAACACCCGTATTTCAAGACGTGTCTCCCCGTATTGATGTTTGGCCCGATCTTGCTCTCAGAGTATAAGCAAGCAGTCAATTAATGCATTTTTAAATGTTTGGAGGAGATGCTAAATCTAAAGCCCAAGGAGGGCACATGTTTTGGGTGCAGGAATGCTGAATCTGCGTGTTTTCCTGCATTGAGCTGAAATTGATCTCAATCTTTCAGCTGAGACGAAGTCAGCTCCTAGAATTTTATCCCAGCTGTGTGTCAGGGCTGGGGGGGAAGCATGGAAACACAACCAGAAAGAGCAGCTTAGTTTTTTAACCTACTGAAATAACTGGGTTTAAAAAGTTTTATGGCCTGATGTGCAGTTACTCTGATAAAGAACAACGAATAGGTTTGGGGAAGGAAGAAATCTCAATTCTTGAATGATTTATCCACTAATAGTTTTGAGATGTAGGTCCCTGTTGTGGACAAGTGGCTGTCAGTGTGTTCATCTACCAGAGCGAGTAGGGTGAAGTTTTGTTTGCTTGAGGAAAGGATTTGGCACTTCATCCATGGGCAACCTCAAAAAAGGAGAGTGATAAACACAAGAACAAGGCCTTTTGTAGGTAAACATTTGCCCTCTAGGTAGGGAAATACCCACAGAAAGTACTCCAAGTGTTTGTGATGAACCAGGCAGAGAATAAGAAGGATTTGATGGCAGAAATGCATGTCACTACACCTTCTGTTCCCAAAACCTCCATGAGTGGAGGAATAAACTGCAGAAAGTTCTTCCTGCACAGCTGTGCTGTTGACCCAAGCTCTGTCCAGCAACTCCCAGACAGCCTTTCACAGAATCATAGAATGTTTTGGGTTGGAAAGCACCTTAAAGAACATCCAATCCCACCCCCTGCCATGGACAGGGACACCTTCCACTATCCCAGGTTGCTCCAAGCCCTGTCCAACCTGACCTCAGACAGTTCCAGTGATTGGGCAGCCACAGTTTCTCTGGGCAACCTGTGCCAGGGCCTCACCACCCTCACAGGGTGAAATTCCTTCCTAATATCCCATCTAACCCTGCCCTCTGGCAGTGGGAAACCACTCCCCTTCGTCCAAAGTCCCTCTGCAGCTCTTGGAGCCCCTTTAGGTAGTGGTCCCCTTTTAGCCTTTCTGAGCACAAGCTGCAAACCCGAGTTTGGAACTGTCAGCTCAGCCCTAAATTACCAGATTTATGCATGAGTTTATGAGCCTGCCCTGCACATTTTCTTGTTAGGCCAGTAAACTGCCTGTGGAATCCTTCTCTAAGTTGCATCTGTGCAGATGCCAAGAGTGGGAATAACTCCTGAATGCTGTGTTGGGCTCCCTCCACCAGACAACCTGAGTCTGCTGTGTGGAGCAGGGTTGTGTCTCCCTTTCCCTGTGCCGTCGAGTGGAAATATGTGCATAACAAATGACCAGCAGACAAATATAAACAAAACCCTTGGTTAATCCAGCAAATATCTTGTGTGATCCCTTTGTACCTGAACTCAAGAGCAGCAATGGCCAGAATGACCATCATCCCTGTGGAATACATTTCCCACACTGAGAGTTACCTGTTAGGGAAAACAAGCACCAAAGACCTTTTAGGGCCTTCCTGTAGAAACAGTGGTGGTGTTGGTGGTGCCAACTAGGAAAGGCTGGGATGGCAACTGCTTTGATGGCAACCCTCAGGTTGCCCATGCCAGAACCAAGAGCTTCACACTAGAAAAAGGAGAAACAGTAGCTGCTCATGGAATTTTTTTGTTTGTTTGGTTGGTTTGTTTGTTTTTTTGTTTGTTTTTGGTGGGTTTTTTGTATGTGTTTGGTTTGGGTTTTGTGTGTTTTTCTTTGTTTTACTTTGGGGGTTTTGTTATTGTTATTGTTTGTTTGTTTGTTTTTCTTTTAAAAATTGAGAATTTAGGCACTTGATGTGCATCTTGTATTGTTGCTCACTGGGAGGTCAAACCCTCTCTGTTCACCTGTCCAAGGAAGATTTTTAAGACCATCCAAGATCTAAGGAAAAGTTTGTTTGTTTGGTTGGGTTTTTTTTGATGGTTTTGAGAGCGCATCAGGTTTATTTTAGACAATTGCTTTGCATAGAGACATGAATCCTTCTCTGCTCCTTCCTCCTTTTGCTTGATCCTATGTGCCAACACTGAGGCAACACGTCGCTTTGAGGGGACCTTCTTGAATGCCTGGGAGTGGCTCCCAGTACTTCCTTGGAAACTGGAGAGTCCAGTGCCTGCAGGAGGTTTAAGGCTGGTAGGAAGTAAAGCCTTAATGATGTTTTGCAAGTCCTCAAAGAGCAGAGCCAGGGTTCTTTCCCTGGTGATGTGCAGTGCAGCCCAAATCCATCAAGGCTCCCGCATCCAACTTTAGGTGTCAGAGTGGCCCCAGAGGACGAGGCCTGGGCTGTACTTACACGGGCAAGTGTTGATTCAGGATTAAGGTGAATAGAGCTGGATGCTCTGGGGACACATATATTAGACTTTTGGAAAAACTTCTGACCCCAGCCACGCTCATGTTGTGTTTGAAGTAACCATGGTGGCTCCCATGACGTTGCGCCTCCTGAAGCTCGCGGTCGGTCACTGGCGTGGTTCAAGAGTGGAGGATTTGAGAGGGCCCAAAATGGGTCAAGGAAATAAATCCCTTTGCATTGAGTGTGACCTGAGCTCCTCCAGCACCTCTGGATCATTCCTATTAATAATCTTGTGCAGAAAGATGAAAAATTCTGGTGGCTTTGGTTCCTGTCCATGAAGGGGAGCTTGGGGTCTGCTCAAAACCTGAGCTCTCCTCAACAGAAACATCACAGCCTGGCACACCTAAAAATGGTTCTTCAGATGGAAAGTTTTTCCTGAAATCCTGGCAAGTTTAGTGTTTCAGAAGCAAAAGATCCCACTGAAGTTCTGTGGCTGAAAACCCAAAACAAATTTGTCAAGTCATAAATTCTTCTGGAGTAACTTTTGCACATCTTCAGAATTGCAAAGGGCCGAGGAGCTGAGAGGAAATGAAGGAGTTCAAAAACAAATTACAAAACCTTTCTGAGAGAGAAATAGTGTTTTTTTTTATTTAATCATATAGTGCTAAAACTGCTTTTTTTTTTCTCTAAGAAATAATTGTTAGAAGTGAGAGTGTGATGTGTCTGTGCTGTCCCTGATCCCAGCACCCTGCTTGTGGGAAGGACTGGAGTGGGAACATCCACCACCAGAGCAGAGCACAGACTAATGAGTGCTGAGTAACAATGACACTGCCACTGAAGGACATGTGACATGCACATGAATATCAAATGAATTCATCATAATCACTGCTACTTCCATGAATACCAAATGAACTTATAATAACTGAACTCCTGAAGAGTAACCATTTTGTGAGCAAAAAAGAAACAAACCAAAAAAAAAAAAAAAAGCCAACAAAAAGAATAAACAACAAATAGTGAACAAAAATGAACCTAATTTTATTTTGGAAAAGTGATAATTAGACAAAATGTTTGATAAAGTGAAATATTTAGAATCATACAATTATTTGTGCTGGAAAAGTCCCCTTAAGACCATCCAGCCCAACAATGCCCCAGTACTGGCAAGGCCACACTAACCCATGTCCCCAAGTGGCACATCAACATGGCTTTTATATCCCTCCAGGGATAGGGACTCCACCTTTTCCACCAGCTGATGATGGCTCTTGTCCATTTGTTTTGTAGGTTTTTTCTAATTTTTCGTTTAAATTTCTAATTTTTGAATGCTGTATACCAGCTAATGAGGATGTAGAATTATTTATTTATTTAACAAACACTCAATTAAGAGTAGGGTTTTTTGCAAGCAAATATCTCTGCTGTAAAAGGACAATTCAGGTAACACTCTAGGAGTTTATAAACTAATGAAGGTTCATACATAGCATCTTATAGATGGGTCTTAACTTCCTGAAGCGGAGAAACTCAGGTTTCCAGTCAAACATCTCCCCCACTGAAACTTCAGAGAAGTGAAATTGTGAGGTGTGTTTACCTGTGATAGAATTATGAACCACAGACTGAAACACCCTAAAATCTGTAAGGGATAGTTTGCTGTGGCTAGAATCCTCCTTCTCTTCTCAGATGCTGAAATTTAGGGGCACTCTGTGCTCCTCCTGTCCAGTGGGTAGCTCAGCCCTCTCTGTCTGTGATTCCCAGCCTGGTCTGAACTGGCTTTTCACCGTGTGAGGATGGCTGTGACTGTGTTGTTGGTGTTGGAACACCCCAGTTTATCTGTGTGATGTGGAATCAGACAGGGTAAATGGGCTCTGACTTGGTGACCTTTGCTATGAAAGAGAAAAGCAAACCACTGTCATTTCTCGCGTTGCAGGAGCAGCTCCTGAAATACCAGTTAAAAGCTATAATGGGAGCTCAGGATGGATCTGTACCACAAGACACTCCTAGGGCAGGCAAGAGGGTTGCAATAATAATAATATCAAGTACATTTCCTTATTTAACTTTGTTTTTTATTGTGTTCAGCCCGCAGCTGATTTTTTTTTTTTTTTACCTAGTAACATAGTCCCTAATTGAGACACATGAAGCTCATAAGAGGCTTTAGACAAGACTCAGCTCCCCACAAAAGTCATTATCTCATTTTCATTTATTAACATGATATTTCCAATGGATTAACGAGGGTTTCCCTTTTGTTGCCTCTGCTATGGCAGTAGCCCTAAAGGGGCTGTTGCGTTTTTCCATCTCAAGTGACTTCTTACTCACATTAGATTACAGTAATGTACGTGTTCCAGGAGTGACATTTATTCTACTTCTTGAATTAAAATTCCCTATTTGAAGAAGCTGTAATTGCTGGAAATAGGATAAAGTGGACTTGAGTGTTGATTTTAGCAATGAGCCGGTATCAAAATAGCTGCTGCTAGACCTGGGCACGGAAAAATACTGTCCCCTAATTTCAGGTGTCTGATCCTGTTGTATTTCTAGAATCTGCATATTATAATGCAGAACTGGTAATTTCAGTTTTCTGAGGAAGCCAGAGGTCATCTTAAGGAACTGCCCCCTGTATTTCCCACGGCACTCACACAGTTATTTTTCAAGCATCAATGGTCCTGCCATTCCATGAGGCTGCAAAATAATAGTGCCAATTTTGGTTGAGCAGGAAAAGCGCTGATGGGATGCCCTGCCAGGCACGTTGCAGCAGGCTGCAGAGGTGAACCCCAGCACAGGGAGCTGTGTTATTTTCCAATCATGTTTTCCAGCTCTGCTTACTGCTCCCCAGTTCCTGCTCCTCTCCCAGAAGGCTGCCCGAGCAGCATTACAGCGAGGACCTGCAGAGAGCCTGTCTGCTCCAGGCACTGTCTGATCTTGTCTGACATAATTTAAACCTATGCTTCCTGCTTTAGTTTTACATTTTCCAGGGCCTGAAAGGTTCTGTGGGAAACAAAACTCACGAAAGAAAAATAGAGAATAGAGGATTTAAATCACTGCAGTCTGTTGCTGCTTACCTGATAGAAAGATGGTGTTGGGTGCCTGCCTTTAGGTTTGATATAAAAAAGACCCTAATTATTTGTGGGTGTCGGATTTCTTCTGTCCTGTCCCTTCAGAGGTCTCAGCCCTAAAGGAGGAGAGTTTGAACCTGGCATTTAGGAGGAAAAATACATCTGCTTCAGCCAAGCCTCCCCAGGGCAGCTGGATTTAGTGCTGCTCCTCACCTCTGCTGTGTCCAGACCCACTGCTGCCTGCCTGGAGGTGCACAAGCAGGGGAGTTAGCAGAGACTGATGGTGTATTCCTTCTGGAGCAGCTTTAATAAGCCTAAGGATATGAAAATCTGGAAAATCAACTGTGGAGCTAGGAAGAAGAATTCTTCCTGCCTTGTCTTCTGGGGAAAAAGGTATCAGGGATATTTAATCCAGGAAGTTCCATCATATGTCAAGTTTAGAATCATAATTTACAGTGTTTTATAAAAACTCTTGCAATCACTAGCAGGGTTCAGCATGAATTTGTAAACTGAAACAGTGTTTGCTGATTTGTTTTGGAATTTCTTTTTCACTCTGTATTCTAAAGGGTGCTTTGGGCTTTATTTGTTAAATCAAGTCTTGGGAAGTGAGAGGTGGCAGCAGGTGCAGCAATCCCTGTGTTGGCAGTAAGTGGAGAAGCTCCTTTGTGGGATCTCCTCCCTTTTTTGGGTGTCACCACTGTAGTCATGTAAAGGAAAGCTTCAGGTGGGCCTTTAAAGGATGGGCTTAAACTTTCCCAGGGGTGACAGTAGGGAAAATGCTTTAAAAAATATGACATCCATACAAAAAATACCTTTTTCATTCCTCATGATTTTTCTAGTGAATATTCTTCTTAATATAATAATGAAACTCATGCAGGACAAATGGCCTTAACCTGATGGGTGGGGGGACCTGTTGAGAGACACAAAAAAACCTGGAGTGACCCCAGAACCCTCTGCCTGGGGTTCAAGCATTGTCACCAAGCGTCACCGAGTGTTCAGCTCTGCCTCTGTCAGCCCCTTCTTGTAGTTTGTATTTCACAGCAGGGTTCAGAAAGGTTGGTGTGTGTTCACTAGAGCCTGACCAGAAAGGGTGTTCAGAGTGTGTTCTTCCTTAATTTGAAAGAAAGGGGGAAAAAAAAAGGAAAGAATAAATAGTACAAACAGTTGGAATAAAACCTGAGTTTTGGGTAAATTCCAATAATGTGTTTTTCATTGCATGAGATGCGACGCCTGTCAACACTTACTAGTCAGATTTGCCTCTTTTTTACGTTTCTTAAACAACTCCTCTCGCCAATTTTTTGTAGCAGAGAGGAGTGTCCTGCATATCATGCTTCCATCTCCATACTGTAATTATTAATATAGGGTAGGGAGAGGTCACCTATGTTTTTTGGCAACAGTTATGTTCCCATGTATAAATCATGATAAAGTGCTATTACTCTGTAGGGTACACTGATGTTTTCAATTTACCCTGTGTAGAATATACTTTTTTTCTTTCTCCCTTAGAAAATGGGGGACGAAAATGTGCCTTTTGTTCCTATCACATAGATAAACTCATAGATTTCCCAAGCAATAAAAATAATATTAATAAAAATGAGGCATTGTTACAAAGTAGGTCCTAACCGTGCAGCCTAATGTTTCAGTAAGTCTGTGGTGCACATCCTTTTATAGCCAATTAAGGGGATGTTTTATTTCCCTCATTAAAAGTGCAGCCCACAGTCACCATGTTGAATCAAATAAGTACGAGTTTGCACATCCTGTGCTCAACCTTTCCTCGAGGCACAGTGGCGTTTGTCATCTTTACAATAAAGCTTTCCAATTTTTCTGATTAATATTTAAAAGAAATAACATGACCTGAGGAATGTATATACATATATATATTTATATCTATAACATCCTTGCATGAAGGCATTCCATGCTCCCTGGTTTAAGGCTAACCTGTCATTAGATCACTTTGTGTTCTGCCTCCTTCTAAGACCTATTTTCCAGTGTTTGTGTGCAGGAGGAGTCTCTTTGTGCTCCTTTCTTTCTCCCAGACGACAGAGGGAGATCCCGCTGGCGTTGCAGTGGTCGCCAGGATGCTCCTGGTCTTCAGGGTTGCCACGTGGAAGTAGAGGGATGGTCCTCCAGGGATTGTCCTCTGAGCAGTTATTAGTTGTTATGGTTCCCTGAGCAAGTGGTTTCTGAATCAAGCTCCTTGCAGCTTTCTAGCAGAGCAAATGTGGGCTGGAGTGCTGTGGAAAGGTGGGGTCCTGCCCCTTCATTCACCTGGGCAGTGGTGAGGACAGCAGGTTCACTGGGTCCCTCTCTTCTGGTTCACGTGGCAATTCGTTCATGTCACCGTTGTGCTTGTCTTTGGTGGAGATGACCTGGAAAAGTGTGGCCTCAGCTTGTAAAGGCACAGCATCCCCTCAATCCCTGACTCCTAAGGGTCTCCAGCTGGTAGAACTTTACTGAGCTTAAACAGCTTCATAGTTGAGAAAGTAGGTACCTGTGTCTAGGATCAGGGATTTCTGTAGGTTGCAGAAAAATTGACTATATACCTGTTGTGTTTTTTTGTTTGTTTGTTTGGTTTTTTTTTTGTTATAATTATTGTTTTTGAAACACATACACAAGCTTTTGTTGGCAGTGTAATGCATCAATGTATTAAACAAGGGTAAACAATGAGTAGGCTGAGATTTGACAGCAGAGGTGTTAGAAACTCTTTCCTCTTGTGCAGTCCTTGGAGTACATTAATTCCCTGGTCTTACCCCCTCCCTGTGTTGTCTCTTATTTATTTTCTTTCATTTTGCCCCCCAGTAATAATTGGAGACAAACAGAGGAAAATGAGGAGGGCCAAGATCAGTGTTGGTATTTTATATTGGCACCCATCACTAAAACCCCTCAGGTTCTTCAAACCATTACAAGCAATCACAGCTAGAATAACAAAATATAAGCCTTTAAACTTAAAGGCTCAATTATTCAGGGCTCTCTGTAAATTACAGACAAAGCTAACAAATTTCATACATTAGTCATGGTAAAAAATATTAAATTCCATGGTTTGTCACAGATTAATAGGAAAAAAAGATTAAAATGGCAAGTCGTGTAAGTAATTTAAACAAATGGTTGTCAGAGATTCTGCATGTTTGGTGAAGAATTAAATAAGTGAATATCAGCAGCTGAACTTCTTGTGGAGGAGCCAAACCCCTTTTGGAAAAGCTGAGGCTCTTTTTGAATATGGAACTAATGTTTTACTCAATCCTGTAACACATTCAAACCAGCTGTCACACAAAGAAAGGGAATTTACCATGCAGTGTTGCTTGTGTTTGTCTTAATTCATCTCCACCAGTCGACCACTCGCTGTGGAGCAAAAAAAGGGGAAAACCTCCTGTGGACCAAAACTTGGAAGATGTAGAGAATTCCAAGATTAACACTGAAGGCTGGATTGCTTGTTGGAGGAGCTGATAACGCTGTGCACCACCAGGCCATCATCCCTTTAAGTAGCTCCAAGAAATAATTGTGAAATGTTCTTTATGGTGTGCTGGCACTTGGGCACAGTGGCACCGCAGCCAATGGTATCCCCATTGCTGCTTGGGAATGGGGTGGGACCCACGTGGCAGAGGACTACACATGGATTTTTGTGCAGGGGGCTGTGCAACTACTGTCTGTGGCATGGAGCTGTCCCTGATGATCCAACTTCTGCTGAAAGAATGTTCTCCAAATCCCCCTGTTAAGGAGGATAACAGCAACCAGGATGGATTTTGCAAGACTGAGCCATGTGTACACTCAACCTGTGACAACTTCTAAAAATTGTTTGTCCTTTATTTTTCTATTTATTTATTTATTTGTCCTTTATTTTTCTATTTATTTGTTTATTTATTTATTTATTCTGTCTGTTGGGAAAATGATGAAAGTCTTCCTTCCTCCTGATCCTCTGGAGATAACAGTGGGATATCAAGAACAGAATCTTGCCCTACTCACCATTTCAGCCCACTTCAACGTGCTTCTGATTAATTTTTTTCCCCACTCTTCCCTTCTTTAACCCTTGTTTTTTGAGGGGCACACAAAATAGAAATCAAAGCTGATAGCAAGGGAATCAAATATTTGTTTTCTGGATTTCCCTTCTCTTTCACTCCCTGTTACAGTTCTTCCAATTTACATTTCTCCAAAGACACGGGTGTGGTGCCACAAACAGGCTACTACTGTAATTTACTGGTTTTAAGTCTGCCAGTTGCTTTTTGGCTCTTGCTCCAACACCCATGGCACAATGTGTGGCCAGAGCTGGCATTTGCACAGGGGAACAGCTCAGGCCAAACTGGCTTTGCTGCAGGGATGTGTTTGCCCATTTTCTTAAGCTGGCATTGAGGAGTGAGCTCTGTCTTTTTGTGCCATCACAGCAACTCTGGGAGTGCCTCCTTTGAAATGAGTCCAGGCAGAGCAATGCCCAGGGGTCACTTGTTCCATCAATGCTGGGTTTAGTGTTTTTAGTAAATCTCCATTTCACTTAACACGATTTTCATAAAATTCGTAGTGAGTGAACAGCAGTCAGAGGGTGGAGAATCATCCAGTCTTTATGGTTTCCCTCTTTTAAGGTAAAGATTCATAGATTTCCTCATAACTTTCCGGGAACCTTATCTTATGTATGTTTGTTCAGCATAAAATCTGTTGGTGGGCAAGTTTTCCTCTCCCATATCCATGTGTCTGCTGGGATGAAGATGCTCCAGGGGCTCTCTCCACCGGCAAAATTAGTTGAACCAGCAATTGGGATCTACTTTTCCCACAACATCTCCATCCTGGCTGGAGTCAGGAAGCCCCAGCCATCCCCTATGGGAACTCCCTCACAGGAAAATTCCCAGCACAGCTTCTCAGTGAAGGGGGGTTGAGTGTCTTCTAATATATCTTGGATAAGCATCTGCTTGTGATATTCATCCAAAACCTGGAAATATTAGGCTTGCTCCACATTGATTCATTTCAGCAGCTGCCCCAGCAACAGTTTGTTTCCCAGTACTGATGATTAACTTTGGTTGACCTGAGAGGTTGTCTCTGACCTAGATTTAGAGTCAGGCTTAGATCTTTAGTGAAAGACCCCAGGGTTCATGTTTGACATCACAAAAACCCAAATACTGTTAATTTTCGTGATGATTTCACAGAATTTTGCAACTGCAGGATATTCATCTGTTGGGTCCTTGGCCCAGTTTGAAGGCTGATAAAGGGGCAAGCCCTCTTGCCACCCTTTGTGTATCTGTACAGGTATTTGGTTTAAACTTCTGATGTAGCAGGAGGATCTGGGACCACCAGGAACCATGACTTCATATCCAACCTAACAGCTTTTCACTGTACTCAAAGGATATTAGTGCAGGTTTGCATCGTGCTTTCCTTCTCCTTGCCAGAGGCAACCTTATGCTTTCCTCTTCCCATTCCCTGTGCATTCTGGCTCATTCCTGGATTCATTCATTTAATAGGTGTCATTCCTAT
The DNA here is from genome assembly GCA_038380795.1 of Pyrocephalus nanus. Taxonomy (NCBI): domain Eukaryota; kingdom Metazoa; phylum Chordata; class Aves; order Passeriformes; family Tyrannidae; genus Pyrocephalus; species Pyrocephalus nanus. The sequence continues at coordinate 5,251,166 of CM076268.1, forward strand.
TTAACAAACACATTGGGAAGGGAAGAAAAATGTTCACTGAGACAAAAACCACTGTCCTTCATCCCAGCATCCCTGTCAGGCTCCGCTGCACCCACCTCCTCCAGCTTCTCCCTGCCCCCAGCTTTCCCAAACCTGCTGGGTGGCTTCAAACAGTCTCCTTGTATCCATCCCATGTTTAAAGGCTTCTCTGAAAATAGGTGAACTCCTCTAGCTAGTAACCTGCTGGAGGAGCCTGTCAAGGGCTGGCTGTTCACACTTCAGTCTCCGCAAGAATCAAAGTAAAACGAGGAGACTCTCACAGAAAAGGGTTACAGAGAGTTTCACGTATTTTGCAGCCTTTTCATGGCTTAAATTACACTTCCCCTTGTTCTAGTTTTAAAAGGCAGAACAGAAAAGTTAATTTTAACACTGAAAAATGAAGGCTCTTCAATTATTTATAACATTAAAATGTACAAATGTTTGATCAATGAACTTGAAAAAAACATGCAACTACAAAACCCATTTCACAGTGTTCTAAAGTTCATGTGGCAGAGATAGAGAAGTGAAATGATTATTAACAGACGAAGAGCAGCATTTTAATAACATTCGAGCTGTAATAATGAGGCTGACAAAAGCAAGGGAATTCAAAGCCAACGCTGATCTGACGCTCCCTCCTTAACACATAGACTGTGTGTAATTTTGTGGAATGTTGAGGTATTGTAAGAAAATTGCTCTCGTGCCAGAGACCCCTCGGTGTGGTGCCCAGTGGGGTGGCAGCAGGATGAGGTACCTTTTGGTTTAGAACTTTATTATTTTATACTAGAGGGTTTTGCATAAGTACACAGCTTTGTCTTCATCTTTTTTTTTTTTTTCTTCAAGCTTTACCATTAATAATAGTAGAAATGTTTTTGTTTCTTTTTCTCTCTTAAAAACACTGAAATAGGACATTTTCCATGAAGCAGCACCAGGTGAGCCCAGAGTGTGAAATAATGGTTTGTAGAGGGGTTATAGATCCCTGTGCCACCAAACAACATTGGCCAAGTATTGGGATGAGCCTTGTGACACCCAAAAGGCAGGGAGCCTTCAAATCAAGGAATCACAGAATGGTTTCGTTGGAAAGGATCTTAAAGATTATCCAGTTCCAGTGCCCTACTCTTGGCAGGGACACCTTCCACTATCCCACATTCTCCAAAGTCCATCCAGCCTTGCTTTGGATGCTTCCAGGGATGGGGCAGCTACAGCTTCTCAGGGCAACCTGTGCCAGGGCCTCCCCACCCTCACAGGGAAGAATTCCTTCCCACTATCTAAGCTAAATTTCCCCTCTTTCAGTTTGAACTCAAATCATCCTGTGCTCCTGCAAATCATGGGGTAGGTTTAGAGCTTATAGTGAACATGAGGCTTGTCCACAGCTGTCCACATCCCCTTGCATTTGGACAATAACTTGTCTTAAGGTTACTCCAGATTAATTGTCTCTTGGTGCCTTCACCCTTTGGCTCTGCTCTCCAAGGGCTTGAAAGCTGGAAGGGCTGGTGGTGTCCTTCCTTCAGGCTAAAAGGATATTTTTGTTGGACAGTTTTTCTTAAAAAAGAAGTTTATTTTCCAAATACCACCCCCTTTCTAGGAAAACAAACATGATGTGATCATCCAACTGCATGACTGCAATAAATCCCATTTCTTCAGTTCTTTTCTGAGATAAATGGTTATTCTTTTGGATATTTAGATGCCTCTTATGCAGCAGCAAACTGAAAACTCCCTGTTTTTACTGCACTAACTGTGATGTTTGTAAGCAAAATGCATTTCCAAATGGGAAGGGGCACTTGGACACTAGGTATGGAGTGTAATGCAAGGGAAAGGGTTTATTGTACTAAAACTTGCATTTATGTCTCTGTGAGGGTAAGAAAATTATATTTGGAAAGTGGAAATCCTTGTACCTGGTTTGTTAGATGTGAGGAAGAAGTCCCTTTGCTCTGCCTGCACAGCAAGGGACCGCCATGGCTCTTCCCTTTCCCAGCCTGACTTAGGAGAGTGAATCCTGAGATGGGAGAGGTGAGAGGGAACTTCTCTGATTTTGGGGCTTTTCCCTTGCCTTAAAAGAGATGATTTAGGAGAGACTGTCCAAGTTCACCCTGTTGGTGACCAGGCGGCCAACCCAAGGTGCAGTGGGAGGTCCCTGTGGGGTGGGCACTGTCCCTGTCTACCCAGGAACCATCTGCCCTTCCCTGAGCTGCTGCCTGAAAAACAAGAGCCCAACCTTCATGTCCTGGTCCTGCAGCTTCTAATTATGCCCTGCACAAGGCCTTAGATGTGAAGTCTGCTGCAGAAGCAGGACGGTGACGACGATGAAAGGGAGCAACATCAAAAGTGTCAGGAAGAGGAGAAGGCAACGCCATATCAGTGTTGAAGCCACATGCATATTCCAATTTGCTATGTGACTGTGTTACTAATTTGGAGGGGGGGGGGGGGGGGGAAATCCGATTACAGGCAGAATGGAATCCCAAACGGTGCCTCAGGAATGTGCAACTGAAGAGTTGCTTAACAGGGGAGTCATGAGCTATTGAATCTGCTCTTAACACGCAAATAAAGTATAATTAGGGCTCATTAGGTGGGGCTGCTAGATTTCAGGTCTGCAGTCACCATTGACAGGGAGGAAATAAGGCCACAGCAGTTATCCTTTCCTCCTCATTCCCAACCAAAGTGTAAGTGCTGTCCTTACACATCCCCATCTGAGAGGATGGATTGTGTGTTGTTTTTTTTTTCTCTGGTGTTGCAATATTGTTAAAATTACAGAAATTATTCGGGGGGGGGGGGGGGAGAAGGAATTAAAAAAAAAAAGTTGCAAAAATTCTATTAATAAAATTTAGTAGATTAATAAGTCTTAGTATTACATATAAAAATTGGCATTAAATATTTAGAAATTCTATTAATAAAATACTAGATTAATAAAGCCTAATATTAAATATAAAAAATTAATTGGGTGCAGCTCGTCAACTTTGCAGTGTGAAAACCACGGAGAGAGTCCTGCCGGGCCTTACTTGGGTAAAGTGTCATGACCCTGGCAAGGTGATGGAGGTGCAAGGAGGGGATGTTTAGAGCTGGGATGACTGACCAGGCACAGCCTGCTTGGGAATAAGCAGGAATATGGGCTGAGCCAGAATAGCTGAAGCCTGGGAAAATCTCTGCCAACCAGCTAAAATAGACCATGATATGATGCAAGTTGGGAACATAATGGGAATAAGGGCATTTCCTGATTTGCAAGCTTAGAGATCTATGGGATTGGTATATCCTGACTATTTGGAAATGAGCTGCCACATCTGCAGTGTTAATATGAATTAATTTTGCCCCTGGATAGCAAAGGTATGTCAGACTTCATGTACTGAGGGGGATGGACCCCTTGCCAACATCAGCATTTGGGTCTTGCAGTATGTGGTGATGGTGGAGAGATGAAGGATCAGCCATGATTGTGTTTAGGCTGGAATAAATTATGGGATTTAGGTGTGAAAAAATTTCAAATGGCTAAAATATATGGTGAAGAGGAGGTGTTGTCCAAAATTATCAAAAATAAGGAAAATCTTTTCAAGCCTTTCTTAATCATATGGCTTCCTGTATCAGAGGTGTTCCCAATTTCTTCTTCCAGGACAATATAACTCCCATTGGCTGCTTTCAGAGGTTTTTGACTAGAGTTAGAAAAATCAGTACTTTTTACCTCTGCTCAATGTTTACAACAAATGGTAAATCCATGTTTAAATTAGTATAAAATATTAAATTAATATTCATTGACTTTTATGTTTCATTATCACTAGAAATTAAGTTTATTTCTGAGTAAACAGTTTATAGCAAGTAATAAATATTTTCTGTTGACCTATTAACTGGTTTAATATATCATGAAGTTATTGACAGTTGCAGTAAAATTTATAAACAGCTATTAAACCTTTTAACATACTAGATGTGTCTAAGTCTGTATAACATGAAGAAATGATTTTTTAAAGATAATCTTCTCCTGATATTAAATTCCTCCAAGATTTTAATATATTGTCAAAGTTTATGGGTCATAAAATAAACCTAGAGCTTACAAAAAATTTACACAAGGATATTATTTAAGAAAAAGGACATGTAAGTTTTAGTGCAGTAAGAATGATGATATAAGCCACTGAAACATATAAAAGTACATACCAAATACTATGTTAAAATAACATTAAATGTCTTGTATAAATCCACAAGTCAAGGTTTCAGGGTTTTTACAGCGCCTGACTCTCGTATTATTGTGTCTAGATAATGACACCCTCACGGTGCAGCACTTAGAAAAGCTCATTTTTGATAGATGTAAAAGCATGAAATAACGATAGACCAAGAAATCCTAATTTTGAATTCCCTGATAATGTAAGGTTAGGGCCCACACTTGGTGGGCCTGATTCAACAATGTATTACTCCATCTCGAGCCTGATGTAAATCATTTAAAATCAATAAAAATGGGTCAGCTGGCTGGTGTAAATTGGCCTGCCTTCATTACAGGCCATGGATGGATGCCAGTTTATACCAGCTGAGAAATTGGCCGGGTGCAGTTATATCTGTGTAAAGCTGTCAGGACTCAGTGATTCATCAGGAACTGCACATTTATGATGGCTTTTCTCCGTTTCCTTTCTATATATATACGTATTTAAAAGTTGGGTGGTTCGACACTGCCCTTGAAATAAGAGTGATGTCTCCTCTCCTAATCCACATTCAATGGAAGCAGCACATTTCTCTTATTAGCAGGCATTAGGGACTGGATGGAGAAGTGTCTGAGCACCTGTGGTGCTGTGAGATGGGGGAAACTGCAATGCTCCAGCTGAAGGAGCCTCCAGCTTCCTCTAAAGGGACAATATCCAAGGCAGGGCTGCACCAGGAAGGTGCCCTTCCTTACTGTTGCATCTGCCCAGAAGCAGCGAACAGATTAAACTACATCCCAAGAGCCAGAGGAGCAGTGTGAACACCTTGGGAAGCAGGAAATAAATTACTGGGACAGGTTTCCAAAAGGGGTGGTAGATGCTCCATTCCTGGAAGTGGTCAAGGCCTGGTTTGATGGGGTTTAGAGCAATCTGAGATAGTGGAAGGTGTCCCTGCCCATGGCAGGGGGTGGGACTGGATGGGCTTTAAGGTTCCTTCCAACTCAATCCAGTCTATAATTCCATGTTCTCACACTGTCTTTCTACCACGTGTGTGTCCCAAGGTTAAGCTGAGGGGACTCTGTTGCCAGCCCTGGTGCTGCTGCCCTGCCTGAGGTGAGGGACACAGCCCCACAGTGTGGCACACCACACCACAGCTCTCCCTGCCATCAGTTTTCTCCTCCCAGTTTTCCGAAACTAATGAGGTTCTCCATAACTGTAGGCCCACAGCTGAAGAAATCCTGAAGGTGGAGAAGAAAAAGGGGGTATCATTTCAGTTTGCACTTATCTCTTTCAGAACAAATATCCTAAGAAACGAGGAGACAGTGGAGAAGCACAATATTGGCAGTTGCAATCAAGAGCATGGCCATAATGAAATAGCTCAGAGAAGCCACTTTGCTTCTCTTTTGATGTCATCTCACCCATGTATTTCGAGTGTCCCACCTTGGCTGAGGGTGTCCCAGACCCCTCAGCAGACCAGAGCACACGCTCCAGTTTAACTGAGGTCCTACAGGACAATCCCCTAACACTAAAAGTAACAAAGCCAACAGCATTTGTTTGGTTTAATGATTTTTTTGTAAGCTGGGGCTGTGCCTGGTGGGCTTTCTACCCCACAGCCAGGCTCCTCATGGGTCCTCTCCTGGAGGGCCAGAGCCACCCGGGTCCCAGGAGCTTGGTGGGGCTGGAATCAGAGCTGGCTTGCCTTGTGCAAGCATGGATTATAACTGACGTGACTTTGTGGTTTCCTATCTCAGCTTTGAAATATAGTAAACTCACAAAAGCTACTGTAGAGTTCAGAACAAACACAGGGGGTATGTTTAGTTATTTGTTTTTGTAGTAAAATAAAATATTTATTATACACAGACACCTACTGTGAACAGAGGGTAAGGCCACTGTGTTTTATCTCTAGGGTGTCATGTTTGACTTCCATTAGGGATGTATTATAGACCTGTGGGTTTTCATGAATTCAGAAAGTCCACTTTGAACACTGATTTCAAAGCCTACAGGGGGTGTGAGGAATGTAAGAACACTGCTTTGGAGGAAGGAACCTGTTGCATCTAACAAACACCTTGCATTTGATAAGTCAGAGTTGAGGCAGGCTAGAAAGGAGCTCTTATTTGTATTTTTTTTTTCCTTCCTTAGCATGGTTTTAAAGGAGGATTTCTTATTGTTTGCTTTGCAACTTTAGCCCATCTGAAGGCTCAAGGTGAAGACAATGAATGAGCTCCTGAAAAATGCACCATTACATCAGCATACTTTTTCCATTTTACCCTAATTCTCTCCCAATGAATCATATGGGAGGAGAAAATGACCTCAGTGATGAGGTGGATACTGATCTATCTCCATAAGTGCCTCAGATTAATGATTCTGTCCAAAACTCTCAGCATCACTTGTGGGTGATGCATGGAGGGGCCGTCAGTGGCCTGTGGTGCTGCAGGAGCAGGGACTGCCAGCCTTGTGCCCCCCACATCAGCCCCGTGGTGGGCACTGCAGGGCTGACCGTGAGAAACAGCTCATGGAGCTCAGCACCATCCTGACCAGGGCACCTGAGCAGCCTTTGGGATCATCAGGCCCACATTCATGGGAGGTGGGAGCAGATCCATGTTCTCAGAGCGCTAGAAGTGATGTGGGGCCATGGTCTCAGCCCGAAGGAGGGGTTGGAGACAGCAGTGGGAAGGTGGAGAGGGTGCCAAAGGAATCTGCTGTGAAAGAATGAAACCTTTAGATGTGATTTTTCTTCACCACAAGACCTTTTCCTTCTGTCCAGCCTTGCCTGTGGCTGGACAGTCAGGGAGGGATGTGTTTCTTTTCTTCAGACACACGTATCTCACCTTAAACAAGGCAACAATGCTGAGTGTGAAATGAAAACAGGGAGAGCAATCAGTATCTCACTCTGCAGATGATGCCACCAAAGGCATTTCTGTTCTGTCACAGCCACCAAATTTAAAAACAACAGAACAAAACAAAAACTGAGAAGACTTGACTTTGTAAAACCAGTGCAGAAATCCCCATAAAACTGTTTTGATTTGCCTCCTCCAGACAATGAGTATTGGTACATTTTGAATGTTCATTCACTTTATCCACATTCTTCCTTCTGTTTATTGCTGGCTGTGGAGGGAATTCATATGGATTTGTTTCCATAATGATTTCATGGAGAGGTCAGGACCCACTGAATCCAGATAAGTGCAGGAGCCAGCGGGGTCCTTCCAGTCATTGAAAAAGATTTGGCTCTGCTGACTTTTGCACTGTGGGAAGGTCAATGCAAGAAGTTCCTAGTGCCTATTAGGCTGAGCATAACGGGGGCTGGAAAATGTGTGGTATTAGAAAGCAAGTCTAGAAATAGTCTTGCTAATGCTAAATTCTGTTACTAGAAAGGCTTCTGCTACTAATTGTGCCTTCAGTTCTACTCTACTGATACTGTTTTGACTCAGGATAACGTGTATAAGGACTTGATTCTCATTTTTCAGTAGATAGTAGTGTTTATATGCAAAATCCTGTTCAGCACAATATTTAAAATACCCTTGGAGCCAACTGGGACAGACTCTTATATAACAGCTCTTTGGTACAGTAACGAACAGACAGAATTATTTACCTGTATCCAAATAAAATTTCAGTGGGAATAAAAAAGCGGTTGAATTAGACAGTCTGTAATTATTCCCTTTCTTTTGCTTTGCTTGGTTCTGTTTTGGTTTTCCTGGGGATTTCACATCAAGGATGAAGGCTGCTGCTATTACACTCAGTAGTAAAATTCCTGTTGGCTTTGTGGAAGCCAAGGGTTCACCTCATTCCTGCAAACTGCTTCACATATGGTTTTGGTAGGGTGATCTCACCTTTGGAAACCACTTTGGGTCTTACTGCACATTAATGGGATATTCACCCTATGTCCAAGGTTGTTCTGAGAGTACAGGACTCTTCCCAGGTCCCACACACCCCACTAACACCCAGGGTTAGCAGCAATAGTCATGGACAGTAAGTCCTGACTTGGTTATGTGCTTCCCGTTCCACTTGAATTCAACCATTAAATCTGAACTTCCAGTTCAAATTAAATATGTCATGACCAATGTCAGATATATGGACAACTTCAGAGTGGAATAACCCAAGGCAATCTGCTCTGATCGTATCATGCCTTAAGTCTCAGACTAAATCCAGGGGGAATTTAATAAAATAGCTCAGTCAAGCATTGATCTTTCCTGATGGTTTTTTTTCTTCCTTTCTAATGGCCTTCTTACACACATTGCCCCCACCTCCCTCTTGGAAAACAACACTGTATCATAGAGGAATAACCCAAAATATTTCAGCACTGCAGCTATTGTACCTTTGCTATTGACCTCCCTTCCAATCTCTCATCAGATGAAACTGTTCTTGGTTGACAGTATTAAATCATTCTGCTTCTCTCCCTCTCTGCCATCGTGCTGTTCTCCTGTTACATTTTGTACATAAAGTGTGTAAAATACTGTAAAATGGGATGGTGCTGCTGCAGGAAAAACTGTGTTGAGCTCTTGTCCAGAGCGTTTGTAAGCAGAGCCTGGAGACCCTGTTAGAGGAGGTTGTACAGCTCCGTTTGTCCATCCCTGGCACGGTGGTGGAAGGCCCAGCTCAGCACATCCTGATCAGAAAATTCAGTGGGTGTTGCTCAGACATGAGATTGAGGTGTCCCACTGGAAATGAGAGACTAGAAGTGCATTTCAGGGCACAGGAGAACAGCTTTGAGATGCAAGTTCTGTGCATACTAGACAATGGGACATGAACATGTAAGGAACTCCTAAAAATATTAGTGTTTATATCTCTTAAGGATGTAATATTGTATCTAGCTGGATATTATAAGTTCATATAGTTCATAAATTCAAGAATTATAATTCATATTGTATCGTCATGTAGCCATAAGATGAGGGGAATGGCCTTGAGCTGAAGGAGGGAAGGCTGAGTTTAGAGATTAGGAAGAAATTCTTCCCTGTGAGGGTGGGGAGGCCCTGGCACAGGTTGCCCAGAGAAGCTGTGGCTGCCCCATCCCTGGAAGTGTCCAAGGCCAGAATGGACATGACCTGGAGCAACCTGGCATAGTGGAAAGTGTCCCTGCTCATGGCAGGGGGTTTGGAATGAGAGAAGCTCAAAGGTCCCCCAAAATCCAAATCACTCTAGGATTCTGTAACATACTATCTGATAAAATAGAATACATATCAGATTACTTCAAAACAATCAATTTTCATTTTACTCATCAAGCATTCTATTTAAAATAGAATAAAATCCTGTAAATAACATTATTAAATGGGCCAAAAATTGCGGTCAGCTGCACTGTGAAGATCTCTGGGGAGTGTGTCATCATTGCTGCTGTAGTGCATGAGCTGTTGTCACTTATTATTTTCCTTTGAAACAGTAGTTCTTGTGAGATGCTGGAGGAGGGCATCAAAGTGTTGCTACCTCTGGACTAACCAGGTGTTCCCAGTGAGAAGCAGAAGTACAGACCTGGGTTTGGGACTGTGGAATGGTCAGTTTACAGTAAAGGTCTTTAGAGACAGTGGCAAAAATATGTCCTACTGCATGGTTGAGCTTAACATTTACATAACATCCAGAAAACAGAACATTGCATTATGTGACTTTGCTCTAAAAATGAGTCCTTGGGTAAGATCCCTCTCTGATTTGAAACCCTTCCAGGATTTGGAGGAGTTTCAAATAAAATTAAAAGAAAAACAAAGCTTAGGCTCCTGAGATTGCTCAACTACATCATGAAGAGTGAGTGTGAGGGTATGTTTTGTCTCTAAAGAAAATATCAGAGCCTATAGCAGTCAAGATAGTTTATAAGCATGAACATAATTTTGAATAGACCCAGCTCCGGTTTACCATGACCTCTGCAACTCAACTCTGAATAAAAAGGTAAAAAAATATTCCCTTAATGCCAGCTATACACCAGGAAAGATACTGAAACCCAGCAGATTGGAAAATCACAGGCATGGCTTGTTTCTCATAATGATGCTGATTGACCTTTTCATTGTATTTTATTAATTAAAAAATAAAAGGCTTTTTTTTCAGGAATCTAAGAAAATCCCTCTCCTTTTCCAGAAGATGCAGTGCATGCACACATCAGGAAACACGGGCAGATAGAATATAGGGAGCCTTTTATTCAGTGATTGAAAGCTTTCCTTTGTTTCGTTTCTCTCTAAGTTTTAACTCTTGCACGTGTCTTCCTTTGCTGCAGAGTGGTTAAAGCACAGTCTGATTTTGTATTTCCACAAAGACAAAATGTTCCTGCTCTTTCTCTCCACACTGGCCCTTTCACAGAGCTCTCCTCACCATCTGATCAGCAGCACAAGCTTCCCTTTGTCCTGCCCTTGCCACCAGGTATGGTCAGAGGTTTTGGGAAAAGGAAGGGAATGATATTTTGGAGTATGGATGGTTTGTGTGCCACTGACCATGCCCTGGCTGCCTGCCCCATCCTGTCCCACCTCAGTTGTCATCCTAACCATGCCAAGCCCAGCAGAAACACCTTCTCTGCCTGTGCTAAGCCATTTTGGTTGTCATTTTGTTTGCAGTGCAGTAGATTATTTTAAAGTTTTAAAACCTGAAGATTGGATTAATGTGAACATTTTACTGCATTCGTCTGCAGCATTTGAAGTTCTCTCCAAATACTGACTTTAAATCATAGAATCACAGAATCATTTAGGTTGGAAAAGACCTCTAAAGTCACTAAGTCCAACCATTTCCCCAGCACTGCCAAGGCCACCACTAACCCATGTTCCCAAGTGCCACATCCACACAGCTTTTAAATCCCTCTAGGAATGGTGACCCCGGCGCTGCCTTGGGCAGCCCATTCCACGGCTTAACAACCATTCTGGTGAAGAAATTATTCCTAATGTCCAGTGTAGTCTCCACTGGAGCAAAATGAGGCTATTTCCTCTTATCTTACCGCTTTTCAGGCTCCTCTCCAGGAATCTTCCAGGGACCTGTCACCCAACACATGCTGTGGATCAGAGCTCCCTGTGGTCTGGAGGCTCCTGGATTAGATGCCAGGAATCCCCTCAAAGTGACTCCCAAGGATCAGCCCAGACTGGTTGCACCATGAAGAAATGGAGACACTCACACTCCTTGTGCTAACTCTGAACCTTTATAGTAAATTGGAGAATATTTCTGGTTCAAAGTGTACCCTCATGCAAGGATGACAGGGAAATGATTTACCATTACTGTGTGTGTTCAAAATGCTGGGGAGATGTGGAAGTCCTCCAGAATGATCAGTTCAATCAGGTGATCTTTTCTAGTTGTTGGAGGCTTTTCTGTGCTTGCTCATGTCCTGAATTAGTAATGATAGCAAAGACACTTTGTTTAGCAGCTACTTAAGAAGGACTGAGAAATAACCAAAGGTAGGATGGAAGAAACTTACTGTTTTCTGTGTTAAAAAGCACCATAAAGTTTGGAAGGACATCAGGTTGTGTTAGCTGGGGATGTGACTCATCAGCAGGTGAACCAAGAGGGGGAAAGGACAATTGTTGCAAACACTGAGAAAAGGGCCCTGTTGCTGAGGACTCCAGTAAAAGGAGTTAAAACATTTTGAGAAGATTTTGTCCTTTTTGAGTGCCTGAGCTTAATGGATTTTTCTGGCTGAGCTGTGTAGTACAGAACCCAGCACGGCACTTCCCGTCTCTGCTCCTCACACCTCTCTGGGACTGCTCATGTCATAAATCATTCACAACTTACACTAAGGTGATCCTTACACAGTCAGTCTATGTCTTTAACACAAAATCAAGGAAGGGAAAAAAAAAATTGAAACTTGCATATCCCATTTTCCTGAGCCAGCTTTTCTATCTCAACAAGCAAACTGTGATATCCAAGTCCATGTGAGAGCCAGTTGGAAATGCCAGAAGTATATTTAGTTTCGGTGCATGTGCCAGAAAGCCTAGGGTTTCTTCTCCTTCCCTAGAGGTACCACTTGGTTGAGCTTTTGTCCACCAGCTTCCTTCCTCTTCCATTTTGGTCTCTGTTTGGCATCATCTCTGTTCATCTTCTCCCGCCCTGCTCCTGCCTGGTGGCTCTGGGTTGCCCTCCTGGTATCCTCCCAAAACCTTTCAATGAGCAAACTGGTCTAGTGTCACGTTTGCCCTTCATCCTCCTCAAAATGCTCTGGTGAGCTGTGCTGAGTGGGCTGGGAACAGTGGATCTCTTCCCACATGTACAGTGTCTGTCTGCCTGTATATCTATCTATTATGAGATAGTTTATTGCCTTCCAAAGATGCTTCTGGTTATTTTGTTCTTGAAAATTGTTATACACACACACACAAACACATACACTCGTATGTATAATATTGTTTAAAATTCTCCCCTTCTTTCCAAATATTATTTTCATGGAATCACAGAACCATTTGGGTTGGAAGAGTCCAACCTGTGCCCCATCCCCACCTTGTCACCCAGCCCAGAGCACTGAGTGCCACATCCAGTCATTCCTTGGACACCTCCACCACATCCCTGGGCAACCCTTTCCAATGCCTGACTACCTTTTCCATGAAGAAACTTTCCTGATGTTTAACCTGAACCTCCCCTGGTGCAGTTTGAGGCCATTTCCTCTTGTCCCTTCCCTTTTTACCTGGGAGCAGAGCCCAACCCCCATGTGGTACAACCTCCTGTTCTAGGAAGTTGTAGAGAGTGAAAAGGTGGCACTCAGTGCTCTGGTCTGGTTGACAAGGTTGGACTTGATGATCTTGGAGGTCTTTTCCAAACTAAATGATTCTGTTATTCCCTGAAGGTCTCCCCTTAGCTCCTTTTCTCCAGGCTGAGCCCCTCAGCTGCTCATGTTGTTTCCTGCAGCAGTGAGTTAAAAAAATACACAAAATTTAGGACCTCTTCTGTTTTTTTTTTTTTTTTTTTTAAATGCTTCATTTCACATTTGCCATAAGCTGAATGCAGTTGAAACAAGTCCTAACTTTGACTTCAGTAATCTTTGGACCAAGTACAATGACAGTGCACTGTGTGATTAAATATAACACTGGAGGATGGTGTGTCTTGTTTGCAAACTGGTTTTCAAATATGGTTTAAGCATTTTGAAATATATGTGGTTCAGTCTGAAGTGTAAAAGTACCTTATGTACAAACAGTAGTGTATTATTTGAGAAACTAGATTAAGAATGGCAAGTGGGACATATGTTATTGAGAAATGAAGGAGAATGGATGGGGGGGGTTGGAAAATCTTCCAAAAATGAGCCTAGTAAAAGCTTGCCAAATTTGGAATTTAAAGACAAAGCTGTCTTGAGCTGAGTTCAGAAAAAGGTCTTAGTGTCAAATGTTTTCAACCTTTTTGTATTAAATGAACTGAAATTCAGCCAAAGCAGATTCCTCAGATTTGGGGAAAAAAAAAAAAAAAAAATTCCCTCCCAAGCCCAGGAGAAGCAGGCCAAGTTTCATCCTGACAGGAACGTTTTTTGCCAAAGCTATAAAAGCTGAAGTGAAAGTAATGATGCTTTATCTGGCATTTGTGAAGCAGTTTCATCCCAAAAGTTCCTAAAGCACATTACATACAGCGGGCTGGATTCCCCACTCCTTGCTCAGATGTTGTTCATGCAGATTCTCATTAAAATATGGGGAACTGGAGAGCTCAGGCCTGAAGATCCCGTGCAGGAGCAGAGAGTTTGGATCGCTTTCCATGTTTCGTGATGGGAATTCAATGGCACTAGACTGGGATCTTGGCTTTGCTGGAGGTTCAGACCGTCAAAACCCAGCTGGATAGATAATGCTGACCGTCAGCAACCCAGTTATGATCCAAAACTGGATTCTGTGGCTCAGTTGCATTTCTCTGCCACAGGGATATGGATTTTTACCTGAACTTAACACTTAAAGCTTTCTCTATTACATTACTTTTTTTCTAAGACTTCTCTTGGCTTTAAAATAATTCAGTTTTCTGCATCAGTGCCTCCCCTAATTCTTTGTTTATATATATTTCCCTTAGATGGCACTGGAAATTCATGTTTTCTTTATGTTTGGGTTTTTTGCCTAGACTTTCCCTATTTGGAGTGGACAGGGATTATTTTGCCTATATTTAATTATTAGATTTTGACTCTTAGTTGTTTTGAGTTGTTTCTTTGTTCCCCTCTCGGGAATCTTGCAGAGTTTTCAATGCAAAAAAAAAAAAAAAAAAAAAGTATCTCTTTCTCCTCTTTCTCTTTTTCTGTTTATAATATTTGATTCAAGAGACTATTTTTCCACTGTATGTGATTCTATGAGTAGATGAAAAGAACATTTTAAAGGTGGCTGTCTATCCTCAACTGCTGTGAAAACAGGATGGGAGATGGACACAGAATCCATGGAGCCTGATCTTCTCCTTGTGCTTTGAGTTCACTCCTTACTATTGACTAAGGGTAGAGCAGGGCAAACCCATCCCCTGTATCCACATTAAACTGAGAATATCCACTTAAGTAATAAGATTTTAATTACCCAAGTCAGAATTTCATATTAAACTCTAATCTGATACATTACCAGCCTAAATTAATGTCAAAAGGTGTCTGTATAGAGACTTTCATTCATTTAATGATGGTTAGTTTGGGGCGCCTAAACAAATTATTTGCAAAAAAAAAAATCTCCAGCCTGCTGTAGAAAAGGCTTTTCCAATGCTAATAGACTTTTGATTTCCAATTAGTCCTCAACTCTCTTTGATCAGGAACTGATTTGCTGCAAGCATTGGAACAAAAGGGTGTTGGGAGGACATATTTTTGGAGTGTGTCGACAGGAATGCGTGTGTAAAGAGTAATTTAATAACACTGAAGCTGGGGTGGGATACAGGGACCATATGCTTGGCTTTCTGCCTTTGTTACATCCTAAAGAAAACTCTTGAAGAAGAACAGAATTAGTTTATTGTCCAATCCTGAATACGCAAACATTCCTCTCTCTTCTTGGAGCTGTTTTCTTCCAAATTCCACTCCAGGAATTCTTATGATTAGAAACACTAATTCACATGGAATCATAGAATATCTTGAGTGGGAGAAACCCAAAAGGATCAAGTCCAACTCCTGGCCATGCCCAGGACACCCCAACAGTCCCACCCTGTCCCTGGGAGGATCATCCAAACACTCCTGGAGCTCTGTCAGCCTTGGGGCTGTGCCCACTGCCCTGGGAGCCTGTTCAGTGCCAACCACCCTCTGGGGGGAGAACCTTTTCCTGAGATCCAACCTAAACCTGCCCTGACATAACTTCAGGATGTTTCCTGGCATCCTGTCCTTGGTTACAGAGAGATCAGTGCTGCCCCTCCACTGTCCCTCTTGAGGAAGTTCTAGACTGGTCTGACTTCTCCTCTCATTTTTCATCTTTATTAATTATTTCTTCTTTGTCTTTGGTTAGGCTCCTCAGTCATCCTATAGAAGCCAAATCAAGCACTTCCAATGTTGTTTTATTAACCAAAATGAACTTTTCCACAGTTTAAAACCCCTGAAGTCCCTTAACATTTCGTAACCATAGGTCCATCCAGAATTAACCACAAAATGCCCAGAAAGGGTTAATCCTTGCTGGCAGTTTGACCATATTAGAACAATTACAGTGATTCATTGTCTATGTCTAATGGCATAATCTGATTGTAAAGACAGCAGAGTGGGCGTTGGAAAATATACAGCAGCCCACTATAGTCAGTGTGAGGCATAACAGGAAATGATTGTGGGTGTTAACCATGTCACAAATGGTTGGATTAAATGCTGACTCCACAGCTGAAAAGCCAAATAAAGATATGGGAAAGAGCCTGTATATGTTTCAATACCAATTAGGAAAGTATCTAATATTGGGTTTAGCAACAGAAAGGAAAGTTGCAGTGAAAAACCAACTGCAGGTGATTCTATTTAAAGCTGTATTTACTATCTCCCCAATGTGTCAGCCAATAAGTAAAACAGTTCGGGCTAATTTGCTCTGATTCATTCAGAAAGAAGGTATTTTATATTGAAATAAATAGGAAATATAACTCCTGATTATGATATTGTCATTAAGGTACTTATTTTCAATTAAGAATTTTTATTAGCTCTCATCAAGTTGAGTAATGAAAGTGCCGTAAAATATACTTCCTTTCCCACCCAGTCTGCTCCCTCCTGGCCCAAAAGGAAAGAAAGGGAAAAGAAAGGGAAAGGGAAAGAGAAAAGGAAAAGGAAAAGGAAGGGAAAAGGAAAAGGGAAAAAATAAAGTAGAATAAGAGAGGAGAGAGAAGGATGAAAAAATTACAGTTTAGCACTGTCCTGAGATTGTTTTCCTTCTACTCCATCCCTTGGCCAGGTTTCAGTCATGGAGGTGCAGCCTCTGGTGCTGGATCCTTGGCAAACCCTTGACAGGCACTTTTCTCCTTCCCTTTTCCCAGGGGAAGGGCTGACTCTTGTGCTCACATCTTGTTGAGGTCCCCATGGCCATGAACCACCACAGCTCTGGTCCAAACCCCCCCCCCCCCAAGGCAGCCATCCTACTCCCTGAGGAGAAAAGCCAGGATTTAGATTGGCCATTCCAGTAATTTAGTCAAAATGGGCACATTCATTTACTTTTTTGAACATTTTTTAACAGTTCTGGCCTCTTGGAGGAGCTAATGCAAAGCAAACACGTTTTTTGTTTGTTTTTCAGGCTAAGGCTTTAAAATCACAATTAAAACCACTTTAATCATAAATATATTTTCAGCCGCATTTTATCAAATAATCTTACCAAAAAATTCTGGTTTATGAAGTTACGATGATTTAAATTGTTCTTCCTCTCTCTCTCTTTCTATCTCTCCCCTTTTTCACACAAATTCTCTGGAGGATCTAAAAATAAGCCTCTAGCTATACAAGTCAGTGCTCCAGGTTTATCCCAGAGCCTAAGCAGTATTTCACCAAATACCTTTATTATTTTCTGGGGTTCCTCTGCATTGTGTGAAACCTCCAAGGTTATTTGAGATCAGACAAGGAAAGTGGACACATTTGAGGCAGAGCTTGGGAGGAGGAATTTTTCAGAAGTTGTGCTGGATAAATTAAAACTGTGAATTTCTATTTTTCTGGTATTTGGGTTATGCATTTATTGACTTTTGTTTGCTTCTCAGTAATCTGAAAAGTATCTGTAATCAACTAATGAATGTGAAGCACACAGAATTGTACATATTCTGTGTCCTGCCTCTTCAACAAAACCGTTCAGGATCAAAAGCATGAGGTTTTATATTGATTTTATAGTAGTGAACTTAATGAGAGGGAAATCACTGAGTTAACAGGAGGAGAGTAATACCATAAATAATAGTGTTGATTTAATCACAGCTTTTTGACAGAACAGCATTTTTAGATTATTTTATTTTCTCTAAAGAAATTTGAGTATACATTCCTTAGGTAAATATTTAGGCAATACAACATGAATGGTTTGTAGTCATGAGGTAATGAAAGGAAGATTAAAAGGCTGATGGACACCCAGATGTTCCTTGCAGAGCTCTGCAACCTTAAAATGATTTTCACCACTGTCCAAATACAGCTTCTGATGGAGGTTGACTGTCACAGAAGTTTATTACAAATACTGGATTAAATTATCTTTATTGGTTACATAGAACCCTGGAATGGTTTGGGTTGGAAGAGACCTTTAGGACCATCTCATTCCACCCCTTACCATGGACAGGAACACCTTCCTCTATCCCAGGTTGCTCCAAGCCCCATCCAACCTGGCCTTGGACACTTCTGGAGATGGGGCAGCCACAGCTTCTCTGGGCAACCTGTGCCAGGGCCCCACCACCCTCACAGCCAGGAATTCCTTCCCAATATCCTATCTACATTCTTTCACTTTAAAACCCTTTTCCCATCACTCCACAGTCTTGTAAAATCATGAACACCCACGTGCAGAACTGAGCATGGCTGAGGATATCGATGTAAGCTACAACATCAGCTCACAGAGGCACAAAAGCGGAGCCTTTCCCAGCTGATGAAGGCCCTGCTGCAGTTTTCCAGGATGATTTGTGGCCGTGGGGCTGTGCCTGTCCCTGGGAGGGGTGGTGGGGCCGTGCAGGTGCCGTCCCGTCCCCGCGCACGGGACACGGTGCAGCCCCACAAACGCTGCCTTGAAGAACTAACACTCTTTTATTGCAGGAAGAATAAAACAGGATTTCACAGTCACTTGTCTTTGCAGTAACCAGCTTCTCACTTCCCCCAGCACTCCCCGGGGGTCCAGGGCTACTTCAGGTGCACTCCTCTGTTTATGACCCTGCAGCAGGATCAGTTTTCCTCAAATCCCCTAATTCCGGCTGCTGGGGAGGGTTTGCCCAGCCGAGGGTGACCGAGGATGGCCTAGTGATTAGGCTAATTAGCTCATTTGTGTTTTATCCCTGCTCCATGCAGCGTGTTGGAGCTTTGGGAGCAGGTTGGACATGTGGGACTGGACAGAGGGTACCTACAGCACCAACCCCACGATGGCATGTGGGGACATGAGTGTCCATCCCTGCTGAAAGCAGCCTGTTCCTTGCTCTGCTTCCCATTGCCACTTAAACACATGACAAAACAGGTGGGGGATTGTCTTCTTGTGCCTTTATTCCTAAAATTCCCCTCTAGAATTAGAATCGAGAGCAAAAGCCTGATGAGGAGCAGCTGAGAGAGCTGTGGGGGCTCAGAAAAGGAGGCTCAGGGGGGACCTACTCATTCTCAGCAACTTCCTGACCGGAGGGTGAAGCCAGGTGGGGATCAGGCTCTGCTCCCAGGGAACAAGGGACAGGACAAGAGGAAACAGCCTCAAGTTGTGCCAGGGGAGGTTCAGGTTGGATACTGGGGAAAATTTCTTAATGGAAAGGGTTTTCCAGCCCTGGCACAGCTGCCCAGGGCAGTGGTGGAATCCCCATCCCTGGAAGGTTTTAAAAGCCATGTGCATGTGGCACTTGGGGACATGGGTTAGTGTGGCCTTGGCAGTGCTGGGGGATGCTTGGACTCGATCTTACAGAGATTTTCCAACCTAAACAATCCTGTGATTCTATTTTATAAATTCTGAAGCAGACTTTCAGGTTTCTTGCTTGCACTGAACCTGTAGCCTCAGTCTATTGTAGCTCTGCCATCAGAAATAAAGTATCTTTCCCAGAATTGTGAATTACCTGAGCAGAAAGTTCGTAGAGATTGACTTCATAACTCCCCAAAACATTTTATTGTTGAAAACAAGTTGTGAAAACTCTGCCCAAACTTTTGTTTTCCTACACAGTCTCTGTTTATAACACTGTGAGATACTTTTATTGTCTTAAATCCTCCAAATTCCAGCAAATAGCATTAAAAATTTGGGTGTGCATGAGGTGCACCCCTTAATTGTTGCTCCTACAATGGAATGAGTCTGTGTTCTGTAAATGAGCGTGCACAGCCCTTCCATGATTTACTTTATACCTACAGTAAATTTTCTTGCAGGAGGTTTTATTGTGCCTTGTTGAATTGTGAATGTTCAGTCAAACCTTCCTCCAGCCGAGGAAAATAGAAGCCAGATCTGCAGAGAGAAAGTAACAAGGAGTTTTTGTTAATGTGTATTCCTGCCTGTAGTAAGAGAACAGTAATTCTACCCTAATGAAAATTAAATTTACTACCTTTTGTTTGTAGTTGTATCTTTAAAAAACCCCCCAAACGTGCACACCCTTGTTAATCACCACGAACAGCTCTCTTCAACCAGCAGAATGACAAAAGAGCACTAAAATGCTCTGGCCACATTCCAGGTGGTGTTTTTTGTCTGGACTTTCCAAAGAAAATTCACATAACGTGTGGGGGTTTTTTTCTATGGGAAGCATGTTTTTCCATGATTCATAAACCCGCTTTTATCCAGTCCATGAAAGGACCTCTCTCCGTTATGGAGGCCGGGGCTGACACATTTATGTGCAAAATTGCTGGAGCATTTACACCCCTATTCATCCAGGCAGTGTCTGTGCTCCAGGACTATTCCAATCACCTGGCACAAGCAGTTTAACACACATGCACGAATTCTTGGAAGGCTGTTTTGTTGTAACACATAACAAAACATAACAACCACCGAACTACTGGCTCATGTGTTCAGAAAGTTGCTTTTGCTTCCGTAATCATGCACATGAATTCAAATTAACAAATGCCATTTTATTATTGATGTGATATTGAATAACAAGACAGCTGTGTAAAACTGAGGATATCAGTTGGTTCAGGAAATTGCTAATAAATATGCTTTTCATTCCCAAAATGACCAGCTGAAATCCAGTCTGTGCTGCTGCAGCTGTAAGTTGCAACTACCTGACTGTACGTGGCCTGTACAAGATGAATACTTATTTTGCCCTTTTTGTTATAAGATATTTAACCATCATCCCCTATTACAGGTTGGCCAGAGAACTGTTCAAGGGCAGGTTGGACAGGGCTTGGAGCAACCTGGTCTAGTGGCAGGTGTCCCTGCCCATGGGAAAGGTTTGGAACTAGATGAGTTCTAAGGTGCCTTCCAATCTAAACTATTCCATGATTCTAAGATTATTGCCCTCCTCTGGCCACCACTGATGGTTATCCCAGGCCTATCCCAGGATGTTCCGTGGCCATTGTCCTTCCATGGCAGGGGGTGGGAACGAGATGACCTTTAAGGGATTCTACAGGAAGGAGCTTTGCATTCAGCTCATCGGGTGATTGTAAAGAAAAGGATTTATTCTGTAGCCTTCAGGTGGTCACCACCTACCTGACAGGTGATGTTACACCCCACAGAATCCAGCTTTGCCATCCCCAGACAGGATAGACCTGAATTCTGTAAATGTGGGGAAAGGGAAGCATTTAGCTTTCAAAATCACTGTGGCTGTCAGGTGAGGGAAACATTTATTTTCATAAGGATTTTCACTGACTGTACTAGCAAAGATTTTTAAAAATTGCCTAAATAAGTATTTACATGATACTGTAACCCAGAATGGTTTCAAAGGAGCCTTTATGATCTGTCAGGTCAATAATCTGCATTTTTAAAAGTCCCTGAATACATATTTGCATGATCTGTATTTCAAAAGCTCTAGTAAATATGTATTTGCACAATAGACCATAACAATCTCTTTTAAGCCATCGTGGTCTATATATAGTGGTAATCCTCATATATTCCAAAGGAGTTTTATTTTCCAAAATAGCTTTTATTAATAAGATGTTCAGATGCTGTTCTGAGGGCGATAGAAGGATGTAATCAAAAGGGATGAGGACGGCTTTTCATGCAATTAAAAACTGATTTAAAAGTTAGGCCTACCCTGTAAGCAAACACTTGGTTTAACCTCCCTTTTAGCCCATGGAGTTCTCCCAGAAACCTCCCTATTTGCAGAGGGGAGAAATGGGGCAGAGAGGCTTTGAGCCACAGATTTCAGAGATGTATTGTCCATGTTTATGGATGTTTTTACACCTGCTTTGATCAAGGTCATGCTGCTGTTTCCATGTTAGTCTGGAAAGAAAGACTGAAAATTTCTTTTTCCAGAGGCATAGTTGGGTGTGAGATGCTCATATCTGATGTTGTCCTCTGGCTGGAAGTGTTCAAGGCCAGGTTGGATGGGGCTTGGAGCAACCTGGGCTAGTGGAAGGTGTCCCTGTCCATGGCAGGGCGTGGAATGAGATGGGCTTTAAGGTTTCTCCCAAAGCAAACCATGCCAGGATTGTACCATATGATGTGAGACCTCTTTTGTGACATTCTGGGTCTGGCCCTGGGTGGTCTGGGCCAAATACAACAAAAAAAATTCTGTGTCCATCTCTTCTCATCATCAGCAGTTCCAACCACATTTCTTAACTCTACCATTTCTCGCTCTGCAAGATGCTGCACATCATGAGCTGGTACAGGTTTCTTCCACTTCTTCTGTCCTGACAGAAGTTATCAAGCTCTTCATTTTTAGTCACCTCTACAGGCATCAGAGGTGGGGGTGGGAGCTGAGTTTTTTAGGAGAAAATCACATATATTAAAATTAGGTATTCTACATTACAGGCAGCTTTGCTTTTCATGCATATGAGCCCCTTAAACACAAAGAGTGGGTTGTTTTTTAAAAAAATATTCAGAATATTTTTAAAATATAGAGTCTTGGCTTCATATACTTACACAGAGATTTTTCTATTGCTGTGACAAGATCTCGGTTTTCACTCTCAATGCATTTTGTGTGCTAATTAATGTACAATTATGTTATCAGACACAGAGCAGAGGTGAGTGCTGTTTTATCACTGCTAAGAGTATTATTGTGAAATTATCAATATCTTGATCATGGCAATGCATTTCTTTAAATACCTTATCCTGAACTTAAACTGTGTTCTGGTGAAATCAGAAACAATTTCAATTAATAAAATTAATATAGAATGTAATTTATAATATATGTGATTATATAAAATTATTATATGTAGTATAAAAATTATAGCAGATTTGATGACTTTAATTGTCTTTGATGTGAATAAATACTTAATTTCTCCAGCTACTTGTATTATTTTTGCATTCTTTATGCATCTCACGTTAACTTATCTTGGTGGAACAGCTTTAATCTGAGTTTACTTCCAGCAGTTCCAGACCACAACTTTTGGTTGGGGGGGTGGGGCAAGCCCTAAAAAAATAAACCTAAATAATTTCTCTGTTCCCAGGTCTTGGCCACTATTTGTCCACCTTGGCTATGGTTTCCCTGCTGCTCCTCCTCCTCCTCTACCAGGCCTGTGGTGCAGGTAAGGGAAGGAGCCTGCACATATTGTTTCTGTTTGCAGAGGAAGTACACCCTGCACTTTCCCCCAGCATAAATTCAGCCCAAGTGGAATGTCATTAATCAGGTGCAGAATCTGGAAAAGTCATAGGAGACTCCGTGTCCTATATTAAAAGCAGCAACTTGAGGGTTGGTTAGTTTGTTTATTGAACATGTTTTATTAACACTGTACCTTGCAGAAAGTAAAGAATAGGACAAAATGAGATTATTTCTCCATCCCCCCACCCCAGGTCAGGTTTTCTGCATAAACAATTTTGCTCATGAGCTGTACAAATACAGGTGTTGGTGCCTTTGTGGAGCATAAGTCCCTCAGATCACAGGGAGGGGTAAAGCACAGTACCAGCTCTTGCCAGACTTAGAAGGGTTCCTTTCATAAATCTGACTCAAAGATTAAACTCAAGCTTCCTAAAGCTCACCCGGCTTTCTCTGCAGTGCCATGAAACATCACCTTGGCTTTTCCATGTTTGGCTTTGGATCATGTGGAGCTGCAGGGGAAAGTCTCACCCGGCCCAGCATCATCCCAGCTCAGGGCATCTGAGCAGAGCACAGGCAGCACCCCCCAAACACACCCTCATATGACATCCCTCATTTTTCCCTACACTGATAATTGCCCATTAACATAATGCAAACTTAAACCCTTTTTCTTAATGCCAGAGTCCTGGAGCACAAAGATTTTCTTGCTCCATTAAAAAGACAATTTCGCCCCCACAGTAATGGAAAACGTCAGGTTCAAACAGGGAAGTGGGTGCCTCTAAGTATTTCATATTTTACAGGAATATGTTTTAAATGAAATACTGCCTGTCAGATAAATTACACTGGCTTTGCATACGGACCTGGCTGATTTAGTGCTACCAGCACTGCAGATGGTTGGCGACAACTTTGTAGGTGTTTAAATGTCCTAGTACACGAGTGCAATTCTTGCACTAATGCAAAACATTTGTGGAATGACCCTTCGTGTGTAATGGCTTCCACTGAGAGAACTGATTTGGACTTACAGATCAAAAAAAAAAGAAGAAAGTAATATACAAATTACTTCAGGTAACCAGTAGCCTTTAAAAAGAAAAGAAATGCAATTATATCTGCTCTCAGCAACCACAGTTTAATGAAAACTGAAGTCTGAAATGGTCTCTCTAAGTTTCAGAACTTACAACAGGTCCCCACTTATTAGCAGAGCAGTTGTACCAGCAGTTTGTTTTTGTAATTATGTTCTTTGTGGTCTACACAGTTTTCAAATAGTGATGCTAAAAGGACAGCTGGAAATACTGTGAGTTGCTTACCTAATCCTCAGTGAGAATAAAAATAGATAACAGCAAGTGAGACTGTATGGAGTGAGCTAAATTAACAGTCAGAGCTGAGATATTTTTTAAAGACACAGTATACTTCAATGTATGCATTAAAAGATGGAGATGAAATGTATTAAATATCAGTAGGAATACTCGGCCCTTTGATTACTTGAATGAGCAGCAGAGCTCATTCCCTGGCTTGAAAAACCCCAGTCTTGTACAAAGCAAATAATGAGCTTGACCACAAAATGCTGATATTTCCCATGGAATAGTGAACACCGAGGCAAAATGGTTGGTAATGGAGTAACACTGGTTCTCCTTTCTAGGCCGGTGTTTATTCTCCAAAGAAGCTGCACAGATTCCCCCTTAAACAGGGATTTGAACAGGCTTCAAAGGCAGTCCCTTCTCTGATAGCAGCATTTCACCTGGCAGAGGGGAGCAGTGCACATATCCTGGCTAGAGATGGGGAGGCTGAGTCTCACGGGAGACCTGCAAATACTCTTTTTTAAAGAAACTCAGCCAACTTTAGGAAAATCTGGAAATACATAAGCTCCAGCTTGAGGCTTGCACAGCCACACAACCCCTCAAATATCCTTCCTTTGGTTTTCTGAGCCCAACCCTCCTCGTTTCATTTGAATTCATCAGGACTGCGTTGGCACTCGCCGTCAGTATTTAAATCTCTTCAAAGCTACAGTGTTGAAGGACAGAGGCCACCTGTAGCTGCACACTGCGGATGCACCTTCCCTCCACGAATCAAGGGCCACCAAGGCTTTGAAATTTTAGATTAACAAGGATTTTTACCTGCATTTGCGTAGCTAACAAGTGAGCCGGGCTACTGGCGGGTATCAATCAGCATTTCATTATGCCATTTCGCATTAGCCGAGGATGTGACCTGCACTATTCCCTCCTGCAAAGCAACATCTCGTAGCTGTCATTTCACTGAAGCTATAAAGGCAAAGGGATGATGGAGCAGGGAGCTGACATTTGCTCGGGGAAGCTCTCAGGAGCAGCGGGCAGCTCCCAGCCCCACCACCTCCCCGCTCGCCGCCGCTCCAAGCCAACCCTCGGCGCTTCCCTGACATCCACTTTCTTCTTCAATTTTCCTCCTCCCAGGTCTGGGAGGGAAGGAATCAGTTGCATGAAATCCAAGTGCACAAAGCAGAGCCAAAAGGAAATTAGTTTTTTACCAAAACCAGGAGCCAAATGAGCTCACGGCACCGGCAGCACGTTCCTAGGGGCGGCCTGGGTGTGGTGGGGTTGCGTGAGGCAAAGCTGGGGTCAAACAAGGGCTGGGATTAAGGTCCTGATCCAGAGCAAACTGAAATCAAAGGAAAGCCTCACCTTGATTTAAAGGAAGTCCCTGAAACAGCGCCTTTATGTGTATTATTTTCTGAATGTGTCCAAAAGATCAGGGAGAATGGTCACCTTGGGAAAGGATTCCTTGCAGTTGTTCAGAGGTTCTCTGCAGTTCCAGGTACTTTGAGAAGTACCAAGAGGACTTACCTGTGATTTTATACTCCCAGCTTCCTCTAACCAAATCCATCCACTCCCCTTTGTCCTAGCAGTTCCTGAATGTTCTGCTAAAATAAATAAAATCCCTGCACTTCCCTGGAGATGGGGAGGGGAGTGCTGGCTCCTGGACTGTAAAATTTGGCTGTGTAGGAAGGGGGTCTTTTGAGGGTTTTGTTTTAGTACTGAGGGAGCCAATATCAAGTGTGTTCTATTTTCCTTAAGGACTCAGTTTGCTGTATCTGAGGCCAGGTAAGAACAGAATAAGAGAAAAGCCACTTGATTTTGTGCCTGGAGCGAAGCTTAAGCTGTTCAAGGCCAGAATAAACATGAAGAAATGAAAAAAAAAGCGCAAAAGAGAGGTGCTGTGGTTTAGCAATGAGCAGAGCTTGGAAGAGGAGGCTCAGTTGCCTTCCCCAGGGAATGTTTGGGCTGCCGTACCTGCTGGCACTGCCCATCTTCCCGAGCCAATTTTCTTGTATTCCAGGGATGCTCCATCACAGGTTGTCTCCATCTCCATCCAGCTGCACTGTGCTGGTGGTAGCTGGGTGTTTCTGATCAACCTCCACAAAGCTGGAGCTGTTCCACCTCTTGGTCTGACTCCAGATGGCAGGATGAGGTTTCAGATAATCACTGAATCACAGACTGGCTTGGGTTGGAAGGGACCTTAAAGACCATCTCGTTCCACCCCATGAGCAGAGACACATTAAGGACACATTCCACTGTCCCAGGTTGCTCCAAGGCCTTTCCAACCTGGCCTTGAACACTTCCAGGGATGGGACATCCATCACTTCTCTGGGTAATGTGTTCCAAAACCTGTTCCACAACTTCTCTGGGGAATTTGTTTGATCTGTACTACAACTGACTTTTAAACAGTGTTTGTTGTCACCATTTCCAGTACTGAGCCTGGCTCCACTCTCAAAAAGATCATAGACTAAACTTTAATCTAAATCTTAAAATTAGCAAAACCCTAAATATTAGAAAAACCTAAAAATCCAGTATTGATAGTCTTATAAATTGATTTGTAGGGTATGAAATTTCTATCATCTGCCTTATACCAGCAGGTCCATGAAAAGTTATAGATTATGCACAGCAATATAAAAACCCCAAAGGCAGATTTATTCTGGATATTAAGTCCACCAAACTGAACTATTAAGAACATTTCAGGGGAAAGAAAAGGAAAACCAAAACACATCCTTTTCTTTCCTCTGAACTAACGTAACTAGAACAGCAGTCAGTGGTCAGAGAAGGTGGTAGCTCCAGAAGAGAGGTAGTCCGGATATTCCAAGTGAAAATGATTTTCAGGATTATGGACTGATTTCTCATTTCCTCCTCACTTGCAGCTCCCCCTCAAAAGGGAGATGGGGAGCAAAGAGGGCTTCTGCCTCCCTCTGGATAAGGAACTCTGGTTGAAGTGCAACAACTGCTGAACTTTCAGCCTACAAACCCAAACACTCTGCAGTCAGGCACCAGCATAATTTTCATGGAAACCCTTTTGCTGTCAGTTTTACCCAAATTTCTTACTCCTCTACTGCAGCCTCCAGGCCATGATGCAAGTTCAAATGCAAAATCTCAAATACAGTCCCACAACAGACAGAGCTTGCACTGAAGAGGTGTGGAGCTGCTAACAGGTTACTGTGGCCCTTGGCATGGCATCACACCTGCTGCCAGGTAGCCTTAGGATGCTTCAATGGCTCTAAATCTGGGGACAGACCAAGACTTTGCAACATTTTTAAGATCATAGCAGGAAGAAAGGCAATATTGAATTGGTCCTATAGCAGAACTTGGATGTAAATGGCCTCAGGGAAATTTAATGTCACCTTTCTTCACTGAATAGGTGATCAGGCATTGGAAGGGGCTGCCCAGGGAGGAGGTGGGGTCACCAACTCTGGAAGTGTTCAAGAAATGACTTAGTGCCCTAGCTTAGTTGAAAAAGTGATGTTTGATCTTGGATGTCTTTTCCAGCCTTCATGATTCCATGATTCTATGATTCTTTAGCCTTTCTACTTCTTTCATTTGCACTTAACTCCCTCTGATCTCATTGGACCTGCTCTGAGTAGGAGGTGGGATTCCATTTTTTTCCCAGCTCCACAAGTCACCCTCCATTGCTCCTGTTATCTGCCCACAACATTCCATAGTTTTTTTGGGTTTTGTCTCCTTGTTGAAGTTCCTCAAGGCTACAGTGCAGGAGGGGCACGGTGGTCATAGGGTACAGTATGTACACATGGTGTACAGGGCTCTGCAGACATTTCTAAGCAGAACTCTGTGTCTGCTCCCCACAGAATTTATTCTCTTGTGCTTTCCTGCTGTTTTTCCTGTCCATCTTCCCAGCAGTCAGGATGTACAGTTTTGACCCTCAGTGTTGCTCCGTGTGTACAAGGAGAGGACAGAAGTCAGGATGGGAAACACTTTTCCAGATTATTTCGAGTGCAGACTCGACTCTTTGTAGGGAAAGAGAGATTCCAACTTAGGTGTGATCCTTACTCACATTACAGAATCATGGAATGTCCTGAGCTGGAAGGGACCCACAAGGATCATCAAGTCCAACTCCTGGCCCTGCCCAGGACACCCCAACAATCCCACCCTGTTCCTGAGAGCGTTGTTCAAATGCTCCTTGGGCTCTGTCAGCCTTGGGGTCATGACCACTACCCTGGGGAGCCTGTTCAGTGCCCAACCACCCTCTGGGGGAAGAACCTTTTCCTGAGATCCAATCTAAGTAATTATAAGAAGGAAAAAAAAAAAAAAAAAAAAAAAAAAAAAAGTTGAGCAGGACCAGTTTGAGTGGATGAACTGTGGAGTGACCCCATGGCACTGCCTGGGGTCTCAACCCCCTCCACCCTCTGCCTGGGTCAGCCCCTGGTGTGGTGGGGAGCAGACAGCCGTGGCTGGGGTGTGCTCAGCATCTCTCACAATGAATCCCCTCGGTGCTGGCAAGCCCTGAGCCCTGTCCCTGCAGCAGGGACTGCTCCCCCGACCAAATTAAAGAGATCAGATTTACAAGGGGGATAAAACCAAAACATCCCCCGGGGCCATGTGCCTGCTGCCACCTTGGAAAGGGCTCGGGGACAGGGACCAGCTCTGTGAGTGGATGCTGGGGGGGGGGGGTGTGTTGGTGCTGGTGCTCCCCCCCCGTGCTGGAGCACTGTGCCATCTCCCCCAGACACAGCCAAGCTGGCAAACATGGTGCTGGCATCTGTGTGCCAGCTCTGCAGGGCTGTGAGAGCCGCTCCTGATCCATCTGCAGCTGCAGCACGTGCCAGGCTGGGCAGGGTGGGCTGTGCCGGGGAGGCCATTAGAGGAGAAACTCCACAGCATAATTAAAAAACAACAACAACAACCACCACCACCAAAAAAACCCCAAACCCAAAAACCATGGGTTTTTTTTTTCCCTTGCTACCCTGATTTTTTCCCTCTTCAGTTTAAAATTCCCTACTGGTTTTAATCAAACTCGGGTGAGATTCACAAGCTTGGTAAATTTAGGGATTTTTTTTTGGCGGGGAAAAAAAGCCACTTTTTTTTTTTTTTTTTTTTTTTTTTTTTTAAACCAAGGGGAAATAAGGGAGTTTTTGCCAAGCAGGTTTTCCCAAGTTCTCATAGCTCTACATTATGTGGCTCTGTGACTGGAGCAGGCTCCAAGCCTGACTTCCAAATGACCTGGAAGGAGTCCTAAACCAATGTGGCTGCAGGCAAGTGGGAGCTGAACTCAGTGGATGCTGCAGCACTGGAGGAGAGAGACAGGAATCCCAAATTGTGAAATCTGCCTTACCTCCACAAGGCAGAAAAAATCAAAGACTTCAGGCTTGTAGTTTTAAATGTATTTAGTGACACTGTTTTCCTGGAGATGTCTGAGTAAGGCTGAGCATAAAGCTCTTTCACCAAAAAAAAGAAAAAGGAAAAAAAAAACCAAACAAAATAAAAAAGTGAAGTTATTCTATCATCTTGTTATCTGTATGGGAAAAAAAAAAAAAAAAGGAAAAAAAAAGAAGTGGTAAATACACAACAACAATTGCTTTTTACCTTCCCATCGCTCCAAATATTGAATCTCGCCATGGCTGAGTCCCAGATGGTGAAGCATTTAACTTCATTTTCTAACCTCTTTTGGGGCTCAGTTTAATTTATTAAGAGGTTACTCTCAGGAC
This sequence comes from Pyrocephalus nanus, assembly GCA_038380795.1. Classification (NCBI taxonomy): domain Eukaryota; kingdom Metazoa; phylum Chordata; class Aves; order Passeriformes; family Tyrannidae; genus Pyrocephalus; species Pyrocephalus nanus. The sequence continues at coordinate 5,280,818 of CM076268.1, forward strand.
AGATCACGCGACACGTAAGTGTAAACTGAACCCGGTATATCTGTGATTTACTAACTGGGGGACTTGAAAGCTCAAAAATAGTAGTTGTGTAGTACAGGCTGCAGCACAGGACAGGAGCTGGGAGTGTGTGGTGGGTGCCTGTGGAGAGGGCAGGGAGAGAGCCCAAAATCTTCAGGCTTTCCTTGCCTGCAGTGGTATCACATCTTAAGGCTTCTTGCTGCCTCCCCTCTGAGCTGTGCAAGCAGAGAGCTCAGGTTTCAGCTCCTCTCACAGCCTCAGCCTTGGCCTGGAAGTGAATTTGGTGGCTGTCACTGTGATAAGCACCGTTAGCTCCTCCACATCCAGGACACGAGATATTTCCACCTTTTTTTCTCCTGTTGCAGGAATTCACTGTGTTGCCTGGCCACTGATGCCTCTGGAACTGACTATACACCAGATCTGGAAAGCCATCCTTGTTTTCCCACTGTTTTTATGATTCTTTAAGTATTTCTTCCCGTGTCAGCTTTTTCTGGGGCACTGCTCCATCCCCTGTGTGCTGCCCCACCACAGGCTCCTCAGGGTCACTGGGCATCTTTGCTCACCTGCTCCTCAGGGTCATGAAACCAACAGCCACCCTTGTGGTCACCCTGCTAGTTCCAAAACCCACAGATTTTTACCATATTAGGCCAAAGCACACAATGGGAGTAGATGCCCATCATGGCATGACCTGCAAGCCCAGAGCAGTGCTGGTGCAAGAGCATCATCTCGTCTTCATTTCTCAGGGTTGTGCTTAGCAGAACTCTGGAATAACACCTTTCAAGAGGAGACTGGGAACCTCCTAGCTGTTTCCCAGCTGAAGGAAGAGTGACCAATGACTTCATTGCAAATGAAAGGAGCAGAACTCGTGCCAGGGAGAGATGGTGTAGGCGATAGAGCTGTTTTCTGCTCGGCCGCTGTTTCATTGTAGCTCTTGGAACGAGCCAGCACTGTGGTTATTAATTTATTATTATGTGAATTCCAGCTGTTGATCCTGTGTTTTACCCATGAACAGAAAAAACAGCCACTCACCGAGACTGAGAGTTAATGAATTTCAGAGTTAGTCGTGCAAGACCGTCCACACAAGCTGGCTCTGGTGGCATTGGCCGGCGTGGACTCACGACACAGGGCAGGATGGAAGCTACAGAGTGGGGAAAAGGAGGCTTGCAGTTTGGCAGGAGATTGCCACAGCTGGGGGGAGCTGAAGAGCTGCTGAAAAGGGCTTTGGCTTAAATAACCATCCTCCTCTGAGCCAGGGGTAGGGGTTGTGTCGGGGAAGGGGGAGTGCAAAGAACCGGCCATATGTTTTAGGCCAGTCATTATAAATTACACCCACTCTTGCCTCGCTGCTGTGTCAAAGATGAAGCGAGTGTGTTTTATTAGGAACAGAGATAAACTCATGCTCTTGGCTCCGTGGGATGGGAAAGACCTACTGAGGTCTTCCCAGCACCTCCCACAGGTAAACCCAACTCTGCCACCCTCGAGCAGCGCCTTGATCTGGCATTTTGCAAGCCAGCAGACCCTACCCCTTTAGTTTTCCGTGTCCACTGTTGATACTTGATGTTTAAATCAATTACATAGACATTTAAGTCTCTTTCACATGCCAGCACATGGCCCTTGTAAGCCTTCGGGGTTGGGGGCAAGGAGGGGGGTGTTGGCTTTTGCGAGCAGTGTGTACATTAATTCCAAGGTAAAGAGCTGCAGTAAATCACTTAATGCCTGCATCAAGTCAGTTGTTGTTGTTTTGGTGAATTGGGACCATATTCGGGACTATAATAACCTAATAATGGACAGTGCAGGCATAGACCACACTGTAATGTATATTGTAGGGGAATATGGTAATAGTCTGAAATGGCAATTCTCCTAAATAAATAGCACATCAACTTACTTAAACCTAATCATAAATGGGACAAATTGGACCCATGTGCAAACAGAAACCTGAGCAGAACTCAGGAGTTAAAGAAGCCATTGTTTCCAAGCCTGACCCTGGGCAGAGAAAGCCTGTGTCAGGTTACATCTGTTAAAATGATTCTAATGCCAGCCCAGTATTTTAATTATAAATATATAAAACATTTAATAAGAAGACATTCTGGGCTTTCTAAGCCTTTAAAAACTGGATGTGGGCGGAGTGGGTAGAATGGTGTTCCATGTGCCCCAGACAGGGTGCCAGCGTATAATGATTGAATGTTTTCCTGTAATAAATTGAAAAAATCTGGTTTGTAAGAATGGATCCAAATCACTTGGCATTAGAAAGGTAATTTGTTACCTAGCTTCCTCTTGGAAACGGACTGCTTCCAAGTTAGCTGGAACTTAGTTTCTAGGGACTGCGATGTCCAAAAAGAGAAAGAAAGAGCAACCAGGATGCTCAGGGCTCTGATGTTAAAACACACACATGCTGCTTTTTTCTGCCTCTTTCTTTTTTTTTTTTTTCTTCTCAGTTTTTTAGTCCTCCCTCTAATGGCTCCAAACACAAGATTCAGCAGCCAAAAAAAGAGGGGGAAAAAAAAAAAAAAAGAGGTTACTCAGGACAAAAGCCAGATCTATAGCCACCTTCTTTGTACCTTTCCAAATCTCAAGCCTGCTTAATTATGATTAATTGCCACATGGATAATCAGATACAGTTTCAAAAGGTTGGAGATGACAGTCCAAGGACACCAGGGAAGAAGGAAGGTTCGCCTTTGTTACAAGCAAAAAAAAAAAAAGAAGAAGAAAAAATAAAAATACCAGGTCCCTTCCTCAGCCCATAACCTTTTCTTATTTTAACAATTCCAAACGGAATTAATACCATCAGTATATTGTTCCTGCTCCTGGGAATTGAACTTCAACTGTACAATTTCTGCAGCTGTCAGTTTTTGCAGCCCTCCTGTCAATAACGCAATGTTGGGGTGCCCTTCTTCTTGAATGAAAGCAGTTTCAAGTTTCTGCTTTATGTCTGTGCTTTCTGGGTGGTGTGACATGATGAGAAAGTATAAAAAAATAATAACAGCAGTTAAAAAGCTTCCACTCTTGACTTAACTGGATCAAATGTAATAGAGTACAGTCTTTTCTCCTGATTTCCTTTGCTTGTTTTAGAAAACACTGTGAAAAGTGCAGGAGATTTTGTCTTGCCAGCTCTTTCCTCCATTTAAAATCCCTTTGGCTAAGTCAAGGATCACAGTATGTCATTTCCAGCCTAACAGAAGTGCTGGGCCTTGTTCAGCTCCTATTACTAGGAGGCAAATCCCTAGGTTGCAGGCGCCAGTGTTTCTGCCTTTGGCTCCATTCCCAGTATTGTTTCCTTCATTACATTCCAGAGTGCCTCTCAGCCAGTTAATGTTTGCACTGGGAGGTCCAAATATCCAGCAATCAGCACTGAACTTTTCTCTTTTTGTTGAGAATTGCAGGTTTCAAATGCAATCACTGGCTTTAAAGAAAAACTTACAGGTGAACACAACAGCACTAATTTCCATTTTATTCACAAACAGTTATATTTTCGGCGGTTTCTCCATGTGCACTCGTAAAACACCTTTAGAAAATGTCTGGCTTTTTCAGAGCTTGGAGGGGCTGGAGTTTTTTTAGGGATTTTGGGGAAAAAATACTGCCCTCTGTGCACCTCTCGCACACTCTCTATCCCCACATCAACACAAGTCCCGTGCTCGGGCATTAACACTGAATGTTCTCCCTAATAATACAAATACACTCTTATTTTCATTTAAAACCTAATGAAATGTATTTTAGTGATGAAGAAATTGGATGCAATAATTTGTGTGGTGTGAAGGCTCAGTGTTCACATGGGTTTGTGCCCTGTGAGCATGGGGTGGGAGGTTTGGGGTTTAAATGGCTTATGGTGCAATTTGATTTTTTTTTTTTTTTGTGTCATCTAATTTCTAAGAGCAAGGATAACTTGCAGCCTTTTGTGCTGCTTTCAGCCAAGACACTGGGAGGCATAGAGGGAATTCATCCTCAGTGTTTTCCATGAATATTTTTCCATATGTTCCATGGGTGGCTTTGGGTGCCTCCACTGAGCTGCACCCTGGATTGATGGACAGCTCTGGGAGCAGCACCCAGATTCTCCTGCCACCAGAAACTCCTGCAAACAGCAAGAAAACTTTCTGTAAAGTGACAGAGGAAAATATCTTTATTTTCAGAAGCTGTGCCAGGCTGCACCTCAGGCAATTTGAATTGTACTATAGGAACACTGTCAATAGGAGAACCCTGTGTGATTTGCTTTCTACAGGTTTACTATTAAGTTACAAGAACCAAGCACGGGTCGCAGGCTCGATTAAGCAATTAAAAAGAGTCCACAATATTTCCTTGTGGAGAAATAAAATAAAATAAAAAAAAAAAAGAAAAAAAACCCCAAAAAATATGTACAGGTTGGGAAATCCTCAGTGTTTTCCATAAAGCCTCCAGCAATGCTTCCACCCATGATCATATGTCATATGGATGGTGTCACAGTGTCCTAAGGGTGCTCGCTCACAGCGATGATATCGAATTCATGGAAGTGTATATGCTCAGAGAGAATACTAATGTTAACTCAGTCTAAATAACAACACTGCCAAAGGAGGAAAGCAAAAGATGAAATACAGTGGATTTCAGGAGGCAACAAGCTCTCATTTATTAAGATCACAGGCATTTTACAGGTTACAAATCATAAAGCAGAAATAACTTCATAATATACAGGTCAGGAATGTGCCTGGGATATTGAGGAACTATTTCCTTGGCAATAATCTGCCACAGATAGTCAGGAGCGTGCGTTTTCTGGCACAACAAATCACTGCTGATTAATTTTGTCTGCCTTTGTCTCAGAGAAGCGCCGAGACACTTCCCTGTGTGTTTTGTACTTACTCCACTTCCGTGCTATTCTTCCTCCACGCATGATTTTTTGCAAGATAGGCCAAACACAATACTCTTTGTGTTACTTCTTTGACATCATTTTTGCCTGAACACAGCGTGCCTGGGGCGGTTAAATCTGTAAAACCAAGGCACAGGCTTCTGTGGCAGCTCAGCCTGGAAGGTGTCACGGGTCTGAGACCAGCAAAGGATTTGTGGGAGAGGAGAAGCCCCACTCTGCCAACACTGTAAATGTGCCTGTCTTTACAACTCATGAGGAGGTGAAGATACCTCCACAATGGCCATGGTAGCAGCAACAACAAACTGGGATCTTTTTCCTCTTTGCTGACACTCAGGGATAAATCCCAGGGCCAGTTGTGGAAATTACTGCAAGAAGAGAAAGTGGAGTTTCTCGCTTGAGGAGCAACAAAATCAGGGCTGGCTGCAGCTGGGAAAATGAGGGAAGGACTGTACAGCACTGCAGCATCTTCCCCACACTTTATTTATTGCATCCTAGAGCCAGCAGGGCTGGATGGTGGTCTGTCTCATCGACCTCACTCAGGAACTTCACAGCATCCCCAGAAGGACAATAGACATGATAAATGCCAAAGGCAGTGTCAAACCCTATAACTTTCCTAACATTAAATTAATATTCACAGCTATTAAACATCAACATATCAGAAATGGAGTATCTCCAAAGCAGGTGTAAACTTCTCCAGGCTCCCTGTGCCAGCGGTGTGAGACAGCCACAAGTTATTATTTATGCATATTCTCCTTACTTTCTTAAAGTTTCAGTGCTTTTGATAGAGATTCCCAGTTCCATACTGGTTATAATGAATCATCCTGAAAGGTGATTAACATTCAGGAAGTGAGAGAGGTGTGGTAAGTAGGGGTTCAGGAGAAACCAGGCAGGAAGGATGCTCTGGTATGACAGACAAACACTCAGAAGAAAGCTCCAGAGGAAGGAGAGTTTGGAGGTTGGTTCACAGGGAAGGGCATTCCCACAGGAGTAGGAGGGAGGATGAATAGTGTCCTTGCAAAACCATAATTGCAATGTAACCAAAATGGTTTGTGAGCACTGATAGATTTGGAGAGAAGGATGACTTGTGCTGGTCCTCATCAGTACCCCAGATCACCTCCATGGCACACAGGCCCCTGGTTCACAAGGCTAAAAATCAGACTTTTGAGGGACAAAAGCTGGTAGCAACAAGCCTTCCTGCAGAAGAAGGTCTGGGAATAAAAAACACTCCCCACTTGCAGAGAGTGTGTATTGAGGGCATGATGGTTCAGCCTTTGAGCCCTTTGGTCAGTAAATCTGTGGGAGTTTGTACCTGCCCAGAGAGACTTCTGGGCTGGACTTCACCTCCTTGGCTGAAGCTGGCTTGGTTTTCACGGAATCCTACAATGGTTTGGGTTGGGAGGGAAAAATAAAGCTCATCCAGTCCCATCCCCTGCCATGGGCAGGGACACCTTCCACTAGCCCAGGTTGCTCCAAGCCCTGTCCAGCCTGGCCTTGGACACTTCCAGGGATGGGGCAGTCACAGCTTCTCTGGGTAACCTGTGCCAGGGCCTCCCCACCCTCACAGGGAAGAATTCCTCCCTGATATCCCATCTAACTCTGTCCTCTGGCAATTAAAAACTTTCCTCTTTCAGTTTTGCTTGTTTCATTTGTGGCAACATCTCCCAGAGTTTCCCCCAAACCCCATCTTATCTCCCAAAGGAGAGAGAACAAATTAAGCCCCACCCCAGGCTCTGCTGCCTCAAGAACTGCAGGAGGAGGAGCCCCCTCTGCCATCTCAGGTGGCTGCAGTGATGACTGGTGCTCCTACTTATATTGGAAAAGTGGAGAAGATTTTCATAGAAGACTTTCTTAACTGAGGCTGATACAAACCTGGAGAAGTGGTTTGTTTCTCTATTTACCTAATTTATCTTCCACGTGATTGGAGTATTCATGGAAAATAATATTGCTGTTACAGCTTCTGTTGTCAATACTCGCCTCCCACTCACATTCCCTGAGCTCCCACCTTCATCCTCATCCCTTTCTCCCTCCAGAATTACAACCAAACCAAAACCAATGTGTTCATAACATTTCTTCCAACTCCAAAAAAACCCTGGAAGAAAACAAACAGCTAGCAGATGCTGATTTTCTCACTTAACTGCACATATTTTATAGTAATTCTCTCTGATTTTCTCCCAAGACACCCACCTGACCTTCCTTTCTTTCCAGTTTCTCCCAGTAGTGGCCAAACACTGCTAGTCATTTAAGAGTCAGCCCATGGAAATAGGCTGCAACTAAGACAAATTTACCCTCTGACCTCAATGCCTTTGAGTGCACAATAGAGATCAAGAAATGTCTTTGCTAAAAGGAATGCATTTTCCTTGGCATAAACTGATTTTTAGACCAAACCAAATTAATGCTACAAAGAGAATTTTACTAGTTTTCTTTTTGCTGTTTCACAAAACCACATGAAAAAAAAACAAAAACAAATCAGTGAGTTTAGAAGGAAGAATGACAAAACTCATTTTCCAAGAATTTTCAAGCAAATAAAAATGGAACAAAAATATTTTTGCTTCTCTCTACGTAACTGTGAGTGACTTGCAAGCATGAATTAATTGTTAATTAATGCACTGCTATGAAGCAGGGATTAGTTAGCCCAGAATTTTTCAAATTTGTCCGTAGACAATTTGGTTGGGAGAGCATCTCCAGAGCGAGTCCTTGTCCAATTCTGGTGGGAGCCCAAAATCTCTATGGCAACTGGCACAATAATCTATGTAGGAAAAAAAAAAAAAAAAAAGAAAGTTTGAAAAGCTCTTCAAATGGATTTTAGCTGCCTCAGTTATCTGAAAATAAGGAGGAGGCTCCACATATCCAGGCAGTCAGTTTTCCATGCACCACCAACTGTCTTGGGGGTCTCATGTCCAGTCAGGACCAGTTCAAGCCTGTTTTGGGCTGGATAGGCTGAGATGCAGAGTGAAGGGAGGTTTCCTGCTCACATCCCAACTTCACTGCAAGACCTGGGAACAGAACTTTCCAGCCTTTCCCATCCTCAAGGAGCAAAGCTTATATTTTTCAGTCTAGATTGCTATTTTCTTTTTCAGATTAAGGAAAACAAAAATGAGAGAAAAAGAAAACTGGTGACTCATGGCAGTTTCTGTGCTGAAACACAGCTGCCCTTGTCACAGGAACACGATTCTTAGAGCCTGCATCCAAAATTTATTGCAAAATAAAACTGAGACTTCTGAAAACAACCAGGCTAAATGATGTTTCTATTTTTTTTTTAAATATATATTGGTAAGTGTAAGTCCAAGGTGCAGCCTGAATCAAGGGTAGGACTGGAAACTTGAGAGAAACTCGGTTCTTGTGAAATTTTCAGGCAAACTTTGCAAACCCAGACAATACTGGCTGCACAGGCTTCAAAATCAGTTTGTGGTTTTAAAAGCTTTGATGCTTTTAGACTTCCTGGGATTCCTTTGGTGGCAGGTCAATATAGCAACACCCACACCACCACCCAAAAATAATGCAGTGGTTTTTTTTCTGGTCCTGTCATTGGCAATGAGCAGGAAGTCCTGAGTCCAATGATCCCAAATCAGGAAACAAAAGGACTATGCACATGTGTAAATCTACTCCTAAACTGAATGATGCAATTTTAGGGAAAATATTCCCTGCTTTCTACAATATTTCTGCTTTCAAAACACAGAGACCTTTGGGCTGACTTGTTGAAGCTTGAATTGCCACCACTCTGAGGTTAATAATTGTCTCATTAGCAGGGTGCCAAACTTCTGAAAATGAACAGTAAGAAAAAAAAAACACCTTTGGGATCATGAAATCACAGAATGGTTTGGGCTGGAAGGGACCTTAAAGACCATGTAGTTCCAGCTATCTGCCACAGGCACTGCACAGTGCCTCAAAGAGAAGGGGAAAAAGGATATAGGGGAATCAAGAGGTGCTTCTGAAGCAGCTTTTACTCATCCTGAATAAAATAGAATGAAAATTTGGCTTTGATTTCCAACCTCCCTTTCAATAAACACACTGAGTATGGAACACATGCAGAAGGTGGACGGGGAGACAGCACAAAGTGAGAGATGGGAGGGAGAGAACGATGACCTGGTTTTGCTTCCAAGCTAATTTTACATCACTTTAACTATATTTAGTTACATTTATATTAAATAGGGATGTAATGGTTGGACAGAGATTTTTTACTGTTGTTCTCTGAGTAATTTAAATTTCCAAGAGTTCATGGTTGTTGTTGTTTTTTTTCTAAGGCTTCGTGACCTTCTTCCATGAGTTTATTTTAGATATAGTGGAATGTCCCAGAGAAAATTCCAAATGGTCCTTAATAGATGAAATGTTTCCAGAAAGGAGAAATTCTCAGTGGACTATGAAACTATTTTTCAATCATGGTGTATGGCACACAAGCCACAGCTGAGGATTTTTTCAGTAGGAAACTATTGCCCAGTGGGTTAAAAGAAAATAAAGGATAATGGGATTTTTCCGTAAGGCTGGAGCTGTTCACAGGGGTTTGCTCCCCACTAGATGTCACTGGAACTGTTTGAAATGCTTGGAACAAACAACCCCAAATTCCCCAGATTTTGAGCTTCCTTACAAACATGAGACTTGGATCAGGTTCTGTTCAAGCTCTGCTCTGGCACACGAGCCTTGCAAGGGAATACAGACTGAGAGATGTTAATCATGGGAAGTTCTTGGTTTGCCATGGATATGGGGAGAACGAAGGTAAAACCTGTGATGTTTGTAATGCCCTGAGAGATTTGGTCCCTTGGGAAATCCAACTAGAAACAAAGAAAATATCTGTATATAGTGGCCTTATGGTTGGGGGGTCTCCAGAAAAAGAGCAGGATCCTGCAGAAGCCATCTGGCCTCCTGAGTCACCATCATCTGAGTGCTGGGACACTCAGGTGTGGTTTGGGTGTCACCTGATTCACCATTAAAAACCAAAAAGGCAGCAATTCTGACAGCATGCAGTTTTCCATGGCTGTCCTCCCCAGCGGTACCCATGATCACCCCATATTGCTGAGGAAAGCAGCTCCTCAGATTATTAGGTCTACTATTTAAATTCTCCCTGTAGTTCCAATTGACTACAGGAATCTTCTTCCATTCTTATTCAAAATTCAGTTTAGTGTGATTATGTGGCCATGCATCAAATATGGCAGTATAATATGTCCTTTCATCTACTTGCCATAATACATCCCTTTTAGTGCCACATAAATCCCTGAAAATATTGCTGTCTTCTGCTCTTGAGATTCTTCATGTGCCTCTTTGCCTTACTGCCTTGCCTCTTCTATTGTTTCTCCAAGCTGAATTAATTCCCTTTTTTTCCTCCAACGTCGCTGGTCTGCTCTTGCTGCTGCTTCTGAGCAGACACCAGCGAAACAACAGCCCTTCCAGTGCCAGAGAGGAGCCAAGAGCATCCCAGCTGCTGGCACAGCATCCTTCCCAGCAGTGCCAGTGCCTTGGCTCTGCTCTCTCCGGAGCGGCCGCTCTGAATCGCTCCATCTCCTCCTGCAAAGGCAGTGGGAGCAGCAGTGCCTGTGGTCAGAGCAATGACAGACACCTCACCGAGCTGAGGAAGCTGCAATTGAGGAATTACAGGAGCAGCGTGTTGCTCCTAATCCTCCCAGACCAAAGCAGCACCCCGGCAGTGACAGCAGGTCTCCTCCTTTTCCACAGGATCCGTGCGTGCGCTGCCGCCGGGAGAGCCGGGAGCGCGGCGGAGGCTCTGCAGCTCTGCCCTGGGCTGCTGAAGAGCTGCTGCTGCATTTCCAGCCACGGTTTAACCCATGAATGTGAGCTACATTACAGCAGGATGTATTCCCTTTATGGAGGTTACTACAGGCGAACACCAAATGCCACGAAGCTCTTCCCAAGCTTGGCACCAGTGTTGGTATCTGCTTTTTTAGAATCACAGGACGATTTGGTTGGAAGGGAACTTAAAGATTATCTCATTTTCTCCCCCTGCCATGGGCAGGGACACCTTCCACTGGCCCAGGCTGCTCCCAGCCCTGTCCAACCTGGCCTTAGACACTTCCAGGGATGGGGAAGCCACAGCTTCTCTGGGCAACCGGTGCAAGGGCCTCCCCACCCTCACAGGGAAGGATGTCTTCTAAATTGAGATTGGGAAGAAATTGAAATAAACTCCTCCTTGTAACTCCTTCTCCAAGATGAATCCCATTGTCAAGGCTTCTTGCCTTTCTACAGACAGGTGATGGAGCCACGAGCCTGGCCGTGCCCCACGGCAGTGACACAGTCCCTGGCCACCCTCCTGTATTTCACAGAGCACACGCTGCCTTTGACTTGTTTAATTAATTAGTAACCCAATTGTATCACTTCAGCATAACCCCCTCGTAGGCATTGTTGACTTATTTGGGGCAAACACAACAAAAATGTGTATATTCCCTCATACAACTTCTACATTATTTTGTTATTAAATTAAACCAGCAAACTTTCAGCCTACTCAATATTCAGTAAATTTAAGAAAATGAATTGAAGCTCCTTGCCTATTTTAATATGTACTCCTGAAGACATTTTCCAATTTTTTTATGGTTTAATTAAAGCCTCATGGCAATGGGATGCTTTTTTCTACCTCCTATGCCAGTGGTTAAAAATTACGGGGTTTCAACTACCCTGCATGTCTTTAATTGCTCTGCTGAAGATAAAAGAGCAAGTGATATTTTTATCACAACTGTTACAGCAGGCAAAATTAAAAATGCCCCTTACCCACTTGAAATATGGGTAACTTAACTCGTGGAATATTTTGGGAATATTTCATTCTGCCATGTGTCCCGACGAGCAGAGGAAGTTCTCCGCCCCACTTATAAATGTTAAAAAAAATAAAGTGTAGAAATCACTAAATGAAGAAAGTCCTGGAAGAGAACACTGAGCACAGGACAATGAGGAGGAAGGTTACAAGTATATTAGGATAAGGGCACCACAATTATATGAAGAAGTCTGGAGAGAAAAGATTACATTGTTCTGACAACAACATTTTTCAAACATTTAGACCTTTAATATCATTAATTTAAAGTACAAGATTAAATATTTTATGCAAATATTAGACAACAGCAAAGAGCTCTGCATATTAGGATTTAAAACAAATTGAAAGCATGCAAGACATATTCATTTCTTAAGCAGTTTAGTTAAAAAATCGGTATTGTCTCTATTAGGATTAACTGACAGTAACTCTTTGTGTTCAAATGGATTTAACTTCACTGTGGTTTGTTTTCCAGATATCATTGTCCTCCAATAATCATGGATAAAGGGAAACGTAAAAGGACAGATCAAGTAAAAATATATCTTCACATCATAAACACAGAATTATGTTTAAATTTCATTACTAAATGGGATTTCAGCTTCATATTCCATGCCTAATCCTGCACTATAAAAGATGTATAAAAACCTCCTGACAAATTCTAACAGACTTTGTGGAAGTTGCATATATTGATTAAAACATCAAGCAGTTACATACAAACCAATAATGAATTACTTCTTGTTGGAAGATAAAACTTTGTGATATTTAAAATTACAGACTTGAAAGTAAGTAAAATTACCCCTAATTATGCAGAAGGGAGCAACACCTTAGCAGTAAACAAGATAAGCACCTCAAACAGCACTAATAATTTTAATTAACATTTTCTAGTTTCCTTTCACCTCCTTTCAAGGTCATCTGCAACCTTTTCCTGGTACAACATTGCAGCACAATGTTAAAAAACTACATTCTATTACTAATTGCTTTGATAAGCCAAAAAAATTTACTTTCCAGGACACATTTTTCTCTGGTTTTGTTGTTTTGTTTGTTTGTTTGCTTGTTTGTTTGTTTTTTTTAAGAAAAAAGTCGCTGAATCACATGCAAAAGCAAATATTGCGTTGTGTAAAACTTTCAGGAAGGTTTTTGGAGTGAACTGCTATCAGAAGTCAGATTCCAGCAGCTGGGATTCAGTCAGTTATTTGTGGCCTGATTCTGATCACCAGAGGCAAAATTCTTCCAGAAATTCTACAGAAATTGCTATTTCAGGAATAAATATAAATATCTGGACTATACCCAAACTGTTGAATATTCTGATTGTAATCAGAGTTCAAAAGGCTCCTGAAGTGTGAACACTGAAAATGAGAATTTGGCAAAACGTGATAATCTACACAGTATTTGTGTTATTTTTTCCCTGAGTGCTGATGAATAAATGTATGTTCAAGACTCATGACCTTGCTAAACTCTTTCGTTCCTAAAAAGTCCAGAAGTTGGTTTGAAAAGGGCTTTGTTATACCAGTGGGTTTGTTCCATGCCACAAATTTCATGTACGAGGTCACTTGGAATATAATGTGTAGTGAAAGAATCTCATTAGGCTAAAATGAATGTAAAATGTGTCAATTTGATCCAAATGAGAACTGTAGTAAAACCATGTTTGATGTTCATGTGCAATAAATCTTTAACATTTGTCTGTAAAGTATTAGAGAACCCAGAGGGAAATCTCTATTTGTGATAGCTGCACATTTCCAATGATTTTTCCTATAATCCTTTGTTGACATTTAGCATATGGCAACAGGAAAGAAGATCCTAAAATGAGAATTATTACTTATTATTCGAAGGTAAACAAGATGGGCACCTTGAAAAGAAGGTTTTCAGACAGAAATGATGAGAACACTCCTCTATCAGGAGCAACTGCTCATCTTTCAGTCACTCCTTGGTGGAAAAGTGACATCAAAGGTGCCCTACCTGCCTGTCACTCAACTCCGTGTTAAAACGTCTGATGGCCCCATCCTGCCCGTTGGGTTGGATTTTGATATATTCATATTGTTAATTACTGTTGTATTTCAATTTTCTCTCTAGTATTTTTGTTCATTCATAATGGCTTTATGGTTCACTGGACCGAAATGACTAAAATGAAAGATTTCCAAGATTTCTTCTGGGAGTAATTTACAAAAGACCACAGTTTTTTAATTGCTCCTGATGTTTAGTTCTGGGTATCTGGAAGAGGAGGAATCTGCCCAACTCTTTTAGTTGCCACACCAGCCGTAGCAAATATGTATTTTTTGGTCTCTCTTTGCTTTGCTCCTTGCATACCCCACCATCTCTAATTTGGGGACTGAAATGGTGTTTATATTTCTGCAGCTCGCATTCGCTTTCTAAGAGAATTACGAGTTATTTACGTCCTTTGAGGAGGCTCAGGGAATAATGGGTGAAATGTCAGAAACAATTAAGAAAAATGGAGGCATTTCATTTAACCAGGAGAAGAAATGCAGAACTTTTGCTGAATGACTGAACTTGAAGCACCACAAGATTGCTACACTATGAGATCTGGCTCACGATTATCACAAAGTTTCATAAAAAAACCAAAACAAAACAACCTTACAACACTTGCATGCCAAAGGTTGCAACACAGGCTTTGGCAGGGAACATGAAAATTCTCCAGCATGGGAAAAGTCTTCGAGCAAACTTGCATCTGCGCTGATTTATGTTTTCATGCCAAAGCACCGGCGGATTTCTGAAGCCAAGGCAGGACTTTGTGGCTGAAATCCCAATCCTGGCTGGGAAGCTGAGCAGCACCAGCCCTGACAAAGCCCCTTCCCCATCTCCCCCCACCCTCCCCAGCCGTTTTTTTACAGCGTTTGTCCATCTCGTTATTGCTGTGCAGGCCCTTTATCAATAAATGTGGTGTTCTGGGCCGAGTTTTCCTTGGCTTGCAGTCCTGCTTTACAAAACCGCCGCATACTTGACAGTTTGCCCCAGTTAAAAATTCTTTGGTCAGAGAAAGCCCGGAGAATGAAACAGTATCTGGTGTTGTAAAATCTTGACCAGATTCTGAAATATTGCCTAAGCCCCTGTCAACTGGAAGGTGATTTCTCCAGGTCATGGTTTAGAGGGAATTGATGGCACAGTCTGTGACTGCTCCGTCTGCACTATATCTCTTTCAGGAGTGCACACAGTTACCTTTAGCATTCACTACTTTCCAATTCTCTCTGTTTTCAACAGCACAGTTACTTCCAAACACAGATTACAAGCTAAGCATAGGAAAACAAATCCAGAAAAACAGCCTTTCTGCCTACTGCTTTTTTATTCCTGCTTTCTGTCTGAGGGATTATCAATTACCTAATTACCCTGGGAAAAAATCCACCTGAGGCTGAGCAGAGATAATAACACCCAGTGCTACATGAAACAGCTCATCCCAGTGCTCACAGCACTTTTCCAGGGGTGTCTGCTCCATGATCCAGCTGCAGAAACTGAGGCACAGGGATCTGAAAGGTCTATCTAGCCAAAGGTAAATTTGATACAAAACACAAATCCCAGTGCAGTGCTCTTCCTGTCCAAACACCCACAGAAGTGGTGTTTGTCCAAACTCATGGCATGTCCAGCAACTCTAAAATGAAACCCCATCACTCATGATAAAAAGTCTTTTTTAATCTATCTCTGTATAGATTCTCTCAAAACTCCAAGCTGAAATTTACAATTAAAAGGTTGTGGGTAAACATAAACATTTTTTTAATATTCACATTATCAGACAGGAGTAATTCAAGTGCTTCCATCAACAAGTACTCAATATAGTTCTAAGCATCTGCTTAAAATCCTACTAAAAAAAATCCCCACAAGCTCTGGCATTTTGCCAAACAAGAGGAAGATCTTAAGAAGAGTCAGAATAGATCGCCCAGCCATATAAATTATAAATCATTACATTAAGTTCCATATATTTATGACACAAGCTCTGACTCTTGCAGTTTTGCAGGGAATTTTCCTGAAGGCAAATCACAGTGGACCTGCTCACTCCTTTGGAGAAACTGGGTTGGCCCTGGTAAGGCCAATAACCCTTTCAGTTTGGTGGCAACTCCTACAGTCTTAATTAGAAAGAAAAAGACCTAATTCTGCATTTTCCTTATCAACCCCAGGCTTTTTTTGTACTGCATTTCTTCTTTTCTGAAATTCTCAGACTTTCACCCAGCTCTGGGCAAGCCAGGAATGCCTGAAGGACCAACAGTGCAGATTTTTGGAGTAAGATGTCAACGCAGGACTGGTTGGCCTGTGTTTCTCTCCTGATGGTTTGGTTGGGTTGGGTTCATTTGGGTTGATTTGGCAGTTCAGGCTTCACTAAGATACTCACGGTGCTTGAAACCCTGGATTGCTACTAAGAGGATTTTTATCCTTTCTTTGGGCATTGACTCAGCAAAGCCTCTGCATTGGTGTGACCACAGGAGGCACACATCCATCCCAACACCAACTCCTGGAGGGATCACCCATGGGAATGGGTTCCTGCATTCACTGCTGGAAGTCCCACTGGTGGTGTGATGCTGCTGTCAGGACAAGATGTTCCTGGGGGCTGAGACATGCCTCCTTTGGCTTTCCAGGCACTGGCACCAGTGGATCAGGCACATTGCTTTTAATATTCTTAATAGTTCTTTTTCCTTGGCCTCACTTTATTCCCCTCATTTTGAAACTCTTGACAGCCTTTCATCAAATGCTTCTGAGAAACTTAAAGAATATCTAAAATGGGCACTAATAATTTAGTACTGTAATTTTATGGGTATTTTAAAGTTCCTGAGTATAACTATTATTTTATAGAAGGATTTTTCCTCCTTTTCTTTGCTCTCTCTTCCTATGTTCTTATGGAATTATAGGTGAAATGTATTTCTTGGCTGCTGTTTCATCTTTTGTTCATACAGTTAAATATTGCACTAGTTAAAGATTGCACGAGGCCTCCACATTAAAATTTTATTGTATTTTTGTATTTATTTTTGGCCCGGATCTGGGGGCCTCTCAGGTCCAGGTCTTGTGTAATTTTATTGGCTTGTGGGTGGAGGAAAGAACAAAAATGAGGTTTGTGGCCAGAATGTTATCTTTGGCCATACGCAGCTATTTCAGGGCCTGATTCTGCTCTGATTCATAAGCAAGTAAATCTCCAGCAGCTCCACTGAAAATGGAAAAGCTAAAATGATGTAAACCCGATGTAAATTAGAGGAGAATTACCTCCGTGGTGGGTGCTATGTAAGCATTGTGCTATTTATGATTTAGCTGGGAGCTGTTGACTGGCCTCTCCAAAGATAAGAGCCACCTATAACTCAGCTGTGAGCATCTTTTCCCCTTCTTGACTAATTTCTGATAGCTAAAAAAGATTAAAACTGGGGTTTTTTATGAGCTCTCCTGGCTGTGAGTAACAGAGCTGAGACTACAAAGCTCATCGACCTGAGAACCGCAGCTGAGTTTTGGTGACCTCTCACTTGAGTGAAAAGCACCTTATTCTACTCTGCATACATGTTTTAAAACCTGTTGAATTTAAGTATTAAAATCCATGGATTTCAGCCTTAATGAGTTTGTTTTATAAAATACTCTTCATGCGATCACTGTGCAGTGAGTGGTTGCCCATCCCAGTGTGTCCAACAGCTCTCCATCGTGAGTCATGATCATCACATCCTACGCTCCTTCCTGCCTGGTTTGCATCCATCACCACAACCTCTTTCCTCCCCAAAACCTATCTCCCCCTCTCTTCTTTGCACTTTTATTCATGTCAGGTCTTTGGCTTGGAAATGACTTCTCCTGTGAGCCAAACCTTCTTACTCTACACTTTAAAATCCTTATGAAATTTGGCTCGCCTTCCAAAGCTAAGCCTCAGCTCCCTTGTTACTCCTCTAAATATAAAACATTTTTATTGCATTAACCCATGTTGAAAGGGAAAAGGGAAAAAAGGAAAAGGGAAGAAAGCAAATCCCTGCCCCCATTGTGAAGGAAGAGGCCGATATTACAGAGCAATGGATCACATGTCTTTGTTTTGTCTTGGTATCCTCTCACTCACATGTGCTCTCAGCTCACTACCAATATTCCTCCCTGAGTATCTCCCACACTGAAAAACCCAGTTACCATCAGGAACTGTGAAAAAATTGTTTCCAGAGTTGGAAATGGGAAAACCTACCCCACTATTGATCACACTGCATCGCTTCCTAAAGAGAAAACTGTTTTCTAGGGAGCTCAATTAACACCTTACAGTTACATCAAACCTAATTTTCTATACAACTTAAACAACTTTGAAATTAGTTATTTATAATTTTCTTGTGCACGTTTCATTCATTATTTCAAATGGAATTTTAATCATTTCAACAAAGGAGGGTCTTAATATTCCCAATAATGGCTCTTGTCACTTTAAATATTAAAATTTGCATTAGGAATTCCCTCGGCTACTTCTGCATTATTTGCATTATAGATTGTGTGCTTCTCTCAGTCTCTCTATACATGTGAGTGTATATATATACATTTATACACATATATGACTTTTTAGGAACATTCAGGCAGTTTTAAATTATCCCATCAGCTTTGAAAGCTCTATCACAAATGCCAAAGCCATTAGTGATAAATAAGGTCCTAACACGCCAAAATTAAAAGCTCCTAATTTTCAACTTTAAATAAATCCTTATTGTATAGCAGAAATAATTCCTCACAAAGTGTTTCCAACATTCAGAGAGTGCTTTTAGGACATCCAGCATTAACATAATTTTTTCGACTGTGGTTCTCACAGGACATCTGATGAAGTCTCTACCCTTAATTTTAATTGCGTAGGCTGCATTCTTAATTAAAAACTGTACAAATGGATTTTATGCCATGCCAAAAGAAATCTGAGTTCATTAGTTATAAAACCTTTTAAAAATTGATGTAAATATGTGAATTCTTTAAAAGTTTGAACTCAGCGTCCTCATTTATGTTGAGTAGCCTTTTATCTAGAGAATAATGAAGTCAATATAAATTAAGATAGTCTAAGTTTTACTTTTCCTTTTCCTTCTCTTTTTTCCCCTCTTTTTTTTTGTTTTTCCAATGAATGAGGGTGTTGGGAGGCAAAGACTATGGGGGTTATGCCTTTATGTCATAATGCTTTTCCTTGAAGAATCAAATTAATTTAAATCTAAACTGTGAAGAAAACTAGAGTGGGAAATGCACTGACCCTTTTGTACTGGGTTATATAAATATAAGTTCAGATATCTTTTATTAATTCTTCATATTAAAACACAATCACATCTTCTCAAGTCAATAAACTTAATGGAAACCTGTCAAAGTCTAACTTTGGAGGAAAACTCTGGACATCACTTAAAGAAATACATGCACCTCATTGATTTCTGTTTTAAAATCTGAGAGTTGTTAATTAAAATGCTTTTCCATAACTTGTCAAGTGTTCAAATAACGTATGGGAAACTCTGAGAGGTTTGTTTAACCTGACAAATTGCTAACCTTTCATTTTGCTGGCTGCTCCTCTGGCTGCACGGGACCTTTTCCATCTCTGGCAGCTGGGAGGGATCGTGTCGCCTTTTTCCTCTCGGTGCCACCAACCTGATCCTGCCTGTGGTTGCACAAAAAACCACACGTGGTCTTAAAAACCATGGGAATGAAGGGCTGGGATTGAGCTCAACTTTTCCCGTGCTGTGAATTAATCTGGAGGGTTTCCCTCTGTTTTTCAGCCAGTGAGTTTTCTGCTGGAGAGAGGTATCTGGGATGTGCCCCACGAGCAACTGTGTCCAAGGGTTTTTGTGCCTGGGTTTCTGGCAAAGAGAAAGAGCAGTGGAACTGAAACAATGGTATTGCCACTTAGCATTCAAACCCAGAGTATTTCCTGCTATCTTAGCAAAAATGCAAATGAGGCAATAAATAAAACAACCTGTACAAGAAACCCCTGTGTTTCTTTCCATCCTCTTTGGTGGTTTGTGCTTTTGAGCATCTCTGTGCCGCTGACTCCCGGCCGAGCGTGGCAGGAGGAATGTTGAAATACCACATGAAAAGCTGTGTGAGTGCTTTTACAGCATAACATGGGGGAGGAAGCACCAGAATTCTCACAGGAGAGATGTTCTCATGAGTTTTTCCAACCTGATTTGGCACAGCAAAGGAGTTTGATAGACTTGGGACAAAACTCTTATTTCTTCTTGTTTTCTTTTTTTAAGGAGCATAGTTCAGGCAACAAAACCAGTCTGACTTTTGAAATGTGCCCATGACTGCATCCTACTGATCATGGAAAAAATATTCTAGTGTAATTGAATATTTTCTGGTAGAAACACACCAGATTGAACAGAGCATTGACTATCCATCAGCTCTATCCTACAAACTCATCTCCAAATTCAGCTGTCTGACAATCAATTCGATGCAGGAGTAAGCTTTAGGGAGAAGGGTAATTCCTCAGCAAAATCAGGCTAACAGACTTATCCACATACATAAACTTCTTTTATTAGACTGTTTTACTGTTTGAAATTTCTAACACTTTCCTAAAGCTTACCATGAGAAAAGAGCCAGAAGGAATCACTGGATTTAATTTTTTAGGGTAGCAGACGATAGTAAACTTGCTTTAACAAGGTCCAGCAGTACTGCTGGTGGAGTCAAGTGTGGTATTAAGAACACCACGATCCAGTTTGAAACCTTTTTTTTTTAATTTCTGATTTATTTCTAGCAGAAAGGAGAGCTTGGGGAACATTCAGAGGTGTTGAATCAGCGCAAAAGTCCAAGCAGCCACCGTGAACCTCCAGGAAGCACAGAGCCCTGAAAGCACCATCCTATAATATCTCACTTCCCAGAAAATTAAACTAGATCTCTCAAAAGGCAGAGATGATCTCCCACCAGAGCAGGTTGCTCAATTTCCCATCTCTGGAAGTGTTCAAGGCCAGGTTAGACAGGGCTTGGAACAACCTGACCTAGTG
Organism: Pyrocephalus nanus; assembly: GCA_038380795.1. Taxonomy (NCBI): domain Eukaryota; kingdom Metazoa; phylum Chordata; class Aves; order Passeriformes; family Tyrannidae; genus Pyrocephalus; species Pyrocephalus nanus. Next base: position 5,301,303 of record CM076268.1, read on the forward strand.
GAAGGTGTTCCTGCCCATGGCAGAGGGGTGGAACACAACTGTACTATGATGGAGATGTAAACTGTACCACATCACAGTGATTTTGTATGATTTAACCCAAAATTTAATGGCATTCTGACCCTCACCAGTTCATCTCCCACAGCACCAGGAATGCTTCACACCATCTGGTGAGCAGCTCACCATGTCCAATCTTGGAAAATGCTGAATTCCATATCTTAGATTCCACATCTTTTGAGTTTAACCTTGCTTTACGCTTTGGTGATTGTACAGAATATTTGAAAATCAGCAAAATCTTTAAATTTTGGTGTTTGTTAAGTTTTTTCAGTCTAAGCAAAGAAATATAAAACAGAAACCATGTCCCCGTCAAAGTGCAGTAAAATGCTTCACCCAGAGCACACTTCAGCCTGCATTTATCTCATCTAACTTAAATTAAATTAAGTACCATAAAAGCAGAGATGCTGCATGGTCCCAGAAGAAGAAAATCCACTTTCCTGACACTCAAAGCATTGCTTTCAAAGAATGGCAAAAGGATTCATCTGAAAAATACAGATGGATTCATAAACTCGATCCGTGCACCTATTTCACAGCAGCCAATCCCACTCCTCCTACAGTAACTGCTCTGTGAATGAAGCCACAAAGTGTTTACTAAGCAGATCTTTAGCCCCTTATTTTTAGTAGCCTACCGGTTTCTCTGCCAGCTCCATGGTCTACCCAGAAGTAAAGGAAAACATGTTCTACAGGAAAATTCACAGAAATGGACACAAACAGTCTTGTGTAATTGATAGTTTTACGAGATTGAACTCTGCAAATTTTTTTAAATCTTATCCCTCTAGATCCAGTTTATGTGCACGTTTGAACAATGATTTCATATCCTCTCCAAACAGAGATTCTGGGATTCAGTCTCGTCATTTGGCCAAAACAAATCCCCAAGTGCCAAGAATTTCTAGTTTTTGCTTCATTGTTTGTATTTTGCTTGTTCTTTTCCAGGATTCCTAGTCAAACCAGTCAGGCAGTGGAATGATTCCAGTTTGCATCAGAAGATGTGTAAATCCCTAAAATCACTTTGAAAAACTGAGCAATTTTGTTATCTCTCTTTCATGGTGCACGTTCCAACCGTAAGACTTCAATCTGTATCTACATTAAAGGAATAAGTTTACAGAGAAGTTCAAAGACTGAACTCTGCTTTGTGGGCCATCTTCACCAGCCAACCAGCAGGAAGGCTACAGGAATTTTCAGCCACCTTTCCATTTGTTAACTTTATGTTTGTGCCCAGCTCTGTCTGAATCCCATGACTTCCACATCTATTCAGGGAGTATACGATATTTATCACATTTTGTAGCCAAATATTTTTTCACATGATTCTTTTTGTTTATGTCATTGACTGCAGCCACAAAATCATGTCTACTTTTTTTCTTCTAGAGGCTACTTTTCCAGCTAGCTGAACCAGATTCCTGAAACTCTATGCTGATTCTGAAGAGATTATATTGTATTGTGTGACATACAGTCCACTAAAATCAAACCTTCTTTAATTTTTTTTTTTTTTTTCCTGGTTGTGTGAACATACAACTGCAGTGCATCAGTATGGAGATTATGGATGAACCTGTAGAAACCTGTGAAGTATTTTGGCCACTGAATGGAAAACAGTCCTTTTCCTTCCAGCATGTTGTTGGGTCAAGAAGTTGAACTGTTTAGGCTGGTGCAGAACATTTTGCAGAGGGGTGGGAGACCAAATCTCTGTCAGGGGTTAAAGATCCTTTGAAACACACATGAGAGTTGGTATTTTGATAAGGATTTTATGACAAAGTCATGTATGTTCCTCTGCCTGTGGAGAGTGAAAGGAAGGGAAGAGTGTTGGGGATGCCCAGAGTCCAAGGGCAATATTGCCATATTAGCATGGCATTAAATCCAACATAATTAGGATGGGTGATGTATGATACAACACATCTGAGAGATAAAATAGCTTGGACAGCATTAAGTTGGCTCATCTGAACATGCTGGTCATTCATCCTGATGTCTTTCAGCTCAAAAGCTTCTGTTTTCCTCACCAAAACGATTCCAGGCCCAAAAGGGACCAGCAGTCCCTCCATTTGTCTTCTTAAACCCCTGTGTAGTGTTTTGATTTGCTCCTACACATCTATCTTTCTCATATTCATTTTTTTTCCTGCACCTCCTACATTCCCCAGGGAATGGCCTGAAGTTGTGTCAGGGCAGGGTTAGGTTGGATATTAGAAAAAGGTTCTTCCCCCAGAGGATGGTTGGGCACTGAACAGGTTCCCCAGGGCAGTGGGCACAGCACCAAGGCTGACAGAGCTCAAGATGAGTTTGGACAACACTCTCAGGCACATGGTTTGACTCTTGGGGACGGGCCTGTGCAGAGCTAAGGGTTTGCTGATCCTTGTGGATTATCATTCCAGCTCAGCATATTCTGTGATTTTGTGATCTATAGCTGAAAGAAAGACAGAGGCACCAACCCAGGTGGTGTGATGGTGGTCTCTCAAACAGCTGTTGAGAGACTGGACCAAAGATTTGCTCCAATGGATTCGTGTAGCCTGAACAGGGACTGGAGCAAACAGGGAAGATCGTTGGGGTGGGAAGGACCACACACTGACATGGGAACAGCAGTGATGGTGCCAGTGACTGTAGAGATGGATTTTGGACACCTATTCCACTCCAGCCACTGCAGATCCATCAGGTGGTAACAGTTTCTGGTGAACAGGACTAACTCCATCAATATTTGATCTGATAACCCCGAGGTGAACAACTTTGCAGCCTCTCAACATTTTCTCATCCTGCCTGGTTTGATATGTTTGTTCCCAGACCCCCACCCCCTCCTGGCTATAAATAGATCTCTGGTTTTAAGATTTTGCTTATTTTTCACTATACATCTTGTCTGGAATACAACTGATATTTTATCACAATGAGCAACCATCCCATTAAGCCAACATGTATTTTTCCTTAGGTAATTAACGTACATGCCAAATTTGACAAGAGATATGTGGTGCAGTTACAGGATATATCTTAATGTAATTAACTCTACTGGGTTCCAGAAATCACAAATATAGAATTTCAGCACTTACATATTTGTAAACTGCAAAGCTTTCTAAAAAAATATTAAAAAAAAAAAAAAAAAAAAAAAAAAAAAAAAAAAAAAAAAGAGGTTTGTTATTTTCTCCCACTATTACTTTAACCAAAAATTCGAATTCCAGTTTTGGCCACGAGCATTCACAAATATTAGTTGACCAATGAAACCACATGTTTCTCACCCTAAAAACAATCCTGCAAAAGTGTAAGAAACTCCTAAATACTGATGGAGTGAGGAGCTATCTCAGAACAAGCAAAATTTCTGTCCTCTTTTTTAGCTTCTTATTTCATGGTTCAAATTGGCACAAGAGCCAAGGCGGCTCAAGAGAGTCAGGAAAGCGCAGCCACGAGAGGATTTTAATTTATTGAGGGCTCTTGCCCTACTGTACAGTCACCGCTGCTATTTGAGTGTAATGGATGAAACAGATGTTTGACACTGCAGCACCTCTTCATAACTTCACTCTTCAAAAACAGTTTTACAAGTGCTCGCTCGCGTTGGTTCCCATTCAGCACAGGAAACTGAGGTCATGGTGAAACATGAGGCCCGGGCAGGAGCTTGAACTCATGTGCACTGCAGCTGGGCCCACGTCTTCTGAGCACGTTAGCAATTCGTGGAGCAGCCATAATTCTAAATGTACAGACAAAGAAATCAAAGTGTTGACACCCTCATTGTAACATCTGCAAAGGGGAAAATGCAAGCCCTTTGTCGCTAAAGGCACAAAGGACGGAGGTTTCTTTATGGTTAATATTGTTCATCGTCAGTGTGATCATTTTTAACCTGAATAATTCCTTCAGGTTTCAGCATCAACACTGAAAAGTTACTTTCTGGGCTGTAGTTTTCTTGGTGCTGCTTAGAAGCAATAATTTAAAAAACAAATGACTGTTCTGATATTCTGAGGTTTATTTTTTTCTAAATGATTATTTTAACACATTTCATCTCTGAATATGTCAAAAAATCTTCCCAGGCATAAAATACAGGTAATTTTGTAGCTTGTTTTAATAAAGATAACATCAGGTTTGTGCAGCTGGATGTACTGAATACCTTCTGTTACCTTCCCTGGGAAAACAATTAAGGCATTTAGGTACTGAGATATGGTACCCAATTTGGAAAGTGATAGCAGGGCACCAGCCTGAGGAAGCTGATCTGCTTCAAAATCCCATATCAGAAGTTTTTCTCCTGCTGTAACTTCAACTCCCTTCCAGTACAAGCTCCCCGACAGCCTCAGGGATTTCTCCAGCACTTTCATGAAAACTAATACCTGCCTGCAGCAAACCTCTGCTCATCTTCCAGCACCAGCACGTGGGCCTTGAACTTTCTGCATCTTTGCTCTCTGTCTTCCATGCACCTTCATATATAATTGTATTTCTGAACTTGCTCTTAATTAAAGTCAGCCCTTTAGTGACTTGGCAGAGCACTCTGGAAGGAATTGTGGTTATACAGTGTAAGCTACACAGCACAAAGGTATTGTTTAAGATGCTAAAACTGTGTCAGCAGTGCTAAAAATGAAGTAGTTTTTATTTTTAGGTGATACTAGAAAGTCTAAATTGCAGTTTGGTCAGAGATGTTTTGTTAAGCCTGAACTGGATGACTGCCTTCCACCCACCCCTCAAGTCTTTCCAATGCAAGGAGCTGGTGGATTTGTCCAGGTAAAATCCTGTATTTGTTATGTTGCTCTTAAGAAACACCTATAGGAAGATCTTTAGGACAAATATCTTCATTTTCCTTCCTTAGCTGCTCTTGTGGACTCTACCAAATAAAGGCCATTAATTCTTTCAGGCAGCCTTAAAAGCTTCTGTTATAACAGAAAGTGGCCTTCGCATGGAAATCCCTTAAACTACAGAAATGCTTATTTTTGTCTTTGCCTATTTCCACAGTGATAACATGCACTATCAGGAATAAAATATCTTTTATAGTGAGATAGCATAAATATTTGTAGAAGAACACCTTCTCTCCTGCCACAGTCATGGCTGCTCTGCACCCAGAGCCATGAGCATGGATGGCAGGAGCTGAGGAAGGAGTCACCCCAGCCCTGTATTCACTTATGGAATTATTGAATCACAAAATTTTAAGGGTTGGAAGGGACCTTAAAGCCCATCCACCCCCACCTCCTGCCATGGGCAGGGACACCTTCCACTATCCCAGTTGCTCCAAGCTCTGTCCAACCTGGCCTTGAATAGTTCCAGGGATGGGGCAGTCACAGCTTCTCTGGGCAACCTGTGCCAGTGCTTCACCATCCTCACAGCCAAGAATTTTTTCCAATCTAAACCTACTCTCTGTCAGTGTCAAGCCATTCCCCCTTATCCTGTCACTCCTGACCCTCATAAATTGTCTCCCTCCATCTTTCCTGTAGGCACTGGAAGGCCACAATTCAGTCACCCTGAAGCTTTCTCTTCTCCAGGCTGAACAACCCCACTTTTCTCAGCCTTACCTCATAGAGGAGGTTGGAAATGACCTCCAAGATCATCAAGTCCAACCCTTGACCGAATACCACCCCGACCACTAAACCATGTTGAGAAGTTTTGGTACTCAGTTGTACCAACAGCTGTTTGACCTTGGTGGTGAAGGAGGGGCAGCCACCCATGGCCATGGTCAGGGATTGTGCTGAGGGCTGATTGCATCAGTCTTCACACAAAACAGAGGAAAAAGCCGCAGAACGTTCCCTCTGCCAGTTCGACCTGATATGGTTGGAGATGCCCTTGGTCATTGCAGGAGGATTGGGGTGGTTGACCTCTAAAGGTCCCTTTCAACCCAAACCATTCACTGACCATCTTGTACATCCTCTGCCATTCCTGGTTTCATGCAGCACCCAGAAAAGTCCTGGAGATGCCTTTGCTGTGTTTTCAGTGCTGGTACAAGCTCTCTTCCTACTATGTCCCTTCACAGTCATGCTGAGCCCAACCACCAGAGCAATCCTGTCATCCAACCAGTCTATGCAAGAGGGGAAAAAGTCACGCCTGTGGTTTATGGCTTTGTTTTCTCAACCTTTAGCAGTATTTGTTAGTTTGTTCCGTGTCCAACTATAGGCCCAGGCTCCAGGACGAGTTGTGTGATGAAGGACAACCAGAGGATTTTTTTCTCTTTCTCTCTCTTGTCTCTTTGCATTGATAAACCATATAAAGGGCATGAAGACACCACCTTGTGAAAGGTGGAAAGTTTCCTTCATGTCTGGAGGATTTGCATAGGGCTTATGCCAGTTTACAGCCACAGTGGCAGTTATTTAGCTTAAAACATCTATAGAGATGTTAATGGCATCCAAAGCACAAATCCTAAATCCTCACATTTCACACACCGTGGCCTCGCTTCTTTGGAGCTGGAAAATGCGTGATAGGAAAAGTTTCCCAGTTAAAGACAAACCTACATGGTTTGGTTTTTTGATAGTCTTGCAAAAGCAAACAAAAGAACTCCTTACCAAGGTTTGCTAGAAGCCCACATTATTTTTTTTCCTAAGGGAAAATAAGGTTGCTCTGTGAAACTGTGGGGAAAACTTGAGCTGACAGCCTAAGATTAAGTTCATTTTTCTAATTCTGAGATGGCTTGGCTTAGACCACTTGGTTTGTGGGCTGTGCCTGCAGAAGACATGACCCTGCCTGGTGTGATGCCGGGTCTGGGTTCCAGGGGTGACCACAGGGTCCTTCTTTCCCAGGCACAGGCAGAGCAAACATCATTGCAAGCAAAAATCCCCCAGAAAGGCAGCATTTTATCATTTTTCTGAGGAAACAAACAAACAAACAAACAAACATGGAGAGGCTGATTAGCCCACTTGGAAGGGTGATCAGGTAAGCCTCTACCCAAGTGACCACAGGATTCAGAAGATGTCGTTTCCCTGAGGTTTTAAAGAACATTTTGAACTACCCATTGACAACAATATCTGAAGGAAAGTTGAGATGACTCCTCTTTGAACTCAAAATTTCTGTTGGAGGAGGGAAGGTCCAATGAAAGTTGTTACTATAGAGGCTGGACCTGGAGTCTGAAGCAGCTCCTGGAGACACCAGACTGCAAACATCCTTACCCCTCTCCCTCTCTGCTCTCCAGCACTGCCCTGAACCATAGGTAGTTTCATGCTTTTTAACCATTTTTGTTAGATACTCCAAATTCTTAGGTTTAGTCATGCCTTCAGACCCTGAACTCTCACTCTTATGTCTACTTGTGCTATTCCATCTTGGTTTAAGCCTTATGTGAAATAAAACTTCTGTGCTCATTGGAAAAATGACAATGTTTACAATTAGCAAACAGAACAACATCAGGCTCTGGGTAAAGACTACAAGTGTGAAATCGAGTTTTGCCAGTAAATTACTGCTTTTTCCTTAACGTTGCAAGCCATGCTCTCAGGTTTATTTGAACACATAAAATATGCTAAAAGTTTAGCAGCGCCACTGTGTAAAGAAGAGTTGGATGAAGTATATATTTTTAAATACAGCCAGCAATAAAATGTTGCTTAAATTCCCAGGAATATCATTTTGGGGCAAGCACAATAGAATGCTTAATGTATCTATTCCCAGGTCTGCTGTTTTTATTCCTCTTTTTTTTTTTTTTTCCTTCCTGGTTTAGTCTCCTCACCCAGCTGATGGTTGGCATTAGAGGAGCTCTGAGGAAGGGGATGCATCCGTAGATATTTCCAATATCAGAGCAATGGGAGAAGGGATGCGAGGTGCTTGCAACCACTGGTACAGCTGCATCCAGCTGTGGGAGACAGCTCAGAGCTGCTGTGCATGAGGAGAATGGTTGCTTGCACAAAGGACCATGGAAGATAAAGAAAAATATAAAGCAAATTGGAGAGAAAAAAGTCAAAGAAGATCTTTAAGGTCCCTTCCAACCCACGGTCTTCCATGGTTCTATGTAATTCTCAGGAAATATATTAAAGGGAAAAAAGTGCCAAACAGTCTCTGACATTAAAGTTCTTAGATTTTATTTCTGTCTGTGGTTTCTAAAAAGTTAATTTTTAGTTCTTACATAATTTTAGCAATTGTAACTCAGAGAGATCTGTAACTTTATTCTGAAGCATCAGCTAAATATACTTATAAAAACTGGTCAAACTAATCCAATTTAGTTATATTTATATATGTTTGTATACATATTTGTGTTTAAAAATCAATAATCAACAGATACTATTGAGCAATAGATCTACATTGTATTTAACTTATCAGCCAAGACAGTGCAGCATGAAAAATATAAGAGATGTTCAAACTGCAACTCTTTGGCACCAAGCAAGGAGTTTTTGGCATCCTGAGAACAACTTCCAGTGCAGTTTGCTGAATTTGCCCACCTCTTAGAATTTTTGGCAGATTTTACCTGCATGCCCATGTTCACCTCCCATGAATTTCCATGGGCTGGAAGACTGCCCTTCCAAAGAGAGAAATCTCAGCATCTTTAATGAGGGTCCAATTCCCAGCCCCACAGCACCTTCAAATGATATTTGGCAGAGATCCTACTTTTTGGGATTAGAATTGCTGGAGTTAGCACAGCACTAGCAATAGGCAAGGGCTGCAGTTTCCTATAATCCCTTTTCCTTTTCAGACTGCAGATAATTTTGGGCTCCCCACAATGTTCTCCTGCCCATGAGCAAAAAGCCCTGAGGTAATGCTGCCTCCCACCTCCCCCAGCCAGCTTCTCCATGCCTGCAGATATCAAAGAGAGTCAACAAATCATCATTCAAGGCACAGAGAGGGGGAAAAAAGTACATTCCCAGTGCTGGCCTGGCTTGCAGATTAAAAGTAATCTGATAATGAGGACCCACCAGATGATAATTAATAAGCAGAGTTTTCCCTATCTGATTTACCTGTCACGTAAGAAGAAATTTCCCAGGGCAGGAAGGTTTGTTCTACATGAACATGAAGTGTTGCCTTTTTTAAAAGCACTCAGTTCATGGAATGGAATCTGGAGTCCTTCGTGTGAGCAGTGAGGATGGACTTTCAACTCTTCTCCTGCGCTGTCCCAGAAAACCAAGCCAGGGTGCTTAACCCCCAGCAAATGTCACACCAAGGAAAAAGGTGGAGTTAGACTTCACAGGGCACTGAGAATCTGTGTTCTCTACAATTCAATAATAGGTTATATATATTTTTTTAAAGGAAAATAACAAGAAACAACTCAGGTTAACACCCTTCTGTGTAGGAGGCAAATCCTTTGGGTCAAAATTTGCTGTTAACCATTTTGCACATGGAAATACATGTCTATATCAACAGGATCCACACAAACTGAAAGTAATTTGAGAAGATTCGCTTTCTAATACTTCACACTGAAGTAATTTTCACATTTTCTAGTAAATCACACTGAATTCAAGTTCTTAATCTTGTGAGACCCTTTCCTGAGTTCCTATGAAAAATACATAGAAAATAGTAAATACATAGAAATAAAATCATTAAAATTTTAATGTAACCTATACAATTAAACAGAAGACCTGCTGGAGACTGGATAGAAACTAAATCATATAAAAACCCCTTTCTTAAAACAAACTCCTGGAGATTTTAATAATTTCCCTTTCAGAATGCCAGTACAATCATTTGCTTTGGTTCAGTAAAATCTAGACCAATCCTATGTAATGAAAGGAAAGAATGAATATAAACACTTTTCAGTACGACTTCAGGATTCCTGACTCCTGTTTAGGGAGACTGTTCTTCCTTATGGAACAGGTCTGCAATGTTAAAGACCTCGCTGCAAAATAATGAGAGGCTGAGAAGGAGAACAAGCATGGTTACCCTGGAAAAGTTACTTAATTGAAGAGACACCAAACATGTGTCCATATATTTAATGTGCAACTAAACAAATTATCCAACTGAATAAGAGGGAAAGAAAACTAACAGATCCCTGTCATATGCAAGAGCTGAGATAGTCCTTTGACAACACTGATTTTTTGTGAGAAATGGAATTTTCAAGATTTTCTGCTGCTGAAGGTGCTGGAGGTGCTGGGAGCTCCCACATTCAGAAAAATGCTGCTGCACCAAAGTGCTGTATATTTTAACACAAAACTCTACAATGTATAATAAATTTAGTGATTCATATATGTTTAACACATGTAGGCTCCTTTCAGTAATGGGTGTTTCCCATGTAACAAAATCCTGGGTTCAGATCTGTATTAATTACCAATTAATTCCCTGTCATTGGGACCCCCTTCCCCTGCAGATGTTCCTGACCTGCTCTCCACCCAACACAAAGTCTGAAATAGCATCTACAGCCTGGTAGCCATAAAAAGATGAGGATTTTCCCTAAGAGTGACTCTGAAAATGCATGGATGGACAATGGCCTCAATAGCAGTGAGAAGAAGCCCTTCCCTGGAAGAGTTCAAGTCCAGGCTGGACATGGTTTGGAGTAACCTGGGATAGTGGAAGGTGTCCCCGACCACGGTAGGGGGTGGAATGAAATAATCTTTAAAGTGCTTTCCAGCCCAAAACAGTCTGTGGTTCTATAAAGATCCAACTTCCTACAAAAGATCAACTGGAAGGACCCAACCAATGGTTCAAATGCAAATATGCCTGTTTATTTTCCATGGTTTTATTCCACCTTAGGTTCCATGGCCATGGCATGTTTTATGTGTATCTGAATAAACTCATGTTCTCTCCTTACACTCTGTTTGGTTTGGATATGACCCATTCTCCAATTTTATGATAAAATGAGAACATAATTCACATATTAGCATTTCAAAACCTGTACAGCTGCAGAATGAGTAAACAGTGCAGTGAGTAATCGTTATTAATCTGCACTGGAGAAAGAGTGAGAGAGTGTGGAATAAAAAGGCACATGATTTTGTGGTGTGCTAAACCAGAAAAATATGTTTTGCACTTCTTAAAACATCTCAAATTCTTTTTTTATCTGTGTTTTAGAGGTGACAGAGAAAAATCTATCTTTTAGCTGAACTAATCTCCAATGAATTAATACCCTTTTTCATATGAAAGTGTTTGGGGAAACTTGAAATTGTAGCATAACCTATTGATTACATTATTTGAATTAAGTTTTCGAAGTTCTGCAGCTGTTTGCTGTCAAGATTTAAACCTACTGTCTATTTTCAGCTGTGCACTTAATACACATTTCACCTGGTGACTCAATAACATTTTAATATAAAAGTACATGATCAGGGAACATATGTTCAGTGTTCATACGAGGCTTAATAGCGACAGAAGGGGTAACAATTAACAGTTCTGTTTTTTCTGGGTATGCAGGGCCTGGGTTTAAAGTTTTTCCTGGGCCGCTTCCAAAAAATCTTTGTTCCTAGTGCCTTGACCTTTGAGGAGTTTGGAATCAATGAGCCACGTTGCCTTCCATAAGGGTGTCAAGTGCAGAATAAAAAACTGCGTCACATCATTTTTCACGGCGGCCAGATGAGGTCTGAGTGAAGGAACAAGGAACAGGAAAGCAAGAACATCTGAAAAATTGACTCTGCGAGCTGGAATGTGATTCTGCAATAAGGGGCAACTCTCCTTTTCTTTTTTTTTTTTTCCCCCTCTTTTTTTTTTTTTTTTTTTTTTTTGCCAGAGTAGGCAGGTTGTAGACAGATCTGGGTCTCAGCCTCCCACCCCTGGGGCCCCCGTGTCAAGGCGCAGTGATAGAGCGCCGTTCATTTATGCAACATCTGTAACGCATAGAGCAACGTATTAATAGCTCAATATGCCAATCTGCCACTGTGCATTTTGACCTGGAGAGGACCAGAAGCATGGAAGGTCTGTAAGGCAGATGTGGGAACAGCAGCAAGGGTGGAAATTAAAGGCAGACACCGAGTTTTGCACGGCATCGCGGAGCGGTAGCTCTTCTGGAAGAGGCTAATGCTTCCAGCTCAGTTAGGAGGTTAATAGAGCTAATCTTCTGTATCACTATTATTTATAACATGTTGTTGGACTTAATGTTTATGAAGCTCAAGCTGGATAGTGCACATCCAATTATGTTTTCTTACAGCCATGGAGGGTTTTATGAAAAGGAATATTGAGTGAATGCTTTATTGCTGAAAAATATTGTATTGGTTAGGAGGGAAGTTAATCCAATAGGAGGTAAAAACAGTAACAAAGGCTACAGCAAATACGAGATGCTTTAAATTCATTGCATGACATTCTCACCCTAATTATTAGCCCACACTGGGAATAAAAACAGCACCCTCATCTTCACGTTATTATTTTTTTTTTCCCTTTCCTCATTTTTATTGCACATTTACATAAGACTTGTATGCCTCGTACTTCTTCCAGGCTGGCTTATAAGGTTTTTTTAACCCTTTACTTCTCTTTCATACAGCCATGCAGGAAGACTAATTTACACCCACAGAGGCGGTGGAAGGCAGGTGGCAAGGGTGCAGGTGGCTGGGTCAGAGGTGGCCAAGCTATGATGGGGTTGGGGTGGCTGCAGCTTGAGCAAGAGCCCAGTGATTTGGGTGGTTATCCAGCCTCAGCTCCTAGAGCCCCTAGGGTCTGGAAAGCTGGAATGGAAAATCTCGGTGGCAAAAAAAAATATTTTTTTGTAAGATTTCCAGTATTTCCTGCTTCAAATTGGATGGGAAATACTGCAAAGAGCAAATCTTTCTCATGAAGTGGAAGACTAAGCCCACACCTGGCAGCAGAAATGTCCAGTGGATGGCTGGGTAAGGCAAAAAAAAAAAACCTCTTTGAAAAATGCCCTGGCTCTCGTGAAAGACCATTGTTTTTGCAGTTAGGGAGAGCAGAAAGAATGAAGTGGGGTTTTGTGGTTTGTACTTTATGCTTAATATAAGGAGGGTTAAAGAAAGTATGACTGAAGGAAAAAGAGGGAAGGAAGGAAGATTAGTCAGTTAATAAAGGAGATTTATGTTAGTGACGGTGGGTAGGCAAATTGCACTGCTAAATGGGGTATGGACTTCTTTTATGTGGACAAGAGAATTTATCAATTTTCTTTAACTGAAACTACACCATAATTGTGCCATCAAGGCCTTGGCTGGAAGGGACACACATCTCATGGAGAAAAAGGTCTGGGGTCACCCCTCCTGGCTGGTGGCCCCTGGGGCAGAAATTCGGGTAGGTTGGGAATGGTACTGTCTCCTGTATATGTTTCCAATGAGCATTTTTGCTGTGCAGGGAGGATTTTATGCTGCAGTTTCGATCAAGTCTTGGGATGTTTTTTTTAGTCTGTATCACAACTCAAAGGTGCACATGGGCTGTTCTGGAATTCCATTTTTCCATGAGAAGCTTAGGAGGGACTTTGAGAGCTGAGCAAGGCCCCGGCTGAGATGGAATCTCAGAAGCCTGAGATCTTGGTTGATGATGAAAGTTCTCTTTTCTGTCATCTTTGTCAGACTGGGCACATGAAGCATGGGCAGATAGCTGGTGCCTGACCTGTGTCCAGCTGGCTTCCAGGAGCATTTCTTCCCAACATCTGTGAGACGGCATCTGTGTAGCCAGTGGCTGATGAATTCCCTTGGAAGCTCTCCTGATTTGAGCTTGTGCTGTGTATGTTCCTGGTTAAAAGGGAATTTCTGAAAACACATGGGTTGTCCCGAAGTTCTGTGTGCCGTTATTGGAGTCAGTGTTTCCAGCAGGAATTCAGCTCCTCGTGTTACAGACGATGAGACCTGATGAACTGCTATGAATGTGTTATCTGCATGAAGCTGGGACAGCTCCTGCTCCAGAGGAGGATTTCCTGGAGCAAATCCAGTCTAGGACAGGAGCTACAGTCAGATTCTCTCCACAGGCCATGTCACCCTGGCTTCACTCCCCTCTAAGACCTGACACAGGTGTAGCTCCAGGACCAGGGTCTCAAAGAAGAATCAGAGTAGAACAGTCTAGAGACAGAAATAAATAATACTCTGTGGCTGGTATTTCATTTATCATTTATGCACATGAATTTATACTCATCTAAATCCTATACATATGTTCTTAAATACCTGCAGAAATCTCAGATTTCTCCTCTTCATTTTGGATCCCATAGAAAACCTGTTTTCTATTAAAAAGTAAAAAAGAGTACTCAGGAAAAGTGCATTCTTTCTCGATCCCTGAGCCATTTGGCACTTCAGAAAATCATCAGAGAAGATTGTGTTTTGCAAAGCCAAAAACATCTCCCTCTCAAAACCCAATCTCTTCTCCAGGGGCTTCTGAGAAAGCAGCATAGGAGAATACAAGGGAAACAGGAATGAGTGGTCAAGGGATCAGAAGAACCTCAGGTGCTGTAGGAGGTGAGGGTGGGGCCAGAAGAACCAGGGAAAGGAATTTGGGATGGCCGTAGGTTGAACACCACATTTTCTTGTTGAATCTTGTAAACATGGAGAATTTGGCTAAGGAAAACTATCAGGAAATATTAATATTATGCATAATTTTGAGAGGAAATTCCATGTTTACTCTCAGATAAGGATGTGTTTAGGGTTCAGAAGGGCAGGACATTGGCTGATTCGTTTTGTGGCTTGAACTCAGGACATTTAGGTGACTTTGTTGGAAAATTTTCTTTACTCTCACACAAAATGGCAAGATGTGTGTTTACATTTTGTTGCTGTGAAAATATTTACTTTGGAGTAGAGGTATTTAAAATGATCAAATCTAACATGAAAATTCTGGGTAGGGTCTGGAACAAATAGGTGAATTTAATAATTCATCTTTTTGGACCTAGAGAGCTGAAATGTCACAAAAATCAGCTGGAGTTGGGTCATTATTTGTAGGGTATGAGACTTGATTTGTCTCAGACTGCTGGAACTGATTGCCCAGAGAAGCGGTGGCTGCCCCATCCCTGGAAGTGTCCAAGACCAGGCTGGATGGGGCTTGGAGCAGCCTGGGTTAGTGGAAGGTGTCCCTGCCCATGGCAGGGGTTGGGAATGAGATGATCTTTAAGTTCCCTTCCAACCAAAAACTGAATTTTAACCTGATACTGGAATGAGTTTGAAAAGTGTATTTAATTTTGTGATAATTGTGGAAGATCTGAAGGAGAGGATTAGAAAAAGAGGTTAGGGAAAACAAAAAGTCTTGGAGACATATTTCTATTGTTATACTCACAAAGGTAGAGAATCAAGGAAAACCAATACAGTTTGGATCATCAAATTCTTGCTTTGGGCATTTTATCTCACCTGACAGAGTTTGGGTCTGTTGATAAGAATAGATAAGACATTGTAAAATGAACAGTGAAAGATCTAGTTTTATCCCTGGGTATTCCCAGGTGTTGAAAGATAATCTGGATATTCTACTGAGAAAACTGGACAAGGAATAGCCTGAAACTACTTGTTTAGTTGGAGGACAAATGTATTTGAAATTATTAAGTGGGAGATTAGAGTTATTTAGAGCTGCCCTTTATTCCTGTTTGTCAGATCATTCAGAAAAATGAGGCCTTATTATCACAGAACTCAAACTTCACTCTGTGAACTATCTCCATTTTGAGATGCTCAGTAAAACTAACACTGCAGGGAAATGTTGTTGCGCTTTAGGATTATCCAAAGGTCAAATATTCAGAATAATCTAATATGAAAACACAGTGTTCCATTTAATGGAATAGCATTTAATAGGAGAGGAAGAATAGTCTCACCTGGAAGACTCAATCATGAAAAAAAACCAAAAAAGTTAAAAAAAATCAAGGCGAAAGCCAAAACCTCAGAGTGTGTGCTGTTTCACAGCATTCTGTGAAGGCAGCACACCGGGACAAAAGGTACCAGGCATTCAGGAGGTCCAGTGGGCTCCCTTCAATCTTTCCTGCTCCCTGGAATAAGTCTCCGCTTGTCCAGGAGTGAGCACAACACGTAGCACCTTATTTGTTATTCTGACTCCTCCTAAATCAGACTCGCTTTTGTGAATTTTGGTTCTTTACATGTCTGAAATTTGGTAATGCAGCAAAACAAAAGAGGATTCAGAATGATTTTTTTTTTTGCCTTGTCGGCAGATCCATCACACTCCAGACGCTGCTCCACCTCCCAGCAGCCAGGCCATGGAGAACACGATCCATTAGCGACCAGCAATGCCCTCTGTGTTGCCTGCAAGCAATCTGATCTCGTGTCCAGTGCTTCCGAGAGCAGGGTAAAACACTCAGGTGTTCCAGAACAGAACAATGAATCTGAACTGGTAAATTCTGAGTTTCAAGCTATGAGACACGTGGGCCAGTTTGGAAAGTCAACTGGAGATCCTGCTCATAGGGTAAACGTGAGTTCTATTCAAATCTACTATAAAATGTTTGTGAAATTCAGTTGTCTGAAAAGTTCTAAGGAAAGGCATTTGAGTTTACTAAAGTTTTATTATTTTTTTTCTATTTTATATCAGGAAATTATGAAATTACTTGAGTGCAGAATGCAAGGTAACATCTACCATCCCCCCACAGAATCTCATATTGCTAAACATATGAGCCATATCCATATTATCCAGCTATACTACTAAATATATGAAGTCTTTAAAAATAATATCCCCATTTCCTCCTCTCCATACCATTGGCTCATGAGCTGCAAATGCATTGTGAAGAGGTGGCAAATTTCTCCATCTTCTCCATCCTCCCATTCCCAAATCCCTCTCTGTGTTGCAGTGAGCACAGAGTCACAGAATATACTGAATTGGAAGGGACCCACAAGGATCATCGAGTCCAACCTTTAGCCCTGCACAGGACATCCCAAAATCCCATCGTGTGCCCCAGAGTATCATCTAAAAGCTCCTTGAGCTCTGTCAGCCTTGGTGCTGTGACCACTGCCCTGAGGAGCCTGCTCAGTGCCAACCACTCTCTGGGGGGAGAACCTTTTTCTAATATCAACCTAAGCCTGCCCTGACACAACTCCAGCCATTCCCTGGGTCCTGTCCCAGTTCCCCACAGAGCAGAGCTCAGGGCCTGCCCCTCCTCTGCCCCTCCCAAGGAAGCTGTAACTGCACTGAGGTCACAGCAGGCAGTGTTTTGGCAGCTCCTTGGGGGATCAGAGCCCGTGGGGTGAGGGGGCAGCAGGGTCCAGGAATCCTGGCCTCCCACCACATTCCTCCACCATACCGGAGGTGACTGGGCAAGGGGTCTGTGCTGGGGTTACACTGGGCCACTCTCCCTGCTGCAAACAGGAACCTCCAGCAATGCTAAACAAATCAGGCTGCCAAAGGTTTTTTTTTTTTTTTTTTTCTCTTTTTTTTTTTTTCTTTTTTTTTTTGTTCCTAACTTTCCCATAAAAAGATTCAGGTAAATGTAGCATGACGAGCCAATTTAAGCCAATTTCAAAGTTATTTGAGTAATTGGTTATTAAGATAACACTCTCAAATTTCAATTCAGCAATTATCCTCTTAAAGATACAGAATGTAAGTATAGGGGGAAGAGTGTATGTATTAAAGCTACAGAGGCCCCTTTTTAAGACCTAAATTGTGTAGATATTTGACAAAAACACGGAGCTCCTAATCTCACTGAACTGAGACTTATCTTCTAACATGTGCAACCCTTCTATGTTGAAAGCAAGTGTTTCTAAATTTTGGAAAAGGAGTTGACTATTATTAGTGCTCATAAAGATTAAGAGACTAAGTGAAGACCCTCCTTTTAATATATGTAAGCTCCTTACCCATAACTTAAGAACCACAAGGGGACAGAACATTGTCTTCCTACAAGGCTGCACTGCAGACTGATGCAGAGTGTGATGATGGAAATAATGGCTTTGGCAGCTGTACTTGGTTTGGAGCCAATTTCTCCATTCTAATGAATGGTGGAATTACCACAGAAAAGCTTTACAGTTTAAAAAAAAAAAAAAAATAAAAAAAAAATGGGAAGAGAGAGAGAAAAGGAAAAAAGAAAGAAAAAATGTGCAGCTTATTCCCAGTTAATCAACCCTGTAGGATGGATGGCCATGACCAATTATTATTCCCAGATACTACTGGTTAATCAAAAAGCACACAGTTAAAAGGCCTTGCGTTTGCTACTTGGCTGCTGAAAGCAAGAGTGTAGAATCTGCAAATGTTCACCAGAAGATTAAGGTTATGCAAATGCTGGGAAGTTTCCTCTGCTTGCAGAGTTGCCTTTCAGGAA
The DNA here is from genome assembly GCA_038380795.1 of Pyrocephalus nanus. Taxonomy (NCBI): domain Eukaryota; kingdom Metazoa; phylum Chordata; class Aves; order Passeriformes; family Tyrannidae; genus Pyrocephalus; species Pyrocephalus nanus. Next base: position 5,319,274 of record CM076268.1, read on the forward strand.
GGTGAAGTGGGTTTGTTATTCTCAGAGTGGCACTGGAAGGGGTTTATAGGGAAGTGTTGTTGACAGCGGGGGGCTGGGAGTGTTGATGCCAGCTCTGGTTTTATGGTGTCCTCAGCTACTGCTAAGGGCAAATGTTCTCTGGGAGGAGTGTTATCCCAGAGCACAGATATTCCACACACTCCTCTGATGCACCAGCAGCCCTCAGCTCTCCCCTCACATTGCAGTTGTGCCTGAGAACCAAAGGGAGTGACGATGCACAACCAGCGTCTGCAGCATTTTGTGCCTCTTTTCCAGAGCCAAAGAGCAGGAGAAATCAAAGAGAAAGCAAAGAGAGTGAATCCTGAGAGAGCAGAGGTGGGGGGTTTGTTCACCATTTGTCTCAGACCACTAAAATGCAAAGGACGGGACAAAATAGGACAGGAAATACGAAGCTGGGTCTGATTTACTCCTGATGAAAGTTAACTGGAATTTTCTGTGGAGCTAGCTCCCTGCAGCTGAGAATCTGTCCCTTTTGTGTTCAGATCAGTTATAATAATTAAAGATATAATAAGACAGCAGACAGTGCAGTGTAATCAGGACTGGGAAAAATACTTCAGAGTTATTTTAGCTTTAGTCCTTACGTTTATTTTTTGTGACTGATATTGTTTAAATAATACATCCCCAGGGAGCAGAGTAAAAATATAGATTCTAATTTGAATATAGATAAACACTGGATTATATATCACAAAATATGCTGGTGTAGCATAAGCAGTACATGCTACATGTTAACACCAAGTATTATGTAACCACAGCACCAAGCCAACTCACTTTTATCGTGCTAATGTATTTTTTACCCCTAAACATTAATATTTTTATATCTATATATATGTGCTGCTACAATGCCATATTCCCAGGTTTTACAGTTTTGCTGCATTTTTCTGGCACAGGTTACAATGGGGGGAAAAATGCCAACTGGAACATGTCGAAAAACAAGATCATAAGGTTTCACTCAAGTTGCTTAAATTATTATGTAGGAGGTATATTATCGACCTTTTAATAAAAACCTTTACAGTCTCCATGGAAACATTTTTACATTGACATATAAAAACATAAATGGAAAAAAAATGTTGTAAAAAAATGAATCTGGTCTCCTGTTCATAAATTAGAGGCTGCCCTCACTGTGTGGTGCCTCATCTTCCCTCCGTTATGCAAATGCAAGTGCTCAATGATGATTCATTAGTTGAGCATCTTGCTGTAACCTGTGTAGTAAGCTGAGGTATTCAAGGGATTTAATCCTAAAATAGCATTTAGTGTCTCTGCAAGGCAATTTCCCACCTACTTTTAAACCAGGACAGCACATCAGTGCCTTTAGACTCGGGTTAAATGTGCAGAAGCTGGAATAACACTCGGAAGTAGCGACTCATAACATCCAAAGCTCACAAGAAAGTGCCTGCCTGGTTTTCTTTGTGCTTAAATTGAGAGACTTTCATCCTGACTGGGCTGTATTTCCAGGCGTTTGCAGCCTGTATAGCAGAGGAAAATGCTACGGCACCCTCAGCCTCCCGTGCTGGAGCCCCAGAAAGTTTGGGAAAGGGCGAGGGATCTCAAACACATCGTTTGAGATAAGGATCAGCTTCTCTTGATTTGAATTCCAGAGCTCTCAGCTGTGGTCTGCTGACATCTCGTCAGCATCCCTGACATTTACCAGCTATATCCCGTTTATATCATTCTCAACTCCAGAGGCCAGATGACAAGATGCAAAGACATTAGAATTCTGATTATAATACAAAGACATAAGTTTGTGCTGTTAAAAAGTGCAATACAAAGAGTACAGACATTATTTTCCAAGAGACATGAGTGTCTCCTCAGTTTAAGCACAGTGTTAGGTGTGCTTTTATTTACAAATAATTCTCTGGCATGCTTCTCTTTTAATCTCAATTTCCTCTTTAATGAGTACAGGATTGTGCCAACCATTTGCAGGAGCATTCTTTACATGAGTACACACAAAGTGGTTTTTCAAGGAGCTGAAGAAACAAAACTGTCAATGTTTACTGAAATAAAAAGCAGTTCCTAAAGAAGCTCTCTTCAAATATGAGCTAATGATGCATTGATCTGTCTCATATAATAAAATAAAGAACAAAAATATTCTCAAACTGAATCATGTAGCTTTCTACCAATTTGCAAGTTATGGAAACCAAAAGCCTGATTAGCACATAGATTTTAAAAAGTTGAAGGCAGGGTCTTTATAGGCAGGTAAATGTCATTTTCTGAATGCAGTAAATAACAAAAATGAATCATCCAGGTTTAAGTTCTTTACAAAGCCCAGTGAAATTATTGAATGCCTTTGCTCATTTTTCAGCAGCATCAGAAATTAAATACATAATAATTTTTTAATATAATTATCAAACCAAACAGCTGTCCTCCCATATACAACATAAGTAGGATATTTATATATATGTATACACCATATGTATAAACACACACTCATTATCCAAACACATTTTAAATAGCTGGGTTTTTTGCAGTTCCTACCTAATACAGCTGATATGATGATTTTCAGAGTGATTTCTTGCTGAATCAACCTTGAAGGGAACATCCTAGATTTTCATACCTGGATAGCTTTTCCACTGCCTCAAGCTTTGTGTTAATAACTAACATTGGCAAAGGAAACTGATTTTCACAAAGTGCTCAACACCAGTTCTCTAAGCACCAGGATCTCCCAAAAGTATCTCAAATTCATCTTGACTAAGTTCACAAGAGGAAATAGATAAAGGGAGTAAGTCACACTGAAGTGATGGTTGAAATGAATGCAGGAAAGTGTGGAAAATGTGGAGAGTTCATACGCACACACACACTGAGGAGCAGCACAGATCTTCCTCCCTGCCAGCATTCCAGGGTGGATGGAGCTCTGAGCAACCTGATTTAAGGGAAGGTGTCCTTGCCCAGGTCAGGGGGCTGAAACTGGATGATCCTTATGGCCCCTTCCAACCCCAACCACTCGATAATTCTGTGTCACAGGGCGAACCCAATTCTTGCCTCAGGCTCTGACATCCAGCCATCACTACAGAGCAGCACTCAAGAGCTCCAGTAAAATCTCTCACATAAAATGCTTCAATTTCTTCATTCTTATTTGTTGTTACTGTCAGTTAGAGAGATGTTCCCGTGTTCGGAAAAAACATGGGAGTCTGTAATTCACAAATGTGTACAGTTTCCACAGGCTTTAATAAACAGCATTAAAACTCATAAGGACATTTTTGCACATGCAGGTGTAGACTCCCCAGTTCACTCAAAAGACCAAACTATCATATAATGAGGCTCTCATATGGCAAAACACCTCAAATCCTTAAAAATGTGTTTTAAAAGAAGAGCACAAGTATTCCAGCTGTTTTAATCAGCTGCATTTTTCAGTCATCCCCTTATCTAAGTTTTACCCTTTTACATGTGTTGTCTGCTAAAAACTAACTATAATATGGCTGAACTTTTCATCTGGGAAATGATTAAAGCTCAGTCTTGCTTTTCCCACTCGCAGGGGATGACAGCCTTGTTCCTCTCCCTGCAGAGTTTGATGTCTCAGGTAGTGCTGGGTGACCACCCAAAGTGGAGGTCCTGTTGCTGTTACAACTATCACATTTCTCCCAGTGCATTTCACCTTTTCCTTTGCTCTCCCATGCCTCGCAGCAAAGTGGAAAATATTCTTCCTGCAAAACTGTCCAAGAAGTCAGAGGCCACAGCAGAGGGCTGAGCTGGCAGCATACAGAAATCTAGTTTGTCTTTTCAGCAGGGATGAAGTTGAAGCCCCAGGTCAGTCCCTGGGGACCCCACTTTGTGGTCACTCAAGCTGATGGTCCCCCCCAGCAGCTCTTTAGGAGTCACATCTCACCTCCCTTGTTCTTCAGCCCCCTTGTTCCCAACACGGACCGTACCTTGTATCCACAAATTGGCCCCTCGCTATGATCTTAATAGGTGGTTGTGGGGCCAACAAAAATGTGCCAACATTTTTGGCAATTCTTCCTGCAGTGTTTGTGCAGATCTCTGCAGGTCATTAACCTGAACATGGAAATGCCTCTGTGTGGTCTCCAAGGCTCAGCCCTTGTCAGTCCAAGCATTCAGTGCCAGCACTGCAGCAGTTGAATGGAGAAACCTTTTGCCCATCATCCAGAAGGCAAACATTGCACTGTGACTGCAACAAAGAGAAAAGGATTAATAATAGGAAAGAGAAAAAAAAAAAAAAAAGGAAAATTGCCCAGGAAAATCACTGTGAGCTTCCAACCCCCATAGCAGATGAAATGGTTTGAGTTGGAAGAGACATCAAAGCCCATCAACTCCTGCCCTCTGCCATGGGCAGGGACACCTACCAGTCCACTAGACCAGGTTGCTCCAAGCCCCATCCAACCTGGCCTTGGACACTTTCAGGGATGGGACAGCTACAGCTTCTCTGGGCAAGTGCCAGGGCCTCACCACCCTCACAGCCAAGAATTCCTTCCCAATATCCCATCTAACCCTGCCTTTGGCAGAGGGAAGCCATTCCCCCTTGTCCTGTCAATCCATGGCCTTGTCCAAAGTCCCTCCCCAGCTCTCCTGGAGAGCCTCTTTAGGCCCTGGAAGAGGCTCTCATGTCTCCCTGGAGCCCTTTCTTCTCCAGGTGAACACTCCCAGCTCTCCCAGACTGACTCCAGAGCAGAGGGGCTCCTCTGTGGCCTCTTCTGGACTTGCTCCAGTATATCCATGACCTTCTTATTTTGGGGACCCCAGAGCTGTAAGTCTGACTATCAGATGAGTGCCTATCAAGCTTCCAGAGCTGAGACTCCTTCCCATCTCATACCCTGCTCCTGCCTTACCAGGAGCTCATCACCTTCTCTTTCCACAGACACAATGGTGCTGTCACTGAAAATCTACTTCCTACCCTGCCAGTCTTACCTGGAGAGGGTTCCAGAGCTGGGAAGGAACACCATGAAGGAGGTCAAAAGGTCAAACATCCAATTTTTTGTCTTATAACAGCCTGCACTTTTCCTCCTCACACTGTGCCTTCAGACATAAGGATGCACCCATTAGAGTATTTATGTTTAAATACTAGTAATCTATTAATTTCTCCCATAAACTGAACATCCATCTAGCAAAGATTTGTTCTTCTTTTTGATATCCCCAAGAAACATAACGTGTCTTAGGGGATGAGTCCCTTGATACTTTTCTATGTGTATATTTTAAATAGATGGAATAATTATAGGAAAAAATCTAAAACTCATACATACATGTGTAGCATTAAAAAAATGTTCAGTTAAGTTTGTGATGTGTTTATCCAGTTAAATCTTTACAAATTCTATTTTTAAATAGTCCAAGAGATTTTTTAATTCCCTGATAACAATTTGGTGTGAACTTCAATTCATTTGAGGTGTTCTGTGAATGGCTGAGGTTGTAAAGTCATGTCTCTGTAAATGTGGGTCTGAACCAAACATAAAACAAGGCAAGTGAAGGGAAAATAAATAACAGCATGCTCAAGAGTTAATCTGATCACCACCAGCATCTCAAACTTTTCTGACAAAAAATGCAAGAAATTTTAATTTGTTATATTGCAGGACACTGGTGGGCATGTGCAAGTCTCACCATGACCTCACTACTCAATTCTCTGTTTAACCATTACTTACAGGTCATTTCAAACTTTATTTTACACCTTCTTCTGACACCAAATCTGATGGTATAAACCCTGTAGGTATTATTAAACACACTCAAGTCAGTTCCAAAGTTCTGCTGTATCAAGTTGCACCAGATCTGAACTTGCCTGTGAAGAAACAATATGTTTTCATCCCACGTTATCCCAGCTTGGAAGCAGTTCCTACCCCGAGCAGCAAGCCCGATGTTCACCGGTGCTAAAGTCACAGGGCTGCATATTTCTCTGCGTGTGTATGTGTTTGCATCTGCAGTTTCCCAAAATTCCTGGCTACTGCTCTCAGAGCCATTGAACTGCTCAGCGCTCCATGTAATAAAACACTGAAGGCATCTGGGTTTTTTTGGACACATGTCTTGGCATGAAGCTGTGCTTGAAGTGCTGGATTCTCTTTGCACAGTTGGGAGACCAGCATGTTTCCAGTGGAGCTGGAAACCTGTAACCACTCATACACTCTGCTGGGTAATTTGTTATAGTTTAGGACTGTTTGGATTTGTTTTCAAGTTGGAAAAAGAAATTTAAGGGGGTAACCTAAGAAAGAACAGATGCTAATACTGGAATATTAGAGCTAAGGGTTCTTATCGCAGTTTGGGGAGCTGTCTAACAGCCCTTTTCAGAAAAAATCTGGCCTGAAAGTGACATGAAAGCAAGTGTATTAAGCATTGTAAAAACAGCTGCCCTCTCTCCACTCCTTTGACTTGTGAATTCGTGTTTCTCTGATATCTCAAATGGCTCCATTCTGGCTCCCCATCCACTGCTCCCAGTGCACCACAGCCCAGGGCTGCCCAGGCTGCCTTCAGCAGGCACAGATTAACACTTGGCCACCTGTCCATTAGGGGCATGTTTTTCATTTCAGTGTTTGAAGCATCTCCATCTATTATGTTTTTTTCCATTGTTAAGGAAGGCAGGAAAATCCAGGAGACATTATTACTGTGTAAATATAAAATGCAGATATAAATCAGAGAATCAGAGAATGGCCTGGGTTGGAAGCAACCTTAAAGACAATTTAGTTCCAATCCCCTGCCATGGGCAGAGATACCTTCCACTAGACCAGGTTGCTCAGAGCTTCATCCAACCTGGCCTTGGACACTTCCTGGGATGGGGCAGCCACAGCTTCTCTGGGCAACCTGTGCCAGGGCCTCCCCACCCTCACAGGAAAGAATTCTGTCCTAATATCTCATCTAAACCTACTCTCTGTCAAGTTGAAGCCATTCTCCATTGTTCTCTTACTCCACTCTCTTGTAAAAAGTCCCCCTCTGTCTTTCCTATAGGTTTCCTTCAGGTACTGGAAGGTCAGAATTATAACCACGTTTTTTGTCCCCAGAGCAGGCAAGAACCTTGCACCATTTAGCACCATTGGCTGTTAGTCTGATTTAGCTCCAAAATGCTTTGGACTGTTTTTTTGGGTTATTCCCGTGGAGGTGAGATGCCCCCTGGTTCTGTGGCTCTCTGGGATGTGCTGCTCAGGCTGCAGGTGGGGGGTCAGCAGGACAGCTGGGATTTCTTCAACACATCCAGTCCCAGCTAAGCCTGCAGTGCAGCACTTCTGGATTCCAGAGCTGGAGCAAGTGGGCAAGGAAAAGACCCCCAAAGTGGCCCTCTAGTATATCAGCATCTGACTGCAATTTCTGATGGCAATTTCTTCCTTTTTTTACACAATTTTCCATCTGTCTGGGTAACCAAAGCCATGCAGATGACTGGAAGGAAACGCCAATTCTTTTTACTTTTGTTGAAATGACTTTCACCCTTCTGCTATCGTATTCTCTGCTACATTTAATTTGTTTTGGTTTAGCACATTTTAGCTGAGCAAACAATTTGTATGTTATGACTTGAGCCCGTTTTAGAATTGTTAAGGATGTTGGGTTTTTTTCCTTTTTCACAGTTTTTTTTCTAACCTGTCTGTATTCAGCTCACACGCTGGGTTGTATTTAAACAGAAGATCAACTGATAATTGCAACACCACTGCTGGCGTCGCTCTAGTGAGGAGGCTGCCAGCATTTCCAGGTTGAATTTTGGCACCAGACATTGCAGCCTGGAAGCCAACTTTATTAAAATGAGTAGAGGGAAAAATCTGTTTGGCCTCTTTCGCTTGATAAGAATATAAAAAGACAACATTTTAAAATAATAAATTAACGTTGAAAATGCAGCCCCTGACCTGCAGGTATTTGTTGTGATGTTGCCACTCAGCTGAGGTGTCTAGGCCAATATCTGTGGCTGGGATCACCCTCAACCCTCAGCCAGAGGGTTGTCCCAGATTAGGGCATTGACCACATACTAATTACAAGGTGGGACATCATGGATATGCCCAACAAGTTTCTGGAGCTGGCTGCCCACTGTCCCTGATGATCACAGCTCCCTGGTCCAAGCATCTCCATACGGTCCCATAATGAGTCCAGTGCAGCCCCAGTTCATCCCATAAGTTCCATATTCCTCTGTAAAAGCACAGCCATGTGCACTTGTTACTGTCTGAGGACCCATATCCTCCCACCTCCTCTTGAAAACGTGCAACCACACTCAAGCAGAATACAGATGAAAATCTGAAACTCATATAATTTTATATCTCAGCCTATGGGATAAGGATAATTACAGTTTTAGAATGGGATCAAAAAGCCCAGATCTACAGAGACTCTTTGAAGTCAATATCTATTTATTATAATTACACAACATCTTGCATCGGACCTGAAAGCATTATTAACGTTTGCAAAAGAAAGACAAGCTCCTCATGCCACTGTTTATACCCATTTTATGGATAGGTAACCTGAGGAACAAAGATTTCAGATGTTTTTCCTCTGTGTTCAAGCAGCACGTGGACACTGGTAGGTGCAGTGAACACCAGGCTTTCAAACAACACATTTAACTCATCAGAGCCACCAGATTCTCTTGATGTTCCTTGTATTCACACATCCAGGACTTCCTCAGTTGGACAGGCCAAAGGCAAAACATTTTGGGATATGATGAAGCTACTCAGTAAACTAATAACACCTCGTACTTAATACTGCTTTTATCTAAGAATTGCATTTATTTAATGACTGTGAACTGTACAGAAAACCTTGTTCCACTCTTCACATGTATGAGGAGAAGGCAGGAGAAGTGAAAACAGGACTTGTACAAGGTGGTTTAGGGAATTGAAGGTCAGGCTGGGATAGCTGGGAGCCAAAACTCTTTATTGGCCACCCCTCTCCTTTAATTCCTGGGTTACAGCTTGTCCCTGATGGATGAGGAAGACATGAAGCAGTGCACAGCCAGCAAACAGAAATCTGAAACAGTTGGGGTGATCTTTTCACAAAACATAACAGTTACTTAGCAGTTATTGCAAGGCCAATTTAACAATGAAATATTGCAGTGTTTCCATGGGACGGAAAGAGATGTGCGTCTGAATGGAGCAGTGCTGATCTATAACCAGTGTGTTATTCAGAGTAACTCCTCTAGCAGGAGGAATAGAACCGTTAAGGTTGGAAAAGACCTTTAAAATTATGAGTTCCAACCATTTAAGAGCTTTGGGTGATGTTTTCTGGAGAACTCTGCACCTCAGTGGTGGCGCTCAGTGGAAACATGCTCACTGCTGCTGCACTGTGCAAGGGTAAAGGACAACAGTGCTGGGGTTGAGGCACCAAACACTGCTCAGCTCCACCTCCTGTCAGTGCTCAGGCACCCCCAGAGCAGCAGGAACCTGCTCCTGGTCATCCCAGCCGCAGTACCAAGATGGGATTGCTGGGATGACCCTTGCTCAGGACCACCTGGAGCCTGGCAAATCCACCTTGGCTCTCAGGGCTAGTCTTTCAGAGGAAGGGAAGCAATGTTTTCCTTGGGTTGGCAGAGGGCAGTGTCTCTCCTCGCATGCTCCACGGGCACCTCTGTGGCGGGAGAGGCTTGGTGCTGGCAGGGCAGCACAGGTACAGTGTGACAGGGTCCTGCTCACCTGGGTTTTCCTCGTGAACCAAAAGAGCCCCGACACCCCCTGAGACAGAGACCCTCAGGAAAGGCTACCACCAACTACCTCTGGTGTGATTTTCCCTTTTTCATTATGTTTGACATTTTTGAGACTGAGCTTTGTTACAGACTATTAGCCTATGGCAGTAGGCTGGGGAGATAAGACTTCATCAAGCTATAAATCACACCAAAGCGTGGAAAAATGGGAAATTCTAAGGTTGCACCGGCAGCTCTGGTTGGGTTCGCCTGAGTGTTGTACTGATTGCAATATTTCAAGTGACTGCTGGTATAAGCCAATGCTGCAGCTTGCAGGGAAATGAGTTTGGTGCCTTGTGTCTGAACAGCAACACTATTAAAGTTTTGTACTTAGCATCGTTACTGACTTTGTGGGATCACTGTAGCAAGTTTTAAATGATGCATGAAATGAAGAATTCCTGCCCATCCTAAGGAGAGATAATGCAGATAATAGACTGCCTTGCAATCACAGCTGTGCAGTGTTTTTTTGTTCTGCTCACAGAAATGCCCTCCAAGCCCCAAAGTAACAGTATATACAATACACTCCCAGGGTAGGTTTTTTCTTCACTGCGTTTATGCTGACTATTCTCCCTCTCCCCAGTCATACTTATGTCCAAGGAAAGCAGAGTGCATGGATTATGGACAGGGACACAGATGCCCACGGCCCAGGACTCCTAAGGATGCTCGTGCTCTTCTCCACCACGGAGGTGCTGCAATAATTTTACAGCTGCTGCCCAGATGCTGTTCCATCTCTGACTTTAAACCATCACAGTGGGCAATTGCACATGTTCCCAAGCAGGGAAGATCCTGGATTTGCTGCACCACATGCCCTCACGGTACAGGACCACAGAGCAGCAAGCAGCAGGGTCAGGAAGGAGTATTTTGGCCAGCAAACTTCCATGATTGTTTCCAAATATTTGTGCAAACAGTCATGACCCAGCGCTTCAAAACCAGAGAAAAAAATCCAGGTATGAGACATGAGACACCCCCCCTCCTTAGCAATATTTACATTAGAGACCTGGATTTGGCTAATGGGGACCAGGCACATCACTGGTCCCACTTCAGGTGTGTGGATGAACGTACAGATGGGCAAAATCAGTGGCAGTGTTACAGTCAGTGCAGGTTTTTATCACTCAGGTTT
>CM076268.1:5335000-5380000 GCA_038380795.1 Pyrocephalus nanus
TCCATTCCAACCCTTAGCCCTGCACAGCACCCTCCCCAAGAGTCACACTCTGTGCCTCAGAGCATCATCCAAATGCCTCTTGAGCTCTGTCAGCCTTGGTGCTGTGCCCACTGCCCTGGGGAGCCTGTTCAGTGCCCAACCACCCTCTGGGGGGAAGAACCTTTTCCTGAGATCCAACCTAAACTTCCCCTGACACAACTTCAGGCCATTCCCTGGATGCTGCCCCTGGTCCCCACAGAGCAGATCTCAGTGCCTGCCCCTCCTCTGCCCCTGTCCAGGAAGTTGTAACTGCAATGAGCTCTCCCCTCAGCCTCCTCTTCTCCAGCTGAACACACCAAGTGCCCTCAGCCACTCCTCACAGGGCTTCTCCTCAAGGCCCTTCATTATCTCCATTGTCCTTCTTTGGATGTTCTCTAAGAGCTCAATTTCTTTCTTATACTGTGGTGATCATGCTTGTCTGGGATACAAAATGCTCTCACCTCAAGCAAATACCCCTTTCCACAGTGAAACTGGGGCTGAGTGGCACCAACACTCTGGCAAAAGTCAGCCACAGATGTTGCAGCGATGCTGGGACAGTTCCTGTGGTGACCGTGGGGAAGGAAGGAAGGGACATGGCCCTGCCAAAAACCTGCTGCTTTTCCCTGGGTCCGGGAAAGCCAGGAAGGCTCCTGGCAGTGTGCATAGATCAAGCAGCCAAAAGCTGCCCTGGGTTCATGGGAGCACTTTGGTACCTCACACTCCTGCACAAATACCTTTCCCAGCCTCTGTGGATTCCTGGGCCACCATGGGAATCTGCTGTCAACTGCCTTTATGCAAATCATATGAAAATCTCTGTAGGAACACAGGAATAAGTGTAAACATCCAGAAACACTACAGCTATGCAGAGAAGGACATGGAAATGTGCATATGTTTTTATTCTAAACAAATTGATCATTAGCCACAGTATTAACAGGAATGTACCGTGCTGGACCTGATTTCAGAGCTGATAAAAAGGCCTATTTCCAATTAACGTCATGGTATTACCAGTCTTTTCATGCCCCTGATGCCCCAGGCACATTACTGGAGCACCAAAACCAGGACAGAAACAGATCTTCCACCTGGCTCACCACGTTCCTCTTGGACCACACGTTATGCACCAATTCCCATATCACTGAGGAAAATATATCCTATATTAGAGCATCGAATATGACCTCAATAAGGTGCTTAAAATCAGCATCCTCATTACATATCAAGCTGGTCTTTGCAAGAACAAGCTGCTGGTTTCACGAGGCATTTTCCATGGAAATGAGCTCTGGAGAAGGAAGCTGTGGGAGTCTGTCAAGCACGCAGTAAACTCAGGTTTGAAGCGTGGCATTTCCTGATGCACATCCTTAATTACAACAACAGAATAGAGAGTGTGGAGGAGGAACTTTTACAGTGCGTTAAAGAAAGGAGTGATATGTGGTACAGCTGTCTGTATTTCCTTGGAAATATGAAGCAATATCATTTATTAATTATGCTGAGGTAACTGGGAAGAAATTTAAATATAGAAGTACCTGAAACTAGTAATTGGCTGGAATGCTCTCATCCCCCCCCCCGCTTTCTCTGCTGCTGTAGAAATTACCAACAAAATATATTCCACTTCATTTCCCATGACACTAAACACTTGGAATATGGTTCCACATCTTAATATTACTGAAAGATGAAGTGACATTATGAAAAAACCTTGCTCAGAGCTCCTCTCTTCATGAGCAGGCAGTGCCTGCTACGTCTCCTTGGATATGAAGGCTCCTTTCTTTAGCTCCTGAGCAACGTGGAGGACCTGCTGCACAAACTGGCCTCAAAATCATTCTTCCCCTCCCACTTTTGTCCCATGATTGACCTGTCAAAATCAGGAATCAGTAGATGTCACTGGTTTTCAGCCTGCAAGATGAGCTGCTGGACTTCAGAGTTGTAGGGAAATGTTTGTGAAGATACAACAAAACTCTGTAAACCTGATCTGGCATCACATAATATCGAATAATTTGGGAATAACACTCATCACTGCAAAAGGGCGAGCATGTACATGGCACAAATGTTCCATAAGAGCTGTCCTTGGATATAGGGAAAGCAAGAAGGAATGGGGCAACTCCTGTCCTAAAAGATCACCTGGAAATACCCTGACTGGTGCCACACTGAGAGGTGCCTCCATCAGCCTTCCAGGGAGCTGGATGAGCTCCCAAGATAGGAATTCATGGGGCATTCATCGCCTATTGACCCCTAAACTGGTATGGAAATTCCCACTGTGGAAGGAATGTGGTGACAAGACAAATCGTGTGGTTCTCCAGCAAAAATTGGTTTGATGGATCAAAGCTGGAGAGCAATTACCACTGCTAAATAAAGATTTTCATTCTGAATAGAAAATACCAGTTATTAGTGCAAAGTATTTCTCTGGTTGGAAATGTAAGGCCCGCATTACTTCAGATGGAACATTGTAGGTCTTGAGCATCCACAATTGCATTGTAAAAAGCAAGTAAATTCTAAGTTACATCTATTACTTCAGCTTTATAATCCTGTGGGACGCAGATAGTTGACAGATTATGTACCCAGCCCCACTCAGGAGGAAGAGTAAGGCTGGTCAACAGGTATAAGGTGAGTGTATGACAGCATAATTTACGTTTTCTCCAAAGACTGATGAAAGAAATACATTTATTTCTATTTTAAAAGGCATAACAAATTTATTTTCACGGCTACCTGACCCACTCATTTTTTTTTGGAAACATGCAAAATGATTTTTCAAGAACCCCCATGCCAGTCAGTGTAGGAAACACACTTCAGAGTGGTTGTTAAAGATAAATTCCTTAGAAGTTTGACTTGGCATTCTTCAATTACTACTCTAATTATTCTTCTATTGCTTAGGCAGTGAGCCAAAGGTTTCCTGGGTGCAGAGGAAGTTAATAGGGGAGATGAAGCAAGATTGTGAGGCCATGTCAGCATATGTTCATTAAAATCCGATTTCTTCAGCAATAAACTTCCTCACAGCTCCAGCAATGTGTATTTAATGATTAAAAAAATATGCAAAAAAGAATGATTTACAATATTTCTTGACCCGTATTTTTTGTTTGTTTGTTCAGAGCTGTATTTTTTAAAGAATGTAGGAATTCACTGGGAAATCTCCAGTAAAGAAGGTGCTGTCTCCTGTTCATTGAGAAGGAAATTAAGGAGTTTCCAAAAGCTTGCCAGTAATCCCCACTGCTTTCCAGCATTCAGCATTGGATACATATAATTACATGTGAAGAAATTACATGCGAAGGAAGTTATTTAAGTTGCAAAGCCAACTACTTGAAAGTTAAGGAATGGCATTTTTACCAGTGCTTGTGCAATCCTGATTCTTCCCACTTACGTATCCAAATCCCAATATTAAAAGACAGGCAAAGGGAAAATATTACCTGCTCATGTAGTTAAAGATTGGATCGTAATGCACGTGCTCATGGGAGCACAAATAAGGTTGCAGACGTATAGAACTGTAAATCTGGCATTCCTCAATGTACAGATCTTGCCTGTATCAACTAAATAACTTCCTTTTAACATAATTTTTATGCTATTTCCTGGTTTGTTTGGTTTCTAAGGAAATATATAAACCAAATCATTTTATGCATGGGTATTTAAAAAAAAAAAATAAACTACATTAATTTTTGAGCCCAGATTCTGCTCTTTATTTTCTCTCTGTCTTTCACACTTTTTCACCTTCTTTTTCTGGGAAAATATGGAAGTCTTCCCCCTGTGGAGGCACCTGGGGATGTTAGGGGATGCTGGGAGAAGATGTAGGGATTAAGGTGATGTTGAGCTCCAGGGTCAGGGTCAAAACTCTTTGGAATTTCACCAAAAAACACCTGAGATCTGTAAGCCAGAAGAGGGAAACTCCAGAAAAAAAAAAAAAAAAAAAAAAAAAAAAGCCAGAAGGGCTTTTTAAAAACCAGTTTATAACACAGTGAAACCTAAGAGAGCTTTAGCAGGACCCAGAAAAGGCAATTCTCTGGCCTGAAGGTTTTCTGCCTGCCAAATTTCAAGAATCTGCTGCAAGAACCATGAAGCTGCTGGAGCTCATCCAAAAAAAAAAACCAGTCCTGGGATCTCCCCCAGCATGGAGGTCTGGGTGGCCAAAGGGCTCCTGCTGATCCACCACAAGGGATGTGGCTCTTCTCTAATTTTTTAAAGCCAGAGAAGTTTGCCTTTGGTGACAGAGAAAGAAGAGGAAGGTCCCCTCCGAGTTTCCAGGCCCTGAAGGCTCAGCTCAGGCCCATCCTGTGGGAATGGGATGGGGCATCAAAGGACAGACAGAAGGAAAAATCTATTGTAGATGTTGGCAACTAATCCAAATCCTTCCTGGCAAATCTGCTTATTTAATATGTTCATTTAAATTCATTTCACAGTCAAGGAAAATGAGATTTAAAAAAAAAAAATGTTTATTTATTAAAGTTGTGGGCAAAATAAATCCACTCCAACATCAGAACAGAGAGAACCTGAGCTGTGCTGAGCATTAAATATAGAAATCTATATATTTTTATTTCTTTTTTACAGTAGGATTAACAAAAACAGAATTTCATAGATCACCAATAAACAATTTTTAAAAAAAATTTCCCATTTAAAATTATGAAGGGACAAAAATAAAAGAAAAAACCCAACAAGGTAACCAAATCTCCAGGATGTCTTACAGCACATTAGGTACAGATCCAACCTCAAAGAATTTTTATTGACCTCTCACTGCTTCCAAATTCAGAAACATTCCCCCAGATCAGGGTTCTGATTCCAACATCAGAAGGTGCCAAACATCTCAGCCCAGCTGAGGACCACAGATGGTTCTTGCTTCTCTTCTCCGGGGTGGTTTGGCGTGTCCCCACCCAATGGGAGGCACAGCACCTTGCATGTCTGGCATCTTTCAGTGCAGAGTGTGGATATTTACAGGCAAAGCCTTGCATCCCATATTCCTGCTTAAATCTGCAGGGAATTGTAACGAAGGAGTTGGCCCTAAGCTGAACATGGCAAGGAGCTGCTCTCCACACAGGGAGAAACCATCCTTTCCAGCCAACCCTGAGCATCTCCTGCCATCAGAAACCGTATTCCTGAGCTGTGAAGTGGCCTTTCCACACAACATTGGCAATCTGTCCCAAGCATGATTTGATGTGTTTTATCCTATTTGTTTTAAACCGCAGCGATGCAGATCCCAGCAGGGGCACTGGGTGGGTGGCATCCAGGAGATCAGGGGATGTTGTGCCCAAGCTCTGCAGGAGCCCCCTTTGCTGGGGTGGGTGCCAAAGGCTCAGCATCCTGGCTGGGGAAACTGCTCTGACTCAGGTCTTGCCAAGAACTTTGAAACACATTCAGGTGGAGAGGAACTGGAAGCCATCAGGAATTGTGACAGCACAAGGAGTAATGGGTATAAACTGAAAGAGGGTTAATTTAGGTTAAGTATTAGGAACAAATTTCTCATTGCGAGGGTAGTTAGACACTCGAACAGGTTGACCAGGAAGGTTGTGGATGTCCCATACCTGGCAGTGTTCAAGACCAGATTGGATAAGGCCTTGAGCAATCTGGTCTAGTAGGAGGTATCCCTCCCCATGCAGGGATTGGAACAAGATGGTCTTTAAGGTCCCTTCCAAGCCCTTAACATCCTATGAAGATCACTGTAAGTGAATACAAATGCACTCACAAACCAGAAGCCTAAAAGGAGAGAAAATTGCATCTTGCTAACTAAAAACTGTTGTAAAAACCACACACCATGTGCAAGTGGTTAGATGGTGTTTCACAAGAGCCTGATTCTGAGCTCATTTTTCTGGCGTTGTGTAGAAAGGGACCTCAGTCATCCCTAACTGTGATGCAAAGGGGAGCCTTGGCTGAGGAAGGGCTGCAGAGTCACCCATGTCACCCTGACCTCCTCAAGAGCTTCAGCCACTCCTATGAACCCCACCAACATCTATGCTTCACCTCCAAAACCTACCAACATGTCAGAATCATCTATCAGCTCCTGAAACACCTGCTCTGAAATATCTGCTCATTGCAATTAAATATTTAGATGATGCTTCATTTATGAAAATTAGATTTTAGGCGTGAATTAGGACTACCTTAATTATTACACTAAAATATGAAAATGATAGTATATTATTAGATACATATTTTTCTTGCAAAACTGTGTTTGCGATTGAGCCAGGAAAAAAGTTATGAAATAGACTTTTTATAGTAGGTGTTAATTCTGAATAATTAGGATTAGGCACTGGGGATTTGCAACCCAAATAAAAATTACCTAATTAACCCTTATATTGGCCCTAACAGAGAAGCCAAATAGTTCAGAAAAAAAAAAAAAAAGGGGGGGAAAAAGCGCTCTCCACATACATAAATGAACATCTAATAGTCTAAAACCAAAGTGAGATTTAAATACACCCTCTGGAAAATATTTACAAACCTGACCAGAGCCATCCAGACAGCTGGGATTTGGATTTGCCATGATCCAGATATTTTATGAACATATCCCAATGAAGAAAAATGAAATCATCCTGAGTCTTTTTCTTGACATTCTCCTAACGCTGCTGCTGCCTTCTCTAATTTCCTTTTATAATGATTATTAGTCTTATTTGGGACCTTTATTTTTTTATTGTTTGATTTTCTCAAGTATCCCAAGGCATGTCCAGGAACCAGTGTATTCATAGGAATAAGACCTGGTGGCCTCTTGGGCAGCACACCAAGCAGGAGGGACACGCCATGGCAGGGACTGGAGCCTCCTCAGCCCCTCAGAGCTGCATTGGATCCATGGCCAAGAGCCAAGACAACCATCTGTCCCTGCAAAGGCCCTCTAGAAGAAACCCTGGCCAGCAGCAGCACACCAAAGTGAGAGGGAAAAAAGAAGGTTTTCATGGCCACAAATAATTTTTTTCCTTAGCCGAGGACAAGGGTAGAATCATACCATGTCCTTGAGTCAGAAATGACCCACAAGGATCATCCAGTCCAACTCCTGGCCCTGCACAGGACACCCCAACAAGCACATCATGTGCCTAAGAGCGTTGCCCAAATGCTCTTTGAGCTCTGGCAGCCTTTGTGAAGCTACCACAGGCTCAGGCAAACACTAACAGCTCTGGAGGGGACCTCCAGTTCATTTCTCTGCCCTAGGTGTAATAGTCAGTACATAAATCCAAGGTCTGCGCCAGTTCCATATGTTTTAGAGCTTCTTATATTTTCATTTCCTAGACAGACTTGGCAAACTGCAGCAACACGAGTTAGCACTTGAGCTGAAACAAGAACTGGCCAAACCTTGACGTTGCCAGGGTTTGAGATCTGTGCAAAACCCAGTCAGACCCCTCCAGATACAATCATTTAGATACAATCATTTGCTCTGAGTTAAGAAAACATAGAGGTGTCTGTCCAGCTTTTCACAAGAGCAGGGGAAACCTGCCAAACGTCCCAGTTTGCTACAAAAATGTGGCACCCGGCTCACTCGATACATGCAAATTCGCTCTCCCACTGCTCAGGGAAGGATATGGACTGTTACCTAAATTACCAGTGTGAGAACAGCATGAAGCCATTAACAGTCCCAGGACCCCAGGGAAAGGCTGGAGCTGTGTCAGGGGAGGATTAGGTTGGATCTCAGAAAAAGGTTCTTCCCCCAGAGGATGGTTGGGCACTGAACAGGCTCCCCAGGGCAGTGGGCACAGCACCAAGGCCGCCAGAGCTCAAGGAGCATTTGGATGATGCTCTCAGGCACAGGGTGTAACTCTTGGGGATGGTCCTGTGCAGGGTTAAGGGCTGAACTTGATGATCCTTGTGGGTCCCTTCCAAGTCAGGGTATTCTGTGATTCAATCTAAGTGACTTGTGTGACTCGTGTGAATACTGAATGATGCTGGCACATGTGAGAGGATGTTTTATGTCTGAAGAGCTTCATCACACTAATATTTTGACGACAGTAATTACCACCCTTATTAAGTACTAACTGAAGCATTGTGTTTATAGACATGCAAATTACTTGAACATTGATACAATAGGAGCAAAAGCAAGTTTAAGCTTCCTAATAACCATTTCAGGTTCCAGTCATTCAGATAATCATGGACAACACTGTTTAAATAACTCCAGATTTACGTTGTTTTAGCTTAGAAAAATATACAGTACAACATACTGTACCATATACCTCATGCCTCCTGAGTGCTCTCCCTCCAAAGCTTCCTCCAGATGCTGTTTAGGGCAAGCTCTAAATCCCTTGGGATGCCTCTGTAGCATCCACTGCTCTCCCATTCCCCATTCCCCATCACTCCAGCCCCACCATGGGACCACCACCAGGCTGCCACTCACCGACCACGCTCTGCCTCCCAGGAAAACTGGGATTTCGCTCAAGGTTTATAGATTCAATCAAACCTCCTCAAATAATTCCCATGGAAGAACTCTATATACATGAGGCTGAAGCCTTAATTTTTTAAGTTTGCTTTTCCCCTGCTGTACAGATTAAATACATAATTTGATTTCATCTCATTCAATTTTAAAACGATTAATCTTATAAAAACCCATATGAGTGGTCCCAGCTCGGTCCAGCTGGACAGGTGCATCTCAATTCCAAAGCAGAGCCCCATTTCTGACCTGGATTTTCCCTCCCTCCATGCAAACAGGCACCAGAAGCATGGAGTCCTGTGCCCAAAATACTTCCCCAGTAGAAAGAAAGCAAAATCCAAGTCCCCAAAGGCATCACAGTGCCCAGAAAGAAATACAGGTCTCTGTTTTCCTCTCCTGGCAAGTTGCCTCCTGCAATGTAGGCTGGATTTATTTCTTTTAAAATCTGGGAACAATATAAATGGGAGATAACTTGCAATCCTTAATGCTTTCCATCCTCTTTGCAAAATCTTTTTATAATGCTCAAATAGTTGGCTTCCAGTGATGATCTTATAATGATCCCAGGGAGTACTGAGAAACTGAGAGTAAATTCAAGTCAAATACATTTTAGAAAATTAATACAATATCACAGACCTTATATTGAATAATTTTCATTACAGGATATAATTCTCTTACTGGGGAAGAGCAATATCGTGGTGATTGTTGATGTTGCCAGTGCTCTTTTGTATTTTTTCTTTTTTTTTCTTTTTTTTTTTTTTTTTTTTAAATCTGCAATACTTAGGCATTAAATTGTGCCATTATAGTTGCTCGGCAACCATAACTTCTGCATCCCCACCTCCCATGGCTTTGTAGCAACAACAATCTTATGATAACAAGGGGATGGGTATCTTTTTTTTTTTTTTTTTTGCAATCAAGATTCTCCTTGATATGCAAATTTATGCAACATTTTATGTATTATGGATGGGAAAAAATTAAAATAATTATTTCATTTGAGTAATGAGCCTTAAGTGTTGATTTTGGATTGCGAATTGCAGAAATGGACCTGCTGAAAATTTGATTCCAATAAACAGAGGAAATCCACTGGCATATAGTAAAACAATTATATTCTCCTCAGAACACCTGCTATTTACATATTTCAGCTGTGAGATACAAAACAGGAGTGGGGAGAGCATTCAGGGTTTGTGTTTTTGAGTTTTGGAGAAGAGCAAATCACTATTGAACACAAAAGGAAAATGAATAAATAAAAAAACTCTCAGAAAAACAGACTCAAAGTAAATTCAGAACCTGCAGAGCAGGCAAATTTAAGTTAATCTTCTCCAGAGAAACTTGATCCTCTGGGGGGATCTCTGAGAGTCAGTGCAGGAGACCACTTCAATATACAATCTCACCTTTTTTTTAAAATCTGATAGAAATTTGAGCACCTTCAGAGCAAGAGACAGATGGACCTGGGTGTTACACCTCCATTAAAAAGAAACAACTCCATTTTTAATATTTTTTTTTTCTTAGGACTCTTTGGACTGAAGAGGAATTTGCTTGTGGATGTGTTGTTTTACGTCATCAAGACTTTGTTGAGAAGCCCCAAACCTGAAGGGATTTCTACCTCTGAGACACCAATGTTTATATTTTCTCTCTCTTAGGGGATTCCTGGATCCTTTGGAAGTAACAATGGCAGAGCCAGTCAGCACAGAGCTCTGCTAAAGGGACAGGAAAGGAGCCCTGGGTGGCACTGCCATTGCCATCACCCTGGTGGGCTCAGCCCAACTCACGTGTCCAGATAAGTCTCAAATCCAGTCATCCATCTCCAGGGAAGCCAGAAAATCAGGAACATGGCAGAGATCCTGCAGAATGGATTTTGAAGCTGTGGGAGAACATAAAACAAATATGAAGGGTGTTTCAAACTATATCCAAGAGACTCCTCCAGCTCAAGATGTCCATCCACTCTCGTTAAAAACTTTTTATGGTGCCTTCAGACTTTTGTGCCTTCACTTCCTCCTCCATTGAAATCAGTGGGAGCAGCCCAGGGCATTGGCAGCAAAAATCTGAAGTACCTGTAGGTTAGATCTCATGTCCCATAAGGGCAAAAACCTTGCACTGATTTGAGGAATATTAAAATTAATTTCCTCAAAAAAGTATTTTCATTATTCTCAGTGTTTGGGGGGGGGTGGGGAATGTCTTCAGAATGGCCCCATGCTCATAGTTCATTTATTGTTATTCTCATCCTTTGCCAAATTAGAATAAAAAAAATAAAGAATCTATTAGAATATCCTGCAGGAACATCAATGGACCAAAATTATTCTCTTCTTAATTGTTTTAATTAAGGAAAAAGCAAAATTATCTGCATTTGCATTTCAATTACTAGAAGGAAAAATCATTTGATATTGCACACTGAATCTGGATGAATCTGTTATCAAACAACACCTCTGAGTGATTTTAATTATTTAATGTAACAAGTTTGTTTCCTTTCATCTAGAATGGAATTTAACTTTTCCCACCAACCCCAAGTTAGGGTTCAGCTTTATTTTATCCTTTGACATCACTTTCTCATTTGATCCAGATTTCACCACCATAAACACAATTGAGGGTTTTTTTTTTGTTGTCTGGGATTTAATGGAGAATTTATGTGGCACCACAGAAGAGGGAACTGCTCTGGAGATCAAAGAGGTAATTTTCCCTGTTTCATCTCTCCCTAATCAGGATATCCTCCAACTTCTGGAAAGCCTTGTAAGTGCTTGAATATCGTGTCTCTTTATTAAGCTACAAATACTCTAAATTGAGCCTCCTGCTTTGGGGATGCTGTTGTTGAGTGCTAAGATCCCCCTACCTGTACAACACAACCCACGACGCTCTACTTGAGCTTAGATCAAACCAGGAACTGCACTTTTCTACTGCCCTGAGGCCACTGCAAAAAAATTATCTGCCAAGCAGAGTGACTATAAATAGAAAAATAAAGAAATCCATCCCAAACTCTTTGGAGAAAAAACTTTTTTTGAGCAACAGAAAGGAAGCCACTCACTGCCATCAGCCTCCTGCTCCTCCACCAGGACATTGCTGGGCATCTTTCCCAGTCACCTGCAGGAAACCCTCCCTGGCCCAGCACTCACCGCTTTGCGGGGCTGAAAGCATTTTAAAAAAAAAGTGCTTTAGCTCAGATGTGCCATCAGAAGTGGCAGTGCAGGGAAGCTGCCACATCACTGCAACACACTCAACACCTCCCCAAGGACCTCGTGGTCCGGGTTCCAAATATAATTAGGAGAAATTTCAAACACTGCTTTAGATTACGTATACAGTAACATGCAGTACTGACACAGCTATAGAGAGTGTTTCTTAAAGTCTTTAATCATCAAGTCATATTTTGTCTTCTTTACATATAGGTCATTTCTTTGACAGAATAAATTATGATTAGCCTCTTAGTTTAAATGTAAAATTTAGCAGAACTATAGTGTCACTGCTCTCTGTGTTCTTCCTTTCAGTATTTCCCTTTCATTAAAACTGCCTTTGAAATCTTTTACCCTCTACTATATCTGAAGCCAAGGGAGGACACACTAATTTCTGAAACCCTGTCTGTGCTAAAGGAAAATGTGGAGGCTTAGATTCCCGCATCATTTTTTTTCCTTTTTTTATTTTTTGGATACCAAGATCACAGTGATTCTGGTGTAAAATAGGCAGGGAGCAGCCAGCCAGAATATGGGATGTACTGGGAGATTTTCTGTGCAAATTATGCATTTTCTAAGAGCACAGTTCTTTAAATATCCAAGGAACAAGACCAAACAAAACCAACTATTTTTGTTAAGGCATAACTCTTTCCATTCCCCAAAATTTTAGATGTCATGTATGTATGTGCATATATAAAATATTTACTAAGAACAGAGGCAACTGATGAAATTCAACAGGCTCAGCCCTTTTGAACATCGTAAACTCTGCTGGCCAGGCTGATGTGTTCATGTATAATTTTCACTGCCTCCAGAAACCTTTTTTTTTTTTTTTTTTTTTTTTTCCCAAAGTGCACAACTGCTCTGTGCACACCCCAAATGGTGCCATGCACCTACCCCACTGCTCGAGCACTGACTGCTCAGGGAATGAAAGGGATGTGCCAACATCCCACCCGGGATCACGCCGGGAATCCAACGCTCACCCAGGTTGAGACAGTATTTGGCTCAGGCTGCCACTCCAAACTCCATCCAAACTACCACGAATAAGCACTTTCCCACAGTGTTTTCACAAGGCCCTGGGCACACATTTAGAGGCACAGAATCATAGAATTCCAGAATGGTTTGGGTTGGAAGGGACCTTAAATATCATCTTGTTCCACCCCCCTGCCATGGGCAGGGACACCTCCCACTAGACCAGGTTGCTCCAAAGCCCATCCAGCCTGGCCTTGATTTGTTAAATCTGACACCAGCACCCACGTAAAAAAGATAATAAAATAGAAAAAAAAATTAAAAATGAAAAGAAATCACAAGTGACCAAATATGACATTGCTGGAAGCAGCTTCATCTACTCCTGTGGTGCTTCTTGGAGCAACACCATGCCAGCAGTGAGAAGGGTCATAATAAAAAGACTTAGACTTGCCAAGGCACTATTTCACTGGGCTGAAACATCTTATTACATGGCCAGAGAGATTGTTAAAGTGCCGAACAGTTTGCAAGTTGAATCTTTATAAATATGACTGCAAAAAGCAAAGAGTAGCTTAACCTTAACAGTTAGGGACTGCTATCCCATGTTTGACAGAAAACTGAAATTGCATCAACATATTATAAATATCAGGATTTAAAGCCTTCTGGAGAGGGTGAGGTCATAATGCTGTTGGACCAGTACTATAAAACATGAAAGATTTCATCCTGCTGCCATAATTCTGCTACTCCAATGCCGGGTTTCCTTAAAAATATGCATCTGCATTGCAATGTTTAGAGATGCCCATGATTCTTCTTGACGTATTCCTCCCCCAAATCAGAGGATTTCCTTTGGACAGTGGCTCATTTTCAGCTGGGAAAACTAAAAAAAGGTTGCTATTTTGGTACAAGGACCCCTCTGGATCCTCCACTTGGCAGGACAATTGAGCATCCATGGGAGAACCGTGCCATAAATTTGAGCTGTCCATGGAAATTGGGAAATGTAATTCTAAACCCTTGACTCCACAGCACCTCAGAACCAGAACAGCATCACAGTAGGGAAAGCTGACTTGTGCTATATAGAGTTGCAGATCTACAGTTCCCACAAACCTCCTCTTTCTCACCTCCTGTGTCTCCAATCTCTGCCCCAGAAACCCCCTCTCCAGGCAGGATTTCCAGTAAGCATAGGATGTGAAGCCCTTGGGGGTCTAAACCACTGATTCCAACCTCCCCCATGCCATAAAACCACAGTAGATCCCACAAAGCCCTTTAAGAAGTTGGTTGTCTAATTCCCATTATTCAAGGCCACAGCACAGAACAAAAACAAAAGCAATTAGGGATTGTAATTCCCTCTTAAATTCTCAGATAAGATTCCCAAACCTATTCAGAATGACCAGATCCTGTGGGAAGATTTTCATCTTTGACAGGTGCTCACATTGGTTTTTTGAGATGCAGAGCTACTGGAACATGAATCACTGTATAAAACAGCAAATCCAGCACTATGAACTTTTCCTTATCATGAAAAGATCACATTAGGAAAAGAGGTGGAGAACTTCTCCTCGCAAAGAGGCCAGAGGAACAAATTTCCATTGTAAGTTCCATGGCAACTTGTAAATAAATATACCTAGTAACCAGTAATTAACATTTTATTAGATAAATGACTCTTGCTCACTAAATTACCATGCATAAATATGCCATTAATATGCAGCAGAACTTATAGTTCAAAGCTATCAGCAATGTAAACATATGTTCCCCCACTCCATCTCGCTGTACTGATGTACTGATGTGTCTACACTCAAGGACTGCCATGAAATACAGTCATGATTTAGGGGGCTTCAAACTATGTGGGAAACCTCCTCTTTCATCTGAGCTTAACCTGATGATGAACTTATTCCAGCCCACAAGAAGGCAGATCCACCACTGAGGAGCAGTGTTGCTTGTTGTTAATTAGCAGTGGGTAGAAAACCCTCGTTTTCTGACCGTTATAGAAATGTTGAGCTGTGTAGTGACTGAGGCGGAATAGAGATTTTCACAGACGGAGAAGAGCCTGCCTTCATCCCAGGAAGGACGTGCACCTGTTGGAGAGACACCAAAGGAGGCTACAAAGTTGATCAGAGGGATGGAGCATCTCTGCTACGAGGAAAGGCTGAGAGAATTGGGATTGTTCAGCCCGAAGAAGAGAAGGTTCTGCGGTCACCTAATTGTGGTGTTGCAGAACCTGAAGGAGCCCACAGGATGGAGAGCCAAAATCAGTCCTTCAGCCACAACACTGTACCTTGCTCTGAACAGGAATATGTGCTAAAGTTTTCCTTCAAAGAGATTTAAAACCACATGTGATTGCCATTTGTTACCTTGAAATAGATGAAATTAATTTCCTTTCTATGTCATTCCTCCTCTGTCTTAGAAATCCCTTTTCCAGGAAATAAACAGCAGTGCTGAACGTTCGGCTTTTATCCCGCTGTCAGGCTCTCCAAATACACAGCTCCCAGGAATTTCTATTAGTACATAAAATATGACACGTGAGAAAAGGTTAACCTGGACACCTTACAATGCAGCTTTTGATTAATTCTAATTTCAGAACAGAACAAAACACAGCCAGTGGTGTTAAGGGTGACAGCCAGAGAGCAGGAAGCGCTGGAGATCAGGAAGACAGAACTTTCCTTGGAAAGGGCATTTTTATTTTCCTACACTCTTAGACACAAAGTTTAAAGCAACTTTAATTTCTTCAGGAGCAAACTTGCATCTATTCAGATCAAATCTGTGTCCACCCTGGCTGAAAGGTCCCAGGAGCCATATTAATTTTGGGATGGATCCCAGCCCAACAGCTCTGCATCCCAGCCAGGCAAGGGAGCCTTGATGTTGCCCCTCTGCTTGAAGTCCTCCTGATCCTCCCCCAAAGCAAGTGCTCACCTGGGCATGGATGAGCAGTCAATCAGCTACCACTCTTTTATATCCCTTAAACACCTTAATAGCTCATTAGAGGTCAAAGAAATCATGACTGGCCTGTTCCTTCCCCTGGCAAGTCCCACCTGCAGCCCTTTACCTGGCAAACAAAAGGGCACTGAGGAGCCACTTGCTGCTTTTCACTTTGCCTCTGATTTAAATACATAGTTGAACCAAAATGTGTATTTTATTGTTTCCTTGGGCCATGATTAACCTTCTCATCCACTACCAGTGATATTGGCTGACAGGAGATTTTGGCAACCAATTCCCCATCAGGCAGAGAACAAACATTGCCCTGTAGTTCAAAGCTGCCTCTGCCTCTTCTCCAGGTACCTGTGGAGTGCCCTACATCATCTGTTAAATGTTCTAAAAGGTACTAAATGTGAGTACAGAACTTTTTTGGTTAAAATATCAGCCACTGAATGATTCAATATCCTTCCCATTTTACACAGCACACAAGGACACTGACTTTTGCTGCCACAATTTTGATATTGCTAGAGGTGCTATGCTGAAAAATTAACCATAAAAATCTCACAAGAGCTTGTTTTTCAGGAAAGTTGTCTGTGTGCTTTTTCAAACTAAACAGAAATTTTTCAAGTGTGTGCTATGTACAAACAACATAAAATGCATGTTTCTGGGTAGATGTTTTCCATAACAATGCTCCGAGAAATTGCATTAAATCTCGGATTTATCCCTGGTTTTATAGAATTGCCCACAGAGACAGACACCAACAGCACTATTAAGTATCAAGAAAGTACCAGGCTTGTTACAGGAGCTTTATGAGAGCCAAGGATCAAATATTTTTTCACAGTTTTATGTGGATAGTTTCATGAAAATTGATCAGGTCTAAAAAGTCACAGTCCAAATGAAGCTAAGGTTAAAGATAATTTATACATGATATTCCTAATTTTATTCTGAGCCCTTTTATTACTATGTAGGCCTTTATGACTTTAAAGAAAATGTCAGTGGCAGCAAATGACATTGTACTGAATAATCTAGTTATGAGGGAAAAGACATTTAAAACTATTCCATATCAGCTTTGCTCTGTTCTGCTGAACTTACAGTTTTATCCCACACAGCCGGGCAAAACTCCTCTCTGGATTTTTAAATCCTCTTCACGGTTGCTTTACAAACCAATGTCTCTTCTTCTCTTTTTAATTCTTTGGAAAATTTGTGTTTCCCCCCTTTTTTCTAAGGAATTAGGGGAAATTCTGTTGTGGCCTCACATGTTCAGGGGTACATCACCACGTGTGTTGCTGTCTCAGGGTCCAACCCAGCCCTGAGTGTTTGGGATTGGGGAAAATGTGCTCAATTCCTGATATTTGCACTTCTTCCCTGTCCTTGAGAGCAGTGACTGTGTTAGATCAGCTCCAGAGCAGGTGCAGCAATTGGAGACACATTCCTGGTGCTCTTTAATTGGACAAACAAAATACTTCCTTAAATCACTGTCTGTACAACACTGGGAATGGGGATGGGTTGGAAGGGCATCTTTAGCCCTTCCTTGGATCATCCCACTTCCCAGGTTGAAGGATTTGTTCCCAACCCTCCTGTTTTTACTTTTAGCCATTCTCCAAATGTGAAACAACTGCGAAAGTTTAGAGGTATTTAGTTTTCTTATACAGACATCTCTCTCCTATCAGCAACATTTGCATATTTTCCTTTTTCCAGCCAGAAAAAAATGGCAGTGCTGCAGAATGATATATCAGGCAGATGCTGACACCCCTCTGAAGCCACCTTGTGATGCACAGAGCAAATCTGGAGGGTCACCTTTTCCCATGGAGGTTCCCAGGAGATTCCTGGAGGAGTGACCAAACCACAGCTACTCTCTGAGACAAAGTCTCCTCATGGTGGGACAACCTGCCTTGGGATGAAAGTCCCAGTGATGGCCAGACGTGTGCTCCCAAACACTGTGGACACTTAAAATTATTGAGATGAGCTAAAACTACCTAAAATCTATCAGATAAATCTCTGAATATTTAGAGATCTCAACGCAAACCATGTTCCTTGAAGTATTTTGCTTTTGATGTAACAGGGGGATGAGCATTAATCTGGCACAGGTATAGTCCTTTAATTGTTGGAAATTAAGCTTATATGTAAATATCAGTCAATGTGTGATTCACTGGAAGGAAAAAGTTTTAATAAATTAAAATAAAGAGTATTTACATAAACATTTTTGGGACTGTATTTAAATTGCTTAAAAAACTGTGGTGGCAAACAGCTGGTCTTTGTGTGTGTGTGTGTGTGATTTCTTGCACAGTGACAGAAATTAGAGTTCTTATCATTAACAGTCTTCCCAAATCCTGCCACTGTCTGAATCAACACTACCCCTGGTTTTCCAGATGCTTGTTTGAAAGGCAACTGTTATTGCATGTCATAATTGTGTTCATAGCTGAGTAAACACCTTCACAGGTGCAAAAAGATCCGAAAGCTGCAAGAGTTGTAAGGCTGAAAAAGCAGAAATTTTATAGCCTTGTCATGGACAAAGGAGGTGTAGAAATGAAATACAATATTTTCCTCTGTCTGAAGTGTAACACTTGATTATCTTGAAAAGCAGGGAGAGTAGTGTGGCTGTGCACAGGATTTAATCAAAAACGTGGCTTTGTTTGAAAAGTGATTAGGTAAAAATGTCATTGATTTCCAAAGCAAATCTGCTCACTGAGGATTTCAGAGCCATAGACTCCTTTCTCTTCATAATATTTATATTTTAACTGTTTTTCAGCAATGGCCAGATTTAGCTATCACAGTAAAATAAGAGCAGAAATTGTTATGACAGGTGTTTTTTTTTCCTAAGTGCAAAGTCAATTTTTGGCTTCAGGATTTGGCTCTCCCTGTTTTCTTTGAACACTTCTATCTTTCCTTAGTAACACTTTTAAGCAAAAATCAGTCCCACAAAGCAAACTTCTCTTGGGTCAAACAAGCCTTATCTGAGAAGAAAAAGGATAAAAGGAAAAAAAAATTGATACAGAAGTGCAAGAATTGCCCAGAGGAGCTGTGGCTGCCCCATCCCTGGAAGTGTCCAAGGCCAGGTTGGATGGGACTTGAGCAACCTGGGATAATGGAAGGCATCCCTGACCATGGCAGGGGGTGGAATCAGATTGTCACGAAGGTCCTTTCCAACCCAAACCATTCTGGGATTTTATGGAAGAATTGCTGTGTATCAGGGGAACTGTCCATCCACGTGACTATCCATGACCTCAACTGTGTCTCCAAATGCTCCACAGAGACCAGAGGAGCCCAGTGTGGGGCAGGTAGGGAATGGCTACAATTGGAGCTCCTTCCTGACTCCAGTTTGTTGCTGTTTTGGTCAACTAAATAAATTAAAATGCAAATATGATTAAATATATATGTTACACTATGAATATCTTTTTCCTAAAGAAGCGGATCTACCTTCTGAAGTGTGTATCTTTAAAAAGAAAGTAATTTTCTAGTTACTATAATTAATATTATAATATAATTAGTGATATTCTCAGAAACTGCCTAAGTATAATAAATATATATTAACCTCCTCATTATTATTCAGTTATTTCATCCAAGTATTGTTCAGATGAGCATGAGATGTTTCATAAAACTTATTCCGTAATGTTGGAGAAATTATCAAATCCCCCTTTAGCTGAACAGGATCTTTTAATATGATTTTTAATGAGACAGAAGATATCACAGAAACCCTGGAAGAGTCCTGCAGAGATGTTATTGATCTTTGGAGTTAGATCACCTTAATGATTATCTTTCATAGCAGCTGGAATATTTTGTTCTTGTCTAGTAGAAAGACACATCTGAAGGTTAAATAAAGTGGGATGGAGCAAAATTTTGTGGAAAGTTTATAAATCCATCATATAGAGGAGGAAGGGAGGATTATTTCCCACAGAATTCCTCTTCTTGCCACTGTTCCCAAACACCAAGGAGCACATGGCCACAAATTAGGGCAAAAATCAGATCAGTTCATGCAGCAGGAGCTGGAGTAAACATGATACTTTGATAGATAATAAAATTTTTCCTTGGAAATACATTGGAAACAGGGATGGGGCAGCCACAGCTTCTCTGGGCAAACTGTGCCAGGGCCTCACCACCTTCACAGGGAAGAATTTCTTTCCAATATCCCATCTAAACCTGCACTCCTCCTATTTGAAGTGATTGGAGGCTTTCAAATTCATCTTGTACCCTGATTTTTGCACTTTTAGAAGCACAGCATCCTTCCCTACATCTCGGCATCAAGGAGATTTTCCTTTATCATGTCAGAGCCTGCCAAAGCCCCCCGGTGCCTCTCCAGTGCCCAGGGCACACTGAGCATCCTCACAAACAACTGACTTGATCTTTTTTTGAGCCGGACTTCATTGGAATCATGTTATCAATTCTTGCTTGGGATCCTTGAGGGTATTTTGCAAAGGAATCAGCATGTGTGGTTTCATAATGATGCTCCACATTTTCATTCGGAAAACCGGTGTGTGCTCACTGCAGAGGGAGGGGAGTGCTGCCAGAGGTTTTATGGCTGAAGTCTAACCTTCCTTAACCTTTTTTTCTTTTTTTTTTTTAATGTCTCCCAGTATTGACAAGGCCTTTAATTTGTGATCCAAGGCTGTACCACTTCTCAAGATTAAGCTGCTGTGCTGTGCTAGGGAGCAGTACCTGCTGGCTGGGGAGGATGGATCTGCAGGCAGGTCTCACCTGCCTCCCAGCACACCCAGGCATGGGGCAGGATGGATCCGGGGGCAGCTCTCCCTTACTTCCCTCAGCATCCAGGCACGGGCATAGTGGCAAATCAGCAAATTATCATTCACCTGGCATGTAAATTTATTGGGGAAAAGACCCCAAGCACCAGGAGCAGAATAAGGATAAAGGTACTGGGGTGTGAATGGGCTCTCACTGTGCTCCTGCTCCTGGTGTTGGGGGTTCACAGCACCAAGCCTGACAGAGGTTAAGGAGCATTTGGATGATACTCATTCTGTGGTGTGACTCTTGTCCATGGTCCTCTGCAGGGCTGAGGGTTGGACTCGATGATCCTTGTGAGCCCCTTCCAACTCAGCATATTCTGTGATTCTGTGATGTAGGGAGCACTGAGCATCCTTCCCACACTTCCCCACACAGCAGCTGCTGCACAGTCCATGGGTAAGACACGGCCCTGTGGGACAACCCTCACCCAGCCCAGCATCAGTCCCAGGGGCTGCATCTGCAACCCCTCACCAGGCACGGCTGCAAACACAACTGAACAGATTTTGGTTCTCCTCCTCCAGCAGGATGAACGAACCCCAGGGTGCTCCCAAACGAGGTGGCTCTCGCTGAGTTGGTCCCCAGAGCAGCTGCTCACCTGGGACCATGGAGCTGCTGGACAACAGGACAACACCAACCAGGGGCTGTGTGGGCACCAGCGCTGCAAGGAGGGGACCAGGAGTGGGGTGAAGAGGGACCAGGAGTGGGGCCAGGGGGGGACTTATGGGAGCTCTGTGCCGCTCCAGGATGCTGCACCACTGGAGCATCCCTCCAGTGGCCCTTTAAGCCAGATTGAAAGATGCTCTGCACTGCCAGGCTGACAAAAAAGCGGCATTAGCCGAGCTGTGAAACTGGCTCTGGATGTTTAATGTCTCTCAATGGCTGGGGTGGGATAGCACGGCATCAACTGAAAGTCAAGCAGCTGAATCCTTGTGCACTGCTTTGAAAAATTAGGGGCATTTATAATGTCTAATATGTTGCAAGCCAGGATGATTTAACAGATGGTTTAAAAAGAAAATCAGCATGTCAGGCAAGGCCCGTTGTGTCGCTCTCTGTAGATTTCTGTAGAATGGGAGAGTGATAAAAAATGTTTTTCTTCTCTATTTCAATAGTGAAAGATGTTAAAACTTGAAACCTTGGGGAAAATTTCTTAATTACCCTCGTGGTGTCAGTGGTCCAGAGCAGTGGGAAATTTTAATTCCCTGCAGAAAGGGGTCAAATAGGGAACAACCAGGACACTTTTTAAACTCTTGTTAATGCCTCATAACCTTTAATGAATAATTTTCAGTAGCACGGCCAAGCCAACCTCACACAAAAGACATATTTACCTCTCGGTGGCTTCGCCTCAATTCTCTGCACAAAGGGAAAAATATCAACAATATATTTGCTTCCATGCAGACAGAATACCTGATAGGAAATTTGGCTTTTTAAATGCCTGTGCTCCTGTTAGACAATGATTTATAATTTCTATAGGATTGTAAATTTAATGTGCAAAAGCAAGTTAACTTTTCTTATACAAGTAGGATCAGAAGGGATATCCCTATACCATGCATTCAACAATTACACAGTATTTTTATTTTAGAAAGAAGAGTTAATATTTAAAGTTGCCCTTTAATACTCATTTGGAAGCACTGATTGAATAATAAGCCAAGCAGCTCAGTGTATCACATCTCTATTAAATTCTCTTGCCTTTTTTAAGATTAAAAAAAAAAAAACCCAAACTTTTTTCTTCCTCTAAATGCAAATCTTTCTGTGTAACACTGTGCCTAATCTACTACAACTAATTAATCTGTTTGAGCTGATGAAATGTTACCTCTGCATTTTTTGTTCCTTGTATACAATTATTGTAACAGTGGTGAATAAATCAATATTCCCAATCCAACTGTAAAAAACAATCAAGAAAAGCAGTGCTTCTCAGGGAAAAAACACCAAATAATATTTATTAACTCTGTCTCAATCCACAGCAGAGCCTAATACCATTCAAGCATTTTCTGCAAGTGTAATAAGCAAACTCAAATACATGATGAAAGTGGCACATGCCAATAATTTCACCATTTTACACTGCAGAGTAATTGAAGGATTTAATGAGAAACAAACCAATAAAAATAAATAGACCATGCGAGAGGAGGAGAAACTGATCTAAAATGGAAGTTGCTCCATTGTGAGTTTTAGGGGGGTTTTTTTGCATGGTTTGACTGGGGGAAAAAAATGGTGTTGGGATGATTGGCTCTTTATTTCTACTTATTTTACATTTTGCAGTTTGATTTCTAAAGAGGAAAAAAGCCACTTGTTCTATGTAGATTCGATTCTGCATCAAGATGCTCTTCCTTTGCTGCCACTTCCCACAGAGCCGTTATTTTCCCTTGGAATTCTATGATGAATTATATCTTTCTGCCTGAAGTTAGAAACTGTTTCTGTTGTATTGGTATTTATAAATAACTCCAAGCAGCCCAGCCTTTTAAATAATGGCACTGAGTCCTCCTGCTTTTAGAAATGTCCATAAATCACCGTCCTCATGAAAGGAATTCTGATTACAAACAAACTCCTTTGTCTCAGCAGTGCCCCTAAATTTTGGCCGTGTACAAACGTCTCACTGAGCGATGCCACCGGCGCCCAAGTCGATACAGAGCAGGGACATGCTTGGACACAAAGAACATTTTGGCCTTACATCTTTTTGATGTACGTATTTGGTAACCCCCAGAGCTGGATCAAGCTTTCAATTGGTCTGAGCTATCAAAAATCTTACAAACAGATTATGTTTTTTTCTCAAAAAGCAGACTTAAACTGACGAATTTCAGCCTCTGCCTCAGTCCCCACAAAGCTTGTGCCACAGTGGCAAAGCTGAGGGTGGCAGAGCCACTCCCAACCAGGATTTTGGTACGGCACGAGATCAGAGGTGCTCCCAACCCAGCCTTGGAGGGTTTCAGACTCAAAAATAATACCCCAAAATCTTTGAGGAATTAAGGTAAACATGGGGATGGTTCGTAAAGGCCAATGAGTGAATTGTTTGTCCCTTGTTTGTCCCTACTTGAAATAAAGATATATAAAATCTGTGTTCTGTTTTGAAGAAAGCTAAATTCCTGGGAAATGTGGACCAGAACAGGCTCCTCACTTGCTGAGAGCCTGAGCCAGGCAAAGCCCAGCCTGCTAAGGCTGTACATTGAGAGCAATCATTCTAAATATTGAGCACTGTACACCTGGTTAAAGAAACAATAAAACATAATCTCATCTCTAAAGGGGATTATTTTCAGCTGCGTTGTTTTGATGTTTTTTTCCTTGTATGCACAATTGAAAACACTGACTTGTAATAAGTTATTGCTTTGTGTGGTGCTTTGGGAAAGAGGGAGAGGGCAGGTTCAAAGACCAAGTGCAGAGAGGGCTCTCCCTGGACAGCTGAGGGCCAATCTCAGTGTACAGGTCAGCGACCCTTTTATAAAACCTTTGAAGTGCTTTCTTGAAGAGTATTGACTGCCCAAAGCCTTTTATTTCATATCAAGTTCAAATGTAATGTCTTTATGAGCATAATGCAGGAATCAATGAATTAGGACATTCAGATTATTTAGATGGAGCTCAGAGCGTGCAGAATTCACCGAGGCGTCATTTAAACCACCGACAGCCTCAGGTGAATGTTGTTTACCTGACAAGCATTTTACAAAACAGGGCCTATCAACAAAATATTTTCTATATCTTTGCTCGTCAAGATGACAAGTTTTGCCTACATAGTGCCACAGGAATGGTTGTTTTCTCTGCCTTGGTTAGATGGAGGCTGGAAGAGTAAGAAATCCCATTTTCCTCTGTCTTCACACCAGCAAACATAAACAATAATAATAATTCTGATAATAATAATAACAAATTATACTATAATATAATTGAAATGCTTTCCTGAAGAATATTGCCTGTCCAAAGCCTTTTATTTCATATCAAGTTCAAATGTAATGTCTTTATGAGCATAAAGCACTAATCAATGAATTAGGACGTTCAGATTATTTATAATATAATCTATTGTTGTTGATGATGTTTTTGTTATTATTGTTATTATTACTACTATTATTGCCATTACTTCAGTAGTGTGGAGGACATGGACTCTTTTATACCCCGTTCTTATAGAGCCCATAAAAAAATCCTCCCACCCCATAAATCTGGCAGTATCTCTTCTTGCAGCAAATTTACTTCTTACTACAAGTACAGTTTAGTCTGTTACTTTCCACAGAAACATCAGAAATAGAAATTTCTCTTTTTTTATTTTCAATTTCTATTTCCAGTTTCAGTTTTCATTTCCTCTTACTTCTGCCTGAAGGACACCATGTATATATTCCATCCATGACAACAAGCACCCATCCCAGCTCCCATCAGAGAGCCAAACCACCTCATATCCCAGAAACTGTGAGAATGCTCTGCTGGTCCCCAGGCTCCATCACTCCACACCAAAATTTTTGCTTGTCTCCTATTTTCCTGTTCTCCTTCTCATGTGGCCCTGGGCTCTGCAGCTGCTGCAAGGGACAAAATTCCACCCCAAAACTCCCTGATTCTGGACATCCAGGGCAAAACAAATCTATTTAGAGAAGATGGACTATAGAATCAGAAATGATTACGGTACAGCACAAGGTCAGTTGTACTTTCAGTGCCAACAACTTATAAAGGTCTCACATTTTTGGCAGGAACACTTTACTAGTAAAACACAAACCATCATGTCAGGAGCTTTAGTGTTTCTGCAATGTTTTAATGGCCCTGACTCGAGGACCAGCCTGGCTGTGTGTCCATGGTTTTGCTTCTTGTGCTAAGTGTTTATTTTTCACTCTCCCAATGGGGGGAAAGAAGAACTGAAATCGCTCTTATGTCAAATTCATGGATGCATAAACGTGTGAGACGCAAGAACTGAGCATTATTCTCACTCCCGTTGTGACTTCTGGCAGGGAGAGGGTGGCAGGGAGAACCAGGCTGCACGTTTCAAACCCTGACACACCCTGGACATGGACTTCTTAGTTCTGGCATCCTCAGCCTTGCTTTTCCTCTTTTTTCAGCTGGTTTCCACAGAGCCCAGACTGAGGAATGGTCAATCCCACCGCAGACTCCAATCCTTCCAACATGGAGAGGGAAATTTTTTTGTTCTGGTGCAAAACCCTGGGAAAACTTGTCCCAGGAACCAGGAGAGCAGTGACAGCATATTCCTGAGCAATGCTTCCCATAATCACATTTCTTGAGCAGGGAGGCTGGACCAGGTGACTCACTGTTGTCCCTTCCAACCTTTCCCATTCCAAGATTCTGGGATTCTTCATTCCTTTGCAGGCAAAAATTTAATGCATTTGTACATGGAAACTGGGAATGTTTGTGTTTGTCATAGGTGCTGCAGCTGCCACTCAAGATATGAAACATCCAAGTGCAAAACCCTGGCCAAGGATCCACCAGGACAGAATAATTAATGACAGCGGTGACGTGAGGTCCAATGTCACTCAGGAACCTTCAGGCTTGTTATAACATGTTCTTACCTTGTTTCAGCAATGACATTAGCAGAAAAGTCAAAGTAGCATATAAAGCCATTCAAATCTAGTTAATTAAAGTATATTCTAGTATATTCATTAATTTTTATTATAACTGGTCCCCTTCACCACCATTTCAGAGCCCCAGTCACAAGTATTTCAGTCTGGGTAAGGACTGGACTCACCCCATCAATAACTAAACAAGTCATTCCCAAAGAGCTTGGAGAGATGCCTGTGAGCAGAGCAGCTCCTCCAGAAAGGGTGAGACTTCAGGCAAAAACTGGCTGAAACCCCCAAAACAACATCTACCCCAGCTCACCTCTCAACATCTCCCCTGGGACACTCCTCAGCCCTTTTATGAGCATCCAGCAATGCTCCTTACACCTCAGAAAGCTCCAAAACCACCAAATCAGACTTCAAAAGTGAGGAATTTCTGGAGATGGACCATGAAAATCCAGAGAAACCTCCCTGTCCTTCCTCAGCACTGCTGGTGGTGCTGGTGGGTTTCCCAACCTCTGGTTTCCCAAACCAGAGGAATCTGGCAGAGTGCTACAGGAATATTACACATTTGTTATCCTACAATCTGCCCTATGATCAGCTTGCCAGTTTATATTTTTGTTCCACAAGGTGTATTTTTATTGTGAGGCTCCAAGAGAAAATTTATGGAGTTTTCAGGTTGTCTGTGTAAATAAATATAAAGAATAATAGAATATTCTCACCGTGGAAGTTCACACAGTGTTCCAGTCTGGTGTTTGCTTGTTTTTTTATCAATGGAAATTATAAGGGAGATATTTCCACTGCCTTAGCTGTCAGCTAATCCATGTAAATTCCTGCAATTACGAGGGAAAAAAGAAGTGTCCCTTCATTACCTATCAGAATTTCATTTCTGGCCTCGACTGCATCCTCATATAAACCTTTCTCAGGGATGCCAGGACAAATAAGTGGCTGTATCTCTGGAATGCTCATTTTCCAGTCATTCTGAGGAAGATTGGCGGGTTCCAGTGTAATTAGTCTTTTTTAATGAAATGGACCCTGGATATATTCCACTGCGGAGCTTCAATAATAGAATTTAAGTGAAAGTAATTTCAAAGTGCAACAGTAGTTTACATATTAGTTATTGTATAAAGAAAAAAAAAAAAACCTGCTCTGCTGTTCCAGGTTAAATGCAATTAACATCCAGGCCTTCTGCAAGACTCCTGGGAGGGAATGATTGGTTTGGCAGGTTATTTCTCAGATTTTGATAAAAAGAAAAAGAAACCCCCCATTATTTTCTCTCCACACCCTTGCTGAAAATATTACAGCCCTCTCTAGATTCAAGACCTCAAAGCAACTTAGTAGAACACAGATATAACTCCAGAATTTGGACTAATTAATTGTGCTCAGAAGCACAGTTACCACGTGAGCTGCTGCCTGTAGAATACTGCAGATAAATAACATTTTGCAAGTCCAAGGAGATGACAATTCCTTTCCAATTAGCATTTGCTGGGAAAGGACTGGGCAGGGTTTGCAGTTTGGTTTTGGGAAAACGCAGTATCCAGAACCCTGATGTGGAAACAAACATTGTGGTAATAACAGAAAAACACATTCTTTATATTCCCTTATTTCATACAGCTGTATCCTATATCCAAAGAAAACTGTGGCTTTATGAGAAATGCAGAAAGAATTATTGCAGAATTTTGTAACACTGCTCAAATTAACAAGAAGGACTTTTTTATTTTATTATTATTATCTTTCTTTGTCCCTAGTAAGCACATTTAAAAAAAAAAAAAACAGTTTATTTTCTCATTTGAAAAGTCAAATCTTTCACTCCCAATTGTTTCTGCACATTCTATGGTTATCTAGGAATAAAATCTAACCCTCACAACATCTATTAGCTGGTTTGATGGAGTCTTATTGCAAAGGACCTCACAGAAAGTTGCTCATTCTTAGTTGCATAGGAATGCTTAGATCAAATCTCACTATTTTAATGTTTCTGTGGGGTGGAAAACAGATGCAATTTAAGCCAAACAAAACACTCTGGCTAGTCTGGTTGTTCTTATTGCTTTCGGACACTTTCTTCAATGTAGATGGTGCTTCCCATGCTGTTAAACACAACCTCTGGCTCCGGAAGTCCCTGGGATGCAGATTTCTGGAGACAGGAAAACAGACAAGGAAAATCTCTCTGCGTGTCTCCTCTTGCCCATATTCATGGAATCCCAGAATGGCTTGGGTTGGAAGGGACCTGAAAGATCAGATCATTCCACCCCCAGCCATGGGCAGGGACACCTTCCACTAGCCCAGGTTGCTCCAAGCCCCATCCAGCCTGGCCTTGGGCACTTCCAGGGATTGATTTGCTCTTATCCCCCAGCATACTGGGACAGGTGAATTATTAACACAGCCCACAACTATTTCTGCAGTACAGCCACAGTATTTTACCTTTAGGAAATTGCAGCATAATTGTGTTTAAAACCCACTAAAGTTAATAGAAATATTCTCATTGACTTCAGTGAGCTCTGGACTCTCTCAGATGTGTATTTTCACCTTGACCTTCACTCAACGACAAAAATTTAGATTTCTAGTGAAAGTTAGTCATCTAAAACATAAAGAGAAGTAGATAATTCCACAGGACAATTAACTTCATCTTTAAAGAAGTGGCCAAAATATCCTCTTCTCCTCATCAACGACAGAAATATCTTGGAAATGAAGCCTAAAATAGATACCCAGCTCTTAGAAGGCTGCAATAAATGAGCTGGCTTCCATCCCTAGTGACACAGTGGGGGGTAGTAATGACAAAGTGAACATTATTAGCCCAAAAATAAAAGGAATAAATGCCAGAAAGGAGGAAAAAGGTGCATACAGACCAGAAAAGGCCAGATTAGAAACATCAAGTGCAGCATTTGTGTTTGGAGTAGTTTGAGGTGCAGTCTAAATTATTCCAGGCCTTCAACTTAGTTCATCCGTGTTTTTGGAAGACCTAAGATGTTGGATTTCTTTACCTTTTAGTGCCTGGACAGCAGGAAAGGAATAGTTTTGACCCTCACACTGGACATGGCCACCCCAAACCCATTTCCCACGTTCTGCTCTCCCCATCCAAAACCACCATGTGTCACCACTGCTGCTTTTCCTCAGGAAATACTAATCATTGGATTGTTTATTTTGCTGCTATGAGTGTGTTTTGCTACAAGAAATTACACTTAATTATGTTATAATATTTTCAGAACTGTTAATGTTAATATTAATGCATCGAAAATTATTTTTACTTAATTTTTACTGGGTGTTCTTGCATAATTGATAGGGAATTTGTTATTAAATCTTTTATTTGACTGATTACTTAATCATTCTCACATGGTTATTGAAGACAATCTTACATATAATTAATTTCACTAATAGAGACTCCCCATGTTTTCCTTCCTAGGCCAGTGTCTGCATGGTTATCATGTAATTTAAGGCTTTCCTGGGGCAGCTTTAAATTATGCACATATTTGTATTAATTATATATGGCCAGATCCTGCTACCTTGTACATGATGGTGAACACCTCCTTCCATAAGAAGCTCCTCTGAAACCAATGGATTTCCTTGCCATGGGATCCATGGGATAAAAAGTGATGGAAAACAGGGGGAAAACTGAAGTGAGAAAGAATTGAGGTTTGGTGCTTTCATTTGGGCTCCCTGGGTATCTCCTGCCACCCCTTCCATCCTGGCTAATCCAAACAACCAGGTTCATCCCACTGTTTGGGGACCAGAAATAGCAGAACACAGGAGGCACTTGGACACAGGGAAGGGAGCAAGTTCCTCTCCCACCTATGAAATGCAAAGAAAGAGGGCAAACAAGCAGCAACAAAGGACCACGGGCCATGTGTGCAAATAGGGAGCAAATGATGTTCAATGTCATGAGGAAGCACGGAGTTATCCATCAGGTGACGTGCCAAATCCCTGACAGGATGCTAAGTAATGCACCTGATGCCAATTATTGACTCCCAATGACAAATTGGTTTTGCATATTGCATATTTTCCACCAGACTGGAGCACAGAGGCAGTTGAAGTAATCACTGACTACACCACTGCACTTGAGAGGGGAGATGGAAAGAGCATGTGAGAGGCAAGTCCCGAGGAATTAACATAAGCAGCATCGCCCTGGCCAGCTGTAATTTGCATTCTGATGACAGCAGCAGCAGGCTCTGCAAAATCTCAGGCCTCCACCAAACCCGGGAATCCAGCACTGGCTCCACAGAAAGGCTGCCCAGGCATCCCCAGGGTGCTCCCCCAGGAGTAGCAGGGAAGGCAACACAGGCTCAGGGAGCAGAGCAGGGACAGCACTTCACCTGCATGAGGTTGTCCCCAACTCTGGGAGCTGCGTGAGCCCATAGCACCCTCTACCAGGTGCTTCACATGCTTCCAATCCATTTTCGTGCTTTTTTTCAGGCATACCTAGCAAACACAGCAACCCCAGTGATGCTTGGGGATGTTGATCCTGTTTCAAGAGCTCTCCAGTCTAGTTTAAAGCTTCTCTTCAATGAGACATGATACTTGCTACTTTCCCTTTAAAGGTTCTTGCTGAAATTCCTCCTCCCAAGAACTCTCTCAGCCATGGCAAAATTCAGTCTTGGTACTCATAATACACAGAACTCTCCTAAGAACTGGCTGTGGTCAACTTGTCCAAGTGATTGAGTTCCTGAAACCCAAACCAAGCTTTAAACAGGGCTACAAAGCCACAGCCAGGATGATTTTCTCCTGCCTTCCATCCTCCTTCCCAAATCTGCTCACCAATCTTGTGAAGTTGCAGGAGCATGGGGGGTCATTCTCTACTCCCAGGTAACAAGTGATAAAACCAGGGAAAACAGCCTCAAGCTGTGCCTGGGGGGGTTTAGATTGGAGATTAGGGAAAAATTTCTTCCTGGAAAGGATTGCCCATCTCTAGCACAGGCTGCCCAGGGCAGTGGTGGAGGCAGCATCCCAGGAGGGATTTAAAAGCCATGTGGATTTTGCACTTGGGGACATGGGTTAGTGGTGGCCTTGGCAGTGCTGGGGGAAAGGTTGGACTCCATGATCTTAGAGGGCTTTTCCAATCCAAATGTTTCTGTCTAAACATGGTCAGGGCTGAGCAAAGCCCAAGCTGCTGGATATGACCCCTCTCTTCTCACTGAAGGGGATGGGGCACAGGGCACAAGCAACTCAACTCTTTGCAGCATCAGTGCCATAGCAAGAACTTTTTAAATCAATTTATTCATGGGGAGCTGAGTGGAGCAGGAGCTGCATACAAAACAGTGGCCACACTAAGTTCATTTAAAGTGGAGACTCTTCCTAGCTAACATTTTAAGCTGCCCTCAAGCAATTCTCTGCCATGCAGCAATATTTCTGAAAAAAAAAAGGTCTTATGAACCCAACTCGGCACAAAATTTCCAAAACAAGCAGGGACTGTGTTTGGTACTTGTGGAGGATGAAATGTTTTATTCCCCAGGGACTGAGAACTGAGAGGACAGTTTAGCTGTTAGACTTAAAAAGTAAAATCCATCATTAACATGCTATTTTCAGTGGGTTTCTATTTTGATTAATTTAGGGGACTCCAGTGGGCAGAGATTTTTTGAAGTTGAGGTCTGTGAGAGTCTCTTTCATCCCATCACTCAAAATTTCAAACCCACCAAGGCAGCATCGTGCCCCCTCCACCCAGCCCACCACTAATGTGGGCGATAACCACTATTTCTCCCCACACACTATTTAAATTCTAAGACACTGACAAACTATAACTCACAGGGAACCATTTTAAATTATTATTATTCAATGGCTTGTAAACTATATCTCATCATTAAACAGAATAATAAATAAAAATAATGACTAGCCTTCAAGCTAGCAATGTAAAGAACACACTTTACTGCTGAAAAGTTGGTTCATTTTACTGAGTTTTAATTACAGCAAAATCCATTTTTTAATTGTTAGGTTCAGGAAATGGTATTTGGGGTAAGGAACTGGAGGAAACCCCTTATTCTGCAGTGTGTCTGTTGCCATCTAGACCAAGATAATAGGTTGCTGAACTAAAACATAACACCCCAAAGATACCAGTACCAAAACCTTGCTCAGAGCTACACATCCCCAGATGAAAGACAGGAGCTCTGTGGAAGAAACAAGGAATTTGTCAGTGGGGTCATTTGTAGGGAGGAAAAGGAGGAGAAAGAGGAGAAGGAGGAGGAGGAGGAGGAGGAGGAGGAAGGGTTAAAGGCAGCAGGGCAGGCAGAGGGAGCAGCACCCCCCAGCCCAGCCCTGCCTTGCCCATGGTCATCCACCTCTTGTAATTCCATTAGGGTGCGAGATTCCAATGCAGAATTAGCTGTTGCCTACGCAGAATTATGTAAAACATGGCCCAGACTGAAAATCAATATTCTGCTTAAGTAACTGGCCCTCCAGTAATTTAATGAAGCTAAATTGCATTACACGGAGGTAAGGTGGTGGGGGACCATTTTGTCTCAAACCTTCCATTATACAGTGACTGTACAGCTGTATGCCTAAAGAGAAATTAAACATATACACTCATTCCTTCTTGAAGTTGGAACAGTGTTTTTTACACTGGATTACTTGTCTCCTTCCTTAATTTAAAACTACAGTAAATAATTTGCAGCCACGTAATTAGGAAGGAGCCACAGTCTCATAATAAGGGGAAAAAATTGCTACCAGAGTATTAAAGGATTTTTTTTACTTGGCGAGAAAAAAATGAAAAAGGACATTAAATGTTAGATCTGTATTAAAAATGTAATTCTAAAGGGTTTAAATCTATGACATGTCTACACTGAATTAATTAAATTCATGATCTGATCAAGGACTGAAAAGCTACCTTGGAGCTATCTCTTAAAAATGCTATGTATGTACATGTCAAAATAGGAATTAAAAAAAAAGAAGGCCTTTGATTTATTGGCAATTCATGCATGCATTATTGTGCTTTCTTGCCTTGTAGTAGGAGGGAAGTCAAAGTTTTATAAAGCACCTGAAACCTTCTGCACAAGCCCCTTTATTAAAGGAACTTTCTTGCTGAAGACAACCGTGCCCAAACTCGGAGCCATCCACTCTGGATGTGATCATGGTGACATTCACCACGACTTAACTTGTGTTAAAGCTGATTGACAAGAACAAAGAGGGTACAATTACATTATGCAGCACTTGTACTGCACCCTCTTTTATTTATTATTCAGCTACAAAACTTCAACTGGAAGAAACACTTCAGAGTTGGTTTTTTTTTTTGGTGTCGAGGAGACGGAATTAAATTGACAATAATTCTGCGCCATGCGGTATGAAGTTATGCTGATTAGAGATTACTTCCCCCTAAATCATTTGTCACATTGCCTTATATAAGGGTAAAACAGACTTCAACCATGTGTAGCTGCAGAGGTATCTTTGGGGAAATGCAGGCAGCAGAGGATGTATTGTTTAAAGGGAAAAGGAGTGATTTGCATGCTCAATCGCTATTTTTCTTGCCTGTCCAACTCCTAGAATTTTCTTTCTCTACTTAAAAGGCAGTTAAACAAATGAAATTTATTTATGCCAAATCTGAAGTGAAAAGAGAGACATTTAAAAGCACAT
Source organism: Pyrocephalus nanus (assembly GCA_038380795.1). Taxonomy (NCBI): domain Eukaryota; kingdom Metazoa; phylum Chordata; class Aves; order Passeriformes; family Tyrannidae; genus Pyrocephalus; species Pyrocephalus nanus. The sequence continues at coordinate 5,368,105 of CM076268.1, forward strand.
GTGTGTTTAACACCTTAGAGGGCAGTCCCCTTCTGGAAAAGATGTTCCAACGTGAGCTGCAAGATGCAAAATTAGCAGGAAAAGCGGCAAGAGCAGCTCGGAAGTGTCAGGTCAGGCTGGTTCTTCCCAGGTGAACGAGCAACAGCACATCACTCTCCAGCTTCTTTTTTGGCACTGATTAGGGAATGCTGTGTATTTGGGAATGCTCTGGTGTAAAGCCAGTGGTACCACTGAAGGTGCAGGGTGCACTCATTGCTCCGGTCTCACACTTTAATTATCACCAGATGCCATTGTCAGACAAAGAGAAGCAATCAAATCTATACACTGGGTTATTACAATGAAATTCCATCATTGTTGATGGAGGAAAATTTATGGAGAGCAGACTGAAACCCCGCAAACCAGATGAGGGGAGTCAAAGGGGTTCCCACGTCTGCTTCTTCCTGGTGCTTATGAGTCAGAGCATCACTGATAACTGAATATTCAGATCCTGCAACGACATCATCCCATGTCAGTGGCACCTGGAAATGCCTCATGGGTGCCTGGTGCTGGCTCCAGCCAGGCAGGAGCAGGAGCATCTCCCTTCTTTCCCAGGAATGGTCAGTCCGGATCAGCATCACCACCATCACCTTCACCAAATGGCAGTTCCAACATAATCTCAGGCAATGAGGGAAGGAGATGAAAAATTCAGTCTCCCTCTTACACATTATCGATTGAAAAGGAAAAGACTTCCAGGAGAAATTATTTTTACACCCTTGAATACCACCTGGCAGATCCATATTTTGTCTCTCCTTGGCTCAAAAGATCTTTTACTCCCTTATTTCTTTTGCAATGGCAATTCAATAACGTGCGACTGAACATTTATTAATTACACTCTCAGTTTAAAGAACTATTTTGAAGGGAATAACTGCTCTCAGAAATCCTGAAACACTTTCTGTTTGATTTCTGAGTGCGTTATAACTGAGATGTAGCTGTTCCATTCCACCCTGAGTTCCTGGCTTGTACTTGAAACCAGGAATGGCAGGATTTGCCCCCCCCCCTCCCCCTTACTAGTAAAACATGAGCTTAAACACATACAACAAGGGAAACACGTCATGTATTTTATAATGCAAGGTCCTTTAGAGCAAATTATCCAGGTTTTTTTTTCCTTAAGATGCACCTTTATGTTCAATGATATTTCCTTTGGGGTTTTCATTAACATTCCATAAAAAAAAAAAAAAAAAAAACAAAATAAAACAACTTTTTTTTTTGTGAAATACCTTGACTAATGAGTTTAGCATTTTCCTTCTGCTCATATTTACATTTAGTGTTTTGATGATGTTAAATTCTACAAATGAGAGCAGTTTTTAAGTGTTCCTTTCAACACTGCCTGCCTTTTCTGTTTGATTTCTCTTGCTGATGGTGTGTTGTCACTGCTGAATGCTGGAATTGTTGTTGAGCAGGCACAGCTGGATGAATTAAAGTCTCTCCAGTAACTCAAACCAGAAATGACTTCATCTCGAAACTTTCCATGTAGCACAGGTCAGAGCTCTGTGTAGGGACAAAAATAATGGGGTTACCAGAGAAAGAAAAAGTCAAAAGTACAAGTCAAAATACAGAAAGCAGTTTGGAGTCGCCTTGTGCTGCGATTTCCCTCTGTGTTACCGACAGGCTCTTTTACAGAGTGAAGCCCCGATGGAGACATTTGATAAGTAATTGTATTTTAAGTTCAAATAGAATATCTGCATGTGTGCAGATACAGAGCCCTGTACACTTATCTTATTAGCTATTTACTTAAATTATCTGTTGGGTACCCTAATATATAACCAGTGTCGCCTAATGATATCATCTATTAATTTATTCAAGGAATTTTGCCAAAAAACAAATAAAAGCCTCGAACACAAACAGTTCTTCCCCCTTCATGTCGAGCTCATCACAAACAGCAAAGCATTTCAATGTGGCCGAGGCAGATTTTCAAAGGTAACATCTTTAATTAACGTGAAGCAATTTCTAAAGTCAATACAAGGCGGGTGTGGTGTAATTAGCAGTGTCAGTGTGGTTCCTGCCCGGGCTGGGGTGGGCAGGGGGACTGTGGGTGCTCTCACCCCAGACCTGCTCCTCCTCCTCCACCCACCACCTCCCCGGCAAACACTCCTGCTTCACTTAATAAAATCTCTTGCCCTGCTGTGGCAGCACAGGGAGCTGGAAAATTTCTTTTCCTATCAAAACATTTCATCCATTTCCTTCTTTCATCGTGAAGGGAAAAACCACCCTCAGCATTTTCATGTTTGAAAGAGGGTGAAGAGGGAGCAGCCCCTCTCTCGTGCACATCCTCAGGTGCCCTTCCCAGATTTTCCTCCTGAGTGTTCCATGATCTCTGATGTCCATTAGGAATAAGATGACATCTCCCATCAGTGGCCATGATGCCAAAATTTTAGAGTCACAGAACCATACAATCACAGGATGGTTTGTGTTGGGAAAGAACCTAAAGATCATCTCATTCCACCCTCTGGCATGGGTAGGGACATCTTCCATTAGACAGGTTCCTCCAAAGCCCAACCAGCCTGGTCTTGAACACCTATAAAGATAAGGAGTCCATAAGCTCTCTGGAAAACCCATTCCAGTGCCTTACCACCCTTATATTGTTATTTTAAGTCTTTCCCCCTATTTAAATGTTTTCCTTAAGTACATGTAAAAGGGTTTGCATCTCCTGTAATTTCTGTATATTCCCCAAACTGTTGAGTGTCTGCTGGGCTGGATTGCTTGTTCCAAGCTTCACATCCACAAGAACCACCAGCATTTCTCCATTCCTAACAAACCAAGACAACACAAGCCTGACTTGAGAAGTGTTTAAAAACAAAGGTTCAAAAATCTTTCACTACGTACATGTTCGAGGGCCTCTAAAACTCAATGTTCTGTGCTGAAATCAATTCACACTGTCAATAGCTAGGAATTCCCAGAGCTAAAATTGAGATCTGCTTTTGACCATTGCAATTCTGAAAAATCATCATCACATAAATACAGACACTGAGGATGAACCTGAAAGTTACTTTTTTAACAGTGAGCTAAAACATTCAGTAGTGAGAAGGTTCACTGGTGCAATGTTACACCTCTGGTCACACAGTATTTTGCATTTTGCCAGTAATATGTTTCTGTATTTCAGGTGATTTAAATTAAATTTGCACGTTTACAAAATCTTTTATCTGGGAGATTATGCAGAAATATAGAGCTGATGCTCAGGCTTCCAAAAGCACATGCAAAAGTGGTGATTTTTTTATTATTTTTTTTTTAATATTCAAAGCATAAACACAGATTAATACTCACATGTGCAGGAAAATCTATGAAATCCCTACCAACAATTACAATCTGATGATGATAACAATTCCAGGTGTTTAATGGTCAGTCTATACCCTCAGCTCTCCATCCGTGGCGGCAGCAGCAATGGCAGCTCTGGTGAGGATGGGCTGACTTTGAGAACAAACTTCTCCTCCAGCTCCCTGTAACCATCTGGAGGGCAGTGGGTGCTGTTCTGAAGGGATGCAAGGCTGGGGAGCCTCCTCTGCAATTTCCAAAGGCAAACTTCCATGGGGGATGCAGGTGGACCCAGCTGCCCTCTCCGAAGTTCTTGTGGTTCCACCAGTGCTGCCACTGGTGACCTCCTCTTAGATCCCACCCCAGCTTTCAGCAGTCTCTTCACCCCCTGAATAGGCTCTGACCCAGGGAAACAATGAGATTTCTTGGTGGGAAATCTGACTGCAAGGGAGGAGGAGAGTCCATGTGGGACCAACAGTGAGTTTTGCACCTTGCCAATCTAAAAAGTATGGGATTTTAAGTTTCACACTGAGATTCCCCCCTAATATCCTGATATCCATTTAGGAATCAAATATGAAAGTACCCTCGTTCAGTTTAAAGCCATTCCCTCTGATCCTATCACAAGGATCAGTTATGGTGGTCTCCAAGCTGAAGTTTGTGAAAAATAAAGCAAATCCACATTTCCACCACCAGCAAAGGTTAATTCACCTTATCCAGTCTCAGATCCATATATGAGCTCCTCACTTCCACCATAATTTTTCCTGGAGTTTTCTTTCAGAAGCAGAGAAAGCAGCCAAAGGTGGTGGCAGCTTTTGGAGAAGCGTTCCAGCCATGGATCTTCCATCAGACAGATATATCCCCTGTTTAATCTCAAATTGTGGAATATACCCCTTTCACACAGGCCAAAAGTTTCAATTCACTTTTGTGGAGCAACTGCTTAGAGAAAGGACATGAAGGACCAAATCCTACATTCCTCCTGTGTTCTGAACCTTTAATGAAGGTGAGTTTTAGCCCTGCAAGGTTTGTGAGATTCAACTCCCTGCAGCTACAACTCTCTTGGTATTTCCACTTAAAAATTTTATTTTCAAGGCACCATAATTGTATGTAAAGTTTTCCTTGGATCTGAAAGACAAAAAGCCCTAACAAGTCAAAAGCTCAGCCTGGGAGAAACAATTGATCTGCATACAGATGGAAAGACGTCTTCAGAAGGGAAATCTGAGGGTTTGATAGTTTTTTCATTCTTATCCGAAATTGCTTTGGTTTTGAACTCACATTTTATCAACTGCAGAATTCACTTCAGTGTAAACCTCATTGATTTCAGCCACATTTTATTCCAGGGATAAATGTGATTTCATTATTCCTTTACAAAGTACATTAAAAATAAAATGAAGGTAACAACTGTATCACTGAAGATGGGATTCATTCCATATGTGTAAGGGAGGTTTTTTTTTTTCTTCAAGAGGGTTTAATTTGGGTTTCTAACATATAGCCATGCATATCTACAGCAGGCAAATTGTCATTTCAATAAAACATGTATGAAAGCATCCCTAAGCACCTCCTGACATGTCAGGAATATATGGTGTAAGAGTGTGTCCATGTCAGCAGTGACAAGCTGAACCTTAATGGCTCTAAAACAGTCTTTATGGTTTACTGTACCAGTAATCCATTTTATAATGAGTGCTCAGCTAGATACTACAGTTCTGTGAGTTTTCTCTGCCTTTTAACTCAGCCCAAGGTGCCTAAACGAGGGGAAAAAAACCCTCCAAATTGTGGGTGATCCTTCCAGAGGAGCATTATGTGCTGAAATACTTATGCACGACAGATAAATTAAGAATAAGGCTTTACTCTAATCCTTAAGTTTCCTTCTGTGGATTTTAAGACAGACCAGTATTGATGTTTTACTGTAGTTTGGGAGGAAGGTTTTAAATTTTATCAGGCGGACGCTGCTTTGGACTTAAAAAAAGTAGGGAAGGGGAAGAGTTGCTGTAAGCCCGTAATGGACAATGCAGCATTTAGAGCTGGGAAAAAAGGAGAATATAGTATTTCCTATCATGATCTCACCCTGATCCTGCACTCTTTATCCATGGGAAACAGCAGGGTTGCCAGCAAGGAACAGGGAAGCTGTGGCTAAGGGGTAGCAGGAGTTGGAGTGTCTGACTTGCATCAGTGTCCTGGGATAACCCATCAGAACACAGAGCTCATTGCACACATAGAAACATGGAGGGGCTTAAGCTGAGAGGGACCTTAAGAACCATCTTGTTCCAGCTCCCTGCCATGGGTAGGAGCACCTTCCACTAGGCCAGGTTGTTTCAAGCCCCATCCAATATGGCCTTGAACATTTCCAGGGGTGGGGCAGCCACAGCTTCTCTGGGCAACATGCGTTAAAAAAGCTGTTCCTTTGTGTAGGATCTGTAAGACATCAGGAGTAGGCACCCATTTTAAAGAAAGGCGTAATAGGGTTCAGATTTCCAGGGAAATGAGACTTTGACACTGGAATGTGGAACTGTAGGACTCCAGTCCCTGAATCGTTTGTCTGCTGAATTTCCAACCCACAGAGGAGTGGATTTTGTAGAACCTCTGCAGGGCTGCATGCAAGCAGTGGGAGTCCAATAAATTTCTGCCTTAGAGGCTGTAGCTCTGGTGATGTCCATCTCCTCAGTCCCAGCCCATGCTGGAGAGATCCCTGAGGAAATGCATCCTTCCAGGTCCTCCCATTTTCCATCCTCAGGGACCCATGCGACCCTCGCTGCCATCCAGATGCTCTCCCTGCTCACACCTCTTTCCAAGCCCTACTCCATACTGATGCCTCCTCCCCATCATGCTCAGGGCACCCAAAAAACAATCCCAGCTCCTCCAAGGGACACCCCTGGGCACTCCTGACCCTGGAAGACACTCCAGATAAGGAGGCTGAGCATCCCTCCCTCAGGCAGGAGGTCCTGGGTGCCATGGGCAGCGGCTTGGGAACGCCCAAGGGGGAGAGGGAAGGAAGCAACTAGAAACAGCCACTTAACATCTATTTAGAGCCTGGGAGCATTTGTGAAAGCCATCCCCATCACTGTTGAAAAGATGCAAATTTGGTGAAATAATCAGCTGTATGGCTGCAGGCTGTTTCTCAAGTACCCTGATTCCTTACAGGAGGGAAGGTATTAGTGTAAGACACACAGCAAGGCCAAGTTCATGTTGCTCAGAGGTAGCCCCGAACCAAACTCCACCAAGTGCTATAAAACAAGATTTGTTATCCTGGGAAGCATTGACAGTTCATCCAATAAAGCCCCAAAAAAACAGAACCCTTAAGGCTGGTTGCAGGGGTGCAAAAAGCAGCGCTCCCAGGCATGTCTGGCTGAGGGAACACGTGTTGGCTGCCCCACACAGCCCCTGCCCATCCCGAGCCGGGCACTCGGCAATTAAAGCCATCTCCTGGCATCTCCTTTTCATCAAAAATCCCTTGATATGTTTAAGGATCCACTTATCTGCTGCAATAAAGAGCACAAAGCAATCTGTGTGCAGGGCTTTTTGTTTAAAGCTGGGGAACATCCGAGGAGGAGCTCTGCCTTAAAATCCTTGGAAAACAGCTAAATGCACGGCTTTATGCAAGGTGTAATCTACTTCATGTCTCCAGGCTTCCCTCTCTGCCTCATTCTCCACCTCTCTGCTTTAACTGGCTAAACTTTGGGAAAAAATAATGATGTGTTAAAGAAAAGGATAAAATTTAACAGCAAACCCCTGTTCTCCTTCTATTTATTATTTTAAATATTGTACTAAGAAGCTTAAAATGCTGCAATGTTTAAACAATATATTTAATTTCAGGAGTATCAAGTATATTTTTAAACCACCAGTGTGTCTTCAAGGTGAGCCTTCAGTCAAGAAGTTTAATCATTACAATTTCAACTCTCCCTAAAATCAGATTAACAGCCAACGGCTTAAAATAACACCACGGAAACAAAAATGTGTCCTCTAAACAAAAATGTATCCCATCATCAGACACACGTTCGGCTGGGTTTGTGCTGTGCATACAGTGGGACAGCAGATAACAATGTGAGGCATCTTTTCAAATGTGGAAATATTTTCCTGTATGGCATAAGAAGAAAAAAAAAAAAAACAAAACCAAAAAAACCCAAACAAACAAAAAACAACAGATCAAATGGCTTTTAGAGCAGAGTAATGGAATAAAGTGGAGTTGGAGAGGGTGTGTTTGTGTGCATGCCACAGTTCGTGCTACTATATGCATCTTTATGTATTATGGATTCCTTTTTCTCATATTTTTCTCAGTGGACAGATATTGTGCTGTAGTTCTCAGAATACCTGAGAAAAACATTCCAACAAATTGCATTCCTTGTCTATACAGATCCTATAAGGAGCACAGAATAGGAGAGGAGAATCTTCATCATAGAAAGCCTTTTTTGATTCCTCCTCCTCCCCCCCCAATCTTCTGTAACAACATAAAAGATACTGTTATGACAAGTACTCTGGTAGTTCATTCTTTCATTTATAATTTAACCACAACCTATATAACCTAATCAGAAAAATGTGGAGCATGATTAGTACAACAATCGAATACAGTTGGGCTCCTTGAACAACTCAAAGAACAATACAAAAGAAAGCAAAAAAAAAAAAAAAGAAGAAGAAGGAAAAAAAAATCAAGGAAAACCATCGCAGGCATATCAGAAAATATGTGGTATTTCTTTAATATTTCATTTTAAACTACCTAATTGTGTTTTTAAGCTTCGGTTCCTGTAATTTTGCAAGATGAGGCATTCCAGTGAGAAAACATATGGTAAGGGATTTTTAAACCACATAGCTAGAGTGCATCATAGACTTATCTGCTGCTTTAGTGTCACAAAAATCCACCACTGAATTTATCCAGTCACCCATTAAAGAAAGAAAAGAATTAAAGGAAAAGGAGTTTAAAAATCCCCAAATGCTCCAAAAAAAACCCCCCCCAAACCCACTACTGGAAAGTACCAGCGGGTTCAAGGCGGGAGCTGGCTAAATCTGTGAGACTTCCCACGGCAGGAAAAGTGGCAATTAGCTGGATATTCTGGGATCCTGCCTAGCAAATATTGTACATGGTGGTGACAAACTGTCACGAGCAACAACTTGTACCGGCACCTTGGCTAAAATGAGTTTTAATGACCCAAGTGCCCGAGACTGAGGAGAACTTCACATCGCGGCCCTTCCCAAAGCTTTCCCGAGGTGAAATCCAAGGGAGGTTTCAGCTCGGCACGAAGGAGCAGGCAAGGAGACATTTGCAGGGGAGACACTGAATCAGCACTTTACAAGCGTTTTCTGAGGGGATGTCAAGACATGAGAGAGACAAACTTTGACATTTGCATGTGGCAGGGAGAGCTGGGTGCTGGGAGGATGCTCCAGCTCCCAGGGATGCGGAGTCAGGCTGGGTGGAGGGTGCTGCTCCCACCCAGCTGCTTCTCCCAAGTCTGCCTGGAGAGAGAAGGGGTTCCTTGAGCCCAGACTAAGGTAAGAGGAGGACACGGTCAGGCTTGGCTGTGGGGGAATTTCAGGCAACGCCTGGAACAATGTCACTGCCGTGAACACCGAAGGAAATCACAATGCCTTGGCACTGACATCAAGTCCTCGGGTTCTGTGGGAAGTGGAGTTGAAAGGAACTTTTGGAGGCCGGTGGTTAACTCTTGGTGAGAAGGAGGGATGTGCCACCAACACCGAGCCAGACTGGATGCAGGGTTTGGAATCGGGAGCTCCCAGTTATTTGTTCAAAAATGCTGAGACACAAATTATCCCCTTGCAAACCTTCCCCTCACACCCATGAAAAGCCACGAGTGTCGCTGTGTGTGTATCTGCACAAGCTCCTGCCTCCTCATCCTGTTATTATCTAAAATTCACCTGGAATCGGGCTCTCCTGGCTTTTTTTTTTCCTTTTCTTTTCCTTTTTTTTTTTTTTTTTCTTATTCTGCTTATCTTGCTTTTAAAAGACAAACTCTTAACCCCTTGCACTTCAGGGATTCCCTTAAGGTTGGCTACATTTTCCCACTGGGAATTTCTAAGTGTGAGGACCGAGAAAAGCGTAAGGTGTTAATCTTGATAATTAGTGCACAAAACCAATTAGAGGGCCAAAAAACCTTAAGGCATAGAAAGTGATTTTTTTGTTTATTTGCTTACCTTATTAAGTTAAATATCTGTCTGAATTAATCACTAATGAACGTGAAGAAGGCTCAATAGCACTGGCTTAATGAACAGCAGTGTCAGATGCATTTTACAGGGCACCAAATCACTGGGCAGAGGGAGCCAAGTCGCTCCTCAAAAATCACTTTTCTGCCCAATTTTCTGTTTGCGAAGCAGTAAATTATTTACATTTATTGTGCTGATTGAAGCACTTAAATAGTATGAATGGAGCACAGACAGGTTTTAAAAAATATAGAATCATTGCACAACCCTGCTGCTGGAAATTCACTTTGTTTTCCCCTAAAGGCTGCACCACTCCCTCCCCCCCCCAGTTTATTTTACAATTCCTGCAACACCCTGTTATTACAGTAAACATATTTTTGTCTGTAATTTATGATTTTTCAGACTTTCAGTGCTGCAGGATTTAAATTGGGCATTAAGAGCAGTCCCCTTCATACTTGCCTGGTGGCTTGAGCAAAGTTCGGGTGTTTTCCAGATCAAACTGTTCTATATTTTCCCCAAAACAACGGCCTTTTCCCTCTCTTTCCATCTATTATTCACATCGTAAACGTCTGCATTGTAAACGTCAGATGTACTAATTGTCATGTCCCCAGCTCCAGGCACGAAGTGAACGTGGCTCAACATCACTCTTAAAAAATAATTCCCATTTTTCTATTAATATCTCCCCAAGCCTTGCCCTTTATTTCCGAGCAGGCATGGAGCTTTTGCAGCCCTTACGCTGGTTTGTTGGGTGTTGTGTGTTTTTTTTTCACCCCCCGTGCTTTGGAAAGCCTTCCTGAAATCTTTTCCTGCTGCAGATTTTTTGGCTGCACGGACACACAGGAGGAAGGTGAACTGATGCCTCAGCCCTGCGTTAGAGCCACATAATGGAATAGGACGGAAGGGGAAAAGACTCATAGCAGAGGAGCAGAGAAAGTGGGAATCCAGAGCATTCTAGGATCTCTTTAAAGGTGATTTTTATCTTTTTTTAATTGCAGCCTCCGGAACGATGGATGTTTTGGAGTAAACACGTGCCCAAATATTTGCAGGAGGAGAACTTTGCAGGTTATTTGGGCGCTGAGATGCTTTGTGAGAGCACACGAGCTGCGTGTAAGCTCACGCACAGAACCTGCTGTGGCTACTCACAGCTTCTTACTCCTTGTGTAAGTCCTTCCCTACCTTGTTTTAATAAAATAAACACTAATAACCCTTTGAAAGAAATGTGGAAGCATTTTAAAGGAGGAGAAACTGCAAAACTGCGTCCTGCAGATTTAACTATTTCGGCGATTTGGGCTAAACGCTGTTCAAGCACCATTAATGGGGAAAGTGCCCCCGCTATTCACAGGAGATACTCCAGGAGTAAACACCACCCTGGCAGCGAGCAGCTAATTAAGGGAATCGGGCGCAACTGAAAGAATCCCGAGTAAAAATACCAGTCCTGTTGGAGTGGCTGGAAATGCAGAGCCCAGGATGGGACGGAGCGGTGCTGGGATCAGAGCAGCCCAGCTCCTGCATCTCCAAACTCCTCTGCTCTTTGTTACTTAATGCGATGCAGGAGATCAAAGATCCACACAGGCTGTGCCGGGGTGTTGCTGCAGTCCCTGTCACACCGGGCTTCTTGCCTTTTTTTTTTTTTTTTTTTCCCTTTCCACCCCCATTTTCCCTTTTATTTTTTTTTTTTTTTTTTAATTTATTTTTTGGAGGGGGGCTTTTTTTTTTTTTTTTTTCTTTTAAGCCGTTTTTCTTTCCGTTTTTGGGAAACGCTTTTTTTGTTTGTTTGTTTGGGTTTGATTTTTTTTTTTTTTTGCTACTCTGCTTTTTTCCCTTTTCTTCCTTTTTCTTTTTCTTTCTTTTCTTTTTATTGCGCTGTTTTCTTTTGGGTTTTTTTTTGTCTTTTCTTTTTCCCCTTTTCTGACTTCTTCCTTTTTACTTTTTGTTGCTTCCCTTTTTTTCTTTTGCCTTTTGCCTTCTTTTTTGCCTTTTTTATTTCTTTCTTTTATATTTTTTCCTTTTTTCCTTTTTTCTTTTTTTTTTTTGCTGCTCTTTTTCCTTTATTTTCTCTCTCTCTCTTTTTTAATTTCCCCTCCCTTTCCCCCTAATTTTTTTAATTCATTTTCCTACCACTTCCCCTTTTTTTTCCCCTTTTGCCCCCTCCACCAACAAAAAAATAAACACCGAAAAAAGGAGAAAAATTAACAAAAGCGCTCGAGGCCTCTCCCTCTTTACTTCCAACCGGCGGTGCGATTCCCGGCTCTCACCGAAGCCTCTTCCATCCCCCCGCTTCCCTCTTCCCAAAATTCCCCCCTCCCGGTGCGGGCGGCGCTGCGCCATCGTGGCCACGAGGCGGCGCTGTGGGTCCGCCCGGCGCCCATCCCGGGGATGGAGCGAGGAGGGAAAGGAGGGAGAAGGGAAAGCAGGGAAAGCAGGGAGAGAAAGAGGAGGAGGAGGAGGAGGAGGGAGCCGCGCTTTA
>CM076268.1:5385000-5387500 GCA_038380795.1 Pyrocephalus nanus
AAAAGCCCCTTAAAAAAAGAGCTTGTAGGTCTGCAGGCTCCAAAAAAATACCTTTAGGTTTGAAATGAGTGTTGTCATATATGAAGCAACATAATAAAACCCTGCGAGCCTTTCGCAGAGTCAGGAAAGTTCAGCCATTAACCAAGTTAACATAAAAATTGCTCGAAAACACAGGAATAGTAATTTGGGGATAAGAAAGGAGGTAGAATTCATGTTATAAGTGCAAGTGATCTGGAAATAGCTGTTTGTCTTGGACATTTGCAGGGAAGTGACATCATGCCGGGTGTCCATGGGGATATTAGTCCTGCATTTTTCAGTCCAGATTCTGGCACTAAAGTTGGCAAAATTAGACCATTTTGTTGAAGTGATCTTCGAGCCGCCCACCTCCAGCACACATTACAGCACACCTATGACATGACCCAAGAACAATGGGTGAAAAATGGGCTATAAAAACATGAATGGCCTGCTTCATATAAAGCAGATTTTATAGTGCAGGTGTGCCTTCATTTATCGATACTGTAAAGCAGTGAGATCATACTGGCAGTAAAACACAACATTTGTAAAACAACAACCACCAAAAAAAAAAAAAAAAAAAAAGAGAGAGAAGAAATTCTATTAATTAAAAAATGTAATGGCACAGATAAAAACTCAACGGGGTGTTTTAGAAATATATTTGATATTTTGTCATCAGATGCTTTACATCAGCTCGCACAGAATTCAGCCAGCTCTGAGGAGGATATCTGGAAAGGAGGAAAAAAAATACTTAATTGAACTGTAAAACTATATCCCACATTTAGGAAAAACCAGGCATGTAAAAATATCTATTTAATAAGTGCCGTTTAAGTTGTTAAAGCTGGTGGAGGGTTTTTTTTTTCTTTCCTTCACCCATTAGGATATGAATGGGAAAAATTATGAATAGGAAATCCTGCTGGAGTTTTTATTGCCTATTTCCTTTCGGGAAGATGGCATTGTTCCTCTTTTAAGAAAGGGAAGGGGCGTAAAATAAGCCCAGGCATATGACAGACATCCTTCAAAGCTGGGATGGCAGGAGTGTGTTGTTCTGTATTTTTGTTACTCACAAGGCAAAGGCTGTTCTATTTTTAAGCAGGGCTGTGCTGCTGTGGACTTTTCCCTTCCCTTGAAAGGGGTTTTGGCATAATGTTGTTTTGATTAAGGCAGATTTCTGTTCTGTTCTATTTAGTTTCTTTTTTTTTTTTTTTTTCCCCCAACACAATGCAGGAACGAGGGATTTTTGGGGTTGTTTATTTTACTGTTGTTGTTGAGTTTTTCTTTTTTATTATTATTAAATCTTGTTCCAGGACAGAGAATAAAATTTTTCTCCCCACACCAACAGCTCCAAAAATCCTTACCTATGCAGCAGGCTTTTGCTACGTCCACCTGTCGAGCTGCACTTTCAGGGGGTTTTAGGATCTTCACTCTCTTGGTTATTTTTTTGGGACTGGGAAAAAAAAAACAAAACAACAACAAACAAAACAAATTAAAGATCTGACAAATTTCCTTGGCAAAGATCTCACCCTTTAAAGCCTTATTTGGTTTAATCACCCTAAGCTGAGTAAGGGGAGGGAAGAGATATACCTCCTTGCCCCCCACACAGTGGTGACCCCAAAAACGTATTTGGCAGTTCTGCTGGAGCACCCAAAAAGTGGGAAAACCCCCATGGCCACAGCCTGGAGGCTCCTGCCTGACCAGATGACCCTCAGCTCAGGATTGTCCTCACCCTCTGCCTTCAGCCCCCCCTCAGTGTCTCCCCCTCCCCAACTGCCACCGTTCCAGCTTGTGTCATCATGTTCAGCACAGATGTTTCAGCAGCTGTACGTGTTGAGCAGGTTTGAAAAGATTTTTTTTTTCCCCTAAGATATTTTTTCCCTGATATTTTTTCTCCAAGATTTTTTTCCCCTAATATTTCTTTTTCCTAAGATTTTGTTTCCTCATATTTTTAGTTAAGATTTTATTTCTAAGATTTTATTCTTATAGCTTTTTTTTTTTTTTTTCTTGTCTGACACACCTCGTGGACTGATAACAATTGCCAACCACTGCAATGGGATGTGGGACCTCAGTGACCTACACCATGGACACAGCTTCCTCACTCTCCATCTATCCATAAATTCATTGATTTTCCCTATTTTTTTATTTTGCTGTGCCTGGGCAGTGGGTTTGTTGTGTTCCTGACTCAGTGGCTGGAGCACTAATTTTTTTATTTAGTTTTGGGGAGCTCCCTCCCACCAAGCACTGTAACTATTTCCCAGATGTAGTAAAATCATAGAGATTCCTGGAATAATGTCCCCAGCAACCTGCTGAAGTTGAACAGCTGAACAACGTCCTGGTTGCTCTATTTGACTTTCTTCAGGAGTTACACTAGTGATTGGAATCTTAACCAAAAAACCCCCAAAACATAAAAAGAAATGAAATCCCATGAAGCCCACAAGATGCTGATATTCCCAACCCCAGGCACTGTCTTTTGGGATGGCTGAAGGCTCTG
>CM076268.1:5392500-5507500 GCA_038380795.1 Pyrocephalus nanus
CCTCGTACGCAACCTCTCCGAGACGAACAAGTAAAAGCAGTTTATGCCTCGACTGTCCCGGTTCCCCGGGAAGAAAGAGGAAAGTGAAACCATATGTTTAGCAAAGGGAGGAAAGCGAGCCAGAGACGCAGCGCTGGAAAAAATATCAGCATGGGGCAACGCCATCGTGCAGCACGCAGCCAAAGGGGATGAATGCCCAGCAATGTCCCCCCGCCGCCAGCCAGCCGAGGCAGCGCCGTGCCTGGATGACAGATGCTGCCGGAGCCATCCCACAGGCTGCATTTAGTGCCCTCGGTGCCACTCGACGCTGAGATGGCTGCAGGGGGTAACCAAAAAAATTAGATTGGCAGGATGTGAAAGGAGTCAACTTTTTTGTTTAATGCCATCAATTTGTGATGGAGGAGACAGGTATTAGCTCGGGGACCGCGGCGGTCCCTGCTAGCCATTAGTTTCCTCGCAGCTGCACTGGGTTTGGGATTATGAATCTGCCAGGTCCGACCATCCATCAGCCACGACCGGTCCCCTCGCCAGCTCCACGGCTGCCCCGTGCCCGACCGACAGCGGGGAGTGCGGATGCCTGGATGGGCTCCCCGCTGTCCTCCGGGCACAGGGCGGTTGGAGAGACAGAGCTGAGACCCCACCAGTGCTGAGGAGCTTCCCTTCTCCCAGCTGTCAGACAGGAAATCTTGAAAAGTTGACCGGAGAGTTATGGAATTACCTGTGGAAACATATTGCGGAGGGTCAAGCCGGAGGGTCGATTTGTCAGGCGGCGGTGTCAGGGTCCTCACATCCACAACTGTAATTTGTTTTCTTAACACTTTTTTTTTTTTTTTTTCCTTTTTCCAGGATATGTAGCTGCAGAGGCCTAAACCTATAAATTTCCAACTTCACACATGTTCATTGTTTAGCTTCCTTTTTCTTTTTTTTTCTTTTTTTTTTTTTTTCTGTTCCCCAGGGTCTGGTTTTATGTGTACAGTATTTTTTACTAATGTGATAAACTTTGGGAACTCGGATCTCATACATCACAGGCGGCAGTGTCAGAAGATTAGCAAACAGCATCCTTTGTAAAAGCTTGATTTATCTGTCCTCCCTCTGTCCCACCCTCACCCCCCTTTCCCTCCACATCCACAGCAAAACAAGGTCGGTTTGCAAAAGGATCTTTTATCAATAACCTTAAAATGGAATTAAAATATTGCACAACATCTCCGTGGCAGAATTGCTTCAACCATGTTTCCCGTAATTAATCCGGAATTACAAATACAGCAGCAAACCAGAGCAGAACTAACAAGTAAATAAATTCTCCCATGTCTCCCAGACGGACCAAATCCCGGCGTGAGCTTCGTGATGTGCTGGTGCTGCTGCTGTGTCCTCACCGTGTCACAGTCAGAGGGGAAAATGAGGAGAGGACTGATGGAAGCAGCCTCTGGCTTTGGGTCATGGTCAATTCTATGTTTTTGTTAGTGGATATGTAATTTTTTATTTTACAATTTTTTTTTACTATCATTAGCAGCTATGTCACTTTTTAGTTGTTGAACCTGATCTTTTCATTTTTTTATTAGTGGAAACGTAATAATTTTTTGTTTTCAGATATTACCTTTGAATTTTTTGTTAGCAGATATTCCTCTTTCTTACTTTCAAACGGATATTTTTAATTTTTATTAGCAGCTATTCCCTTTGTTTTGTTTTCCAATATGATCATCTGACTGTTACGTGAAGCATTAGGACAGCAATAACACTTTTAGCTGAAAACGGGGCCAAAGTCACTGAAGAATTTTGTAGAGCACCTTATTTAATTACAGATTTCATCCTGCAACACAGAACTTTCATATAGAGCAAAGCCCTCTGTAGCACCTTCTTTCCCCAACGTCTACAGAGTCTCATTTCCAGCTCTCTCCTTCCCTTTCGGAGCACTAATGCCCATTAATATCCAGCAAGTGTCAGTTGTATCCAAAGTTTCAGGCTATTAAATCAATGAAAAATATATTGGATTTAATATGTTTGGCTTAGGAAATTTGTTTTGTCTGCTGCAGCCTAGTGCAGCTTGCTCTGAGCTTACCTCTGTTTGAATTAGAGGGTCTCGGCTCATGTGCAGCTCAGACATTGGCCCATAAGACCGTGAAGCGTAGCTGATTTTTGGAGAAACTACTAAGTAGTTTCTATAGTGATAATGATGTACTATGTGCACCTATTGGGAATATATAAAATTAGAGAGAATTTCTGTTTGCTTTGGTCCTCTTTCTAGAATAATTACAGGAACTGCCATTCATTCCCATTCTGTTACCCTGATTATTCTAGAATAACCTGGTTATTAAGGTTTAGGCGTGTTTAAGAACATACTGCAAAGTGACAACTTGTCATGTTGGTATTATCAATACTTTACAATTTCCATATTAGTGACCCAATTTTCTCAAGATTCCTGAGTGTTTAATTTGGTGGGGAGAAGGAGGGAGGGGAGTAAATGATGCCTCTCCCTTTTCTCTATTCAAGGTAACCTTAATTTTCTGTTTCTGAGTGGAAACCCTCCCCTTAGCAACTAAAAAAGGAGTCAGAATTAAATCTAAACACATTCTCAGGTTGGAAATCCTTCTGCTTTTATCACATGTGGTGAGGAACACGTTTAGATTTCCCCCTGCCTGTGGCAAAAGGGCTAAATTCAGGGAATTATATAAACCAGAAGTGCTGAGTGGCCAACCCCAAACCTGTTTCCGAGAATAGCACTTTACAGCCTTAAAACCCCACCATGTTAATGAAATATATTACCTTAAATACCACTTTCCTGCTGAGGCAAGATATCCTCCATGGGGCAGGTGTATAATAACAGGTATTTTCACTGTTGTTTGGAATTTCCTTGGCTATGAGGAATTCCTCCTGTGGAAGGATTGAAGTTTCACCAGAGGAAGCACAGCAAAGGCTTTGTGCTGGTGAAGGTGCCTGTAAAGCTGTCCAGAAACACACTTAGCTGACGTACTGACAGATTGTGCAATTTTCCTGTGGTAATTACTCAATGGTTCAGCAAATGGTAACTAAATCCTTTGGAAATCAAAATGTCTAATTGCAAACGCACATATGGCATCGCCCCATCCATTCCCACAGAAGGTAATGGAACAAGCACACCCAAACCTTCCCTTAATTCCCCCAGCTCAGAAGCCACCAGTGACACAAAACAGTTGTCATTTGGAAGAATATGTGGGGAAGCAAGATGGAATAAAAGAGCCTTTGGAAATCCCGGTGTGCTACACTCAAACCTGGGGTGCAAAAGCAAGACTAAGCAAATTTTGTCAATAAGGGGGAAAAAAAGTGTTGCTGCTCTGATGTTTATATAAAAAACCTCTTTACTGCCATTAATGGGCCAAATTTATAAAGATGGGTTCAATGTTTGGTCTTCCCACGTGGATACAGACACATGGGGTTGGAAACAAAGGTAATGTTACACCGTGCCAGGGAAGCAGGTAGGATTACTGGGCAACAACTTACTCATGCCAGGTCTGCTGGAGACCATGACCACAGGGAACATGTTCCCCCAAGCCCCCTGGGGAGCACCAGATCCTGGTGGCTGAGCAGAAGAGCAGGGAAAGGGCGTTGCCAACCCCAGCCCAACCCAACTGCCACCAACCTGCACAGTGAAGGAGGATCCAGGCAAGAAAAGGAGGTGCAGGACTTTGTCCAAGGGTATTGTTTGGTGCAAACAGTGGTGGCAGATGATTCTGTGGGAGGAGAGGAGAGAAAACCAGGCCCTTGTATCTCCTTAAATCAGGATTTAAGGTGAAGTCCTTGGTCCTTTTTTCCCCTGATGAGGAGCTCAAAGTCAGGAAACCCAAAAGAAACCCAAAAGATCAACACTCCATTGGAGGGATAAACCATTATTTTATTTATGTTTATTTTAGAATTACTTCATAGGAAGAATTGCTGAAATGTGACCTGTGTGAATATCTATCCATTCCACCATTCCACCAGCTTTTAAAGTCGAAAGCCTTCCACAGTCAAAAGCAGGCAAATCTCCCTTTCTTATTTTGAAAAACACCTTCAATTCCAAACATTCAGATATCTTTAATGCAGGAGAGTTAACTGAATTAACTATTAATTAGGGTTTTTGAGCCAGCTTCAGCCTCTTTTTCTAGACGACACGGTCATATATTCTATATTTTGTAATAACTAGGCTGAAAACCTGCATCACTTACCTCTCTTCTTCTCCAAAGAAACCCAACCCCCCCCATCACTGTGACTCTCCTTGGGATTAGGAGTTCTTCTTTTTATTTCTTGCTATTAATGTTTAGAAACTATGAGGGTGTATGATTAATGCAGGTAGAATGACTTTGATATAGGACAAAGTAGCATTAATTGTATGATATACATTATTTTTAAAACAACTACATTGTCTTCATCTTGCATAATTATCTCTTTGTTGCTGTTAATCAGGATTTCCCAAAGTGGCACACAATAAAAAGCATTAAGGTTTATGTCAGCAGATCCAAATCTGGAATCAAATCTATCTGTACCATCAGATGCCCATTAGGCTGGTGGAATTGCACATTAAAGACACTCAGACATTACAGACGGTTTTCTTTTGCAGTAGCAGGGAGAAAGGAGAAATTGGAGCTCTGAAAACATACGTAGGAAAAGACAGTTCCTGCCCAATCCATTACAGAGAAATGAAGAGAGGGAGAAGAGATGAAATACTCACCCCCTGACATTTTTGAGTGGTGCCCTAGCAAATTTTCAGAATATCCTGCCAACGTAAAAACATCCTCCCGATTTTTCTCACTCAAATTTTAGCCACAACTTTGCTCTCTGTAAAACTGTAAAATAAAGAAGTTGGACACTGCTGCACGAAAGGGGCTTCCAGAGGGGCAGGATGTGTCTCATTCTAGCACAGGGACAAGAGGGGCCACTGCTTCACTTCCACATCTGAGAGATAGGATGAGTGTGGAGCAGAGAGGTCCCAGACAGGGGCAAAGCCAAGGCCAAGGGATGCAGAAAATCATCAAATCATTAAGGCAGCTGGAGGAGCTGCTGCTCCAGGGCCAAGACACATATCCTAGAGGAATAATGGACAGCTGGACACAGGCATCCATGTGGGGTTGTTGTGTAAGATGAGAGTAAAAAGATCACCAAATATAAAATTGAAATGGCTTTATGGAAAAATATTGTCTGTGTTCTCTATGTTCATGGTGGAACTAGGTGGGAATTGTTTCCAGGAAACCTTCTTAAGGTGGTAGAAACACACAGGCTTCAAGCTTTCCTTTCCCTCCTCTTTTCTGCCCACCTTTTCCTTTTTTCTTTCTTTCCTTCTCTTTGTTTCTTTCTAAGAAAAGATAAAAGGAATTACAAGGGGCACACCTTGCCGCCTGCCTCTCTAATTCCCACCTCACCTGCCTGCTCCTCCCGTGAGAAACTGTTGATGGGGTGGAAGGAGAATCCGAGTGACCGCTTCCATCACTTCAGCCACACCAGCTCCCTGCGATCTGGGCTGTGCTTCTCTTGGAGTGAACAGGGGGAGGAAGGAGCAAGAGCTGGCTCTTGTCCTTCTGCAGATGTTCTGCAGACCCAAAGGGCACACGAGGAGGGTGCAACACGCAGTGAGGCCGGGCAAGGGTGCTACCCAAGCAGGGCTGAGGGGGCTTTCAGAAAAGCGGGATGGCACATCAGGCCAGAGGAGAAAATGAGCCTGGAGCAGCGAAGTAAGAATGATAATACCAAGCACTTATGTTCAAAGCACTGTACAAATATTAATTAATTAATCCTCAAAGCCCGCTCTGGAGTAGATAAGCAAGTGTTATTATCCCCTTTTTGACGAGGAGTCGGAGGCAGCAAGGTTAAGTGTCACGTCCAAGGCTGCAGGGAAAGGCTTCAGAGAGTGTTTTTAAGGGCATAAACACTCCAAACCCAGCCCTCTTCTTATCCAGGAGTTGGAGTCATGCTGGCAGCAAAGAGGAAGGGTCTAAGAAGAGCCACCATGGCAGAGAAAGACTAAAAACTTCTGCAATTACCTTACAACAGTTTTCACTCTCAGCACTCACGGTCTGGAACAGCCCTTTAACCTGGCCAAAGATGACCTGGTAGGAGATTAGGAGGAGAGTTAGATGTGTCTTTGGGTCATATTTGGCAGCTCCCAACCACCACCTCTGCTTGCTGTCACCTTGAGCATGTTCAGTTCCTCTGTGACACTGTGACATGTTTGTCACTAGCTTAAAGATAAACCAGGGAGGAAAATTATTAAATACATAAAGTTGAGTTGATAAAAAATGAAAAAAGAGGCTAATTCTGACTTGCCCATGATGCTTTCAAGGCTGTGGCCCCAAAGAGGGAGCTCCACCATCTAGGGAAGCATAAGTGTTGTGTTTCTCATGAAATTCCAACCACCTTGTGCAGGTTTCCCAGCAGAAAATCAATTCTTGAGTGTTTTCCATCTGAAGGAAAAGAGGAAGAAGGGGTCCTTCTGGAACCTGACCCAGAAATTAGGTAACAATGGATCAAGGAACTCCAGTTTGACCCACTCCCCCTGAAAAAGGCTCCAGTTGGAAATGTTTCAGGTTTTGACCAATCTTTCAAAAGTAATGAATATTTAGAAGAGTGTATAGAAAGAGGAGACAAGGAATATGCAGCCAGGAAAACACTTTTCTCTCAAAAAAAAAAAAAAAAAAAAAAAAAAAAAAAAAAAAAGAGAAGAAAAGAGTTTATAGGTCAAAGGTGTTTACTGTTCACAATATGGATTAGAGGGGGATTTCAGTGTATTCTGGAGGGATCTGGGGGAAGGGAGCAGGGAAAGGAATTGCCTATAGTGTGCATTTGTTGCTCCAGTTCCTGTACTGACAGCAAAGGAGCTTTGATTGTAAGATGAATTGTGGAGCATGAGCTGTGGTTCTGTTTTTGGACACTGGAATTTTCACCAGCACTTTTGACTTCAGGGAGATCTTTCAGAGATGAGAAAAGTGAGGTGGGTGTAGAGCTGCCAGAAACAATAACAGGAACATTTACCAATTAATCTATCACACACTGTAGCACCATTTACCTTTTACCCTTCCAATTCTAAAGAGTTACTGTACAGTTCAAATATCAAATTTTTACTGGATACAGCAAAAAAATTGAGAGGATGCAGGGGTAAAAAAGGGACATATCAACAACAGGACAATGCTTCTAATTTCCTCTACAGCTTGTAATACATGACCTTATTGGTAAATCTGGTCACTGTTTCCCCAGTACTCCTTTTAAATACATATTTGCATCACCCCTTCTCAGACCATCTTCCCCACACTCATTGGAGTGTCCTGGGAAGCAATACAAACATCCAGAAAGCCCATCTTGAAACCCTTTTTTTCTAGTAAACTTGGGATGGAAAGTCTTCTAACTTATTCTTTAACCCTATCCTCCATTTTCTTTAGCATTCATAAACATGGGCAAAGAGAGATGTGTTTCCAGGTTTAACGAGCCATTTATAAATAATTACTGAAGCTTATTAAGCACAGCTTTGGCTTAAACATTTTATCCCTACCTTTTCTCTACAGTATTCACCAAAATTTGGCTTCCTAAGAGGAACTAATTGAATTTCATGGTTTACACATTGCTTGCACACTCTCTTTAATCCCCAGCTCTACTTTTTCTCTTACAGATTGTCCCAGAAGAAAGCCAAAACATTAACTTTGTATTTATTGTGTAAATAAGGGTATTTTTAAAAATTCTATCTCCAGGCACACACGCACACTGGGTTGGAGCCTCTTCTAATTCTGCAGTGCTCTGGTGCAACTTCATTAAATCAGCAGCCACACAACAGTGTGGAAACTAAAGTGAGATCTTCTATGGGTGATTATGGACAAACAGGATCAGATCTGCCAGATATTTGTAGGCTTTCAGGGCAATTGGCTTCACCTAAAGATTCAGCTCTTCTGTTCCTCTGTGCTGGGCACTGTTGAGGCTCCACCTTGGGTGCTGTGTCCAGTTCTGGGCCCCTCATGACAAGAAGGACATTGAGGGGCTGGAGTGTCTCCAGGGAAGGGAACAGAGCTGGGGAAGGGTCTGGAGCACCAGGAGTGGCTGAGGGAGCTGGGGGGCTCAGCCTGGAGAAAAGGAGGCTCAGGGGGGACCTTCTGGCTCTCTGCAGCTCCCTGACAGGAGTGGGGAGCTGGGGAGGGTTGGGCTCTGCTCCCAGGGAACAAGGGACAGAACAAAAGGGAATGGCCTCAAGTTGTGCCAGGGGAGGTTCAAGTTGAACATGAGGAGGAATTTCTTCCTCAGAAGGGTGTTCAGGCGTAGGAAGGGGCTGCCCAGGGAGGTGATGGAGTCCCCATCCCTGGAGGTGTCCAAGGAATGACTGGACATGTCACTCAGTGCTCTGGGCTGGGTAACAAGGTGGGGATCAGGCACAGGTTGGACTCGTGGTCTTGGGGGTCTTTTCCAACCTGAATGACTCTGGGGTTCTGTGATTTTTTTGTAGCAAGATCTGGGTGAGTAAACAGTTCAGTGCACTTTGGGAAGCTTTCCTCTTCCAGCTCCTTGAAGAGGCTGACAAGTCCTACCAATGTCTCTGTAAGTGGAGGCAGCATCTCCTCCCCAAACTGGAGGGAGTCCTGGGCATGATGATGTCAAAGAGAATTTGTCTTTAACATCAAGAGACTCAATATTTTACCCTAAACTTGTAACTTGTAACTTGTAAACTTGTAAACTTTTACCCTTGTAAGCATTTCTTTAACACCTGGTTTAGCACCTGGCATTGTCCAGGCAAAACCCCGTCTAAGCAATGATGCAAACATAACATCTATTACATTAAATGTGAATATTTTTATGTCATGAAACACACAGCTTGTACTTGCAAGTGTATTTTTAAGGCACGGTGAGGGAAGGCACAAACTGCAGTCCAGCAGTTTGAAGGAGAAGCAGCACAAGGAGGAATATTCCAGGTAAGTTGTTAATAAATGTGTGTGTGCAGCGAAACAGTTCCAGCCCAAGGCATTTTTAGCAAGTCACAGCAGAGTGCTGCTTGATCTTTACCACAACATTTCCTACAGAAACAGTGTGAGGAAGCTGGCCCGGACTTTCCAGAGGGGCTGAGGAATGGAGGTGACCTACTGAAAAGTTCAAGTGACAATTTCCAACATGAATGGAAACTTTTCCAGTGATCTTCCTCTCTTTTGTTAACTGCACCTTAAAGGCCAGAAAAAGGGATCTCCAAATGCATGAATGATAACAAAAAGCCGTCTAGAGTTCACATTATTTAAAATTTTGAGGAGAAAAATGTTTAAAGAAACAACCCTCTCCTTAGTGATAACACAGTTCAAGCCACAAAATCATAACCTAGAATTAACTTCTGCTAACAACAATATATTTGGGTTAATTTTATTTTTCAAGAACACAGCCCATGGGCTGCTGTTGTGCAAATCAGCTTTCCCAGTGCAAATAAAAGTCAAAAAAATAGTCTCAAAAATCATTTAAAAATGAAAAATAACATTTTTCTTGTCCATCAAGTCCTGTCTGAATAGCTGAGATGCACCACAATTATCAAATAAATGTCAGAGCAAGCAAAAAAAGCTGAAGCAGCTACTCAGGGCTGGGAAAAATCAGCACTTCCAGTTAGATCTTGGCAGAGGTGGAAGCTACAGAAGCTGAAATCTCAAAGGAGGGACTCTCAGGTTACCACAGAGCTGGGAAGTTCCTACCAATCCCACCTCCAGTAAAAGACTTACATGGGATTCCAGTGCATGGGGCTTGTTTTTGCCATCTGCCTGTGGGTGATTTGCATCCAGAGTGGTTGCCAAAACAAATAAATGGATAAAAAAAGGGGAAAAAATATTCCATTGCTTTCAATTCTATGAAAACTATTACTGAGGCAATGGAACAAGTTGCCCAGAGAAAAGCTGGAGAGTAAAAACTGATCAACTAAGTTTACTCCCCATGCCTGTGTTATAATAAACAGCAAAATACGCAGGAAATGCACTGCTAAATTTGGGTCCTGTGCTACAATTTTTTCCCTCCTTAACTTGTTCTAAGGTTAATTTAAATAATACACTTGAAAAACACATAATTGAACACACTTTATTTTTAATCCTATATTATAAATATATTTGGATACATTTTGAAAGCTGCAAATAAAATATTCCTTCATTTGTACTTAGAGTCTTAAAATCAGTTTGGGGTAGGCAAAAATGATGATACCTAATATGCTTACTCAATATCTATTCTATCTCTGGTGAAAAAACAAGGTGTGTGCACTGAAAATATTGCAGAGAGAAATGTTCCTTGAAATACTTTTTGAAGTACCACACAGAATCATGGAATATTTGAGTTGGAAAGGGCTCTAAAGATCATTTATTTCTGACCCCTCTGCCATGAGCAGGGACACCTTCCACTAGACCAGGCTCTGTGCAACCTGGCCTTGGACACTTCCAGGGATGAGGCAGCCACAAATTCTCTGGGAAAACACCTCTAGCTGACAGAATTGTGAACTCAACAGTCAGGAACAACACCAAAATCAATAATTCTTGGTATAAGACAGATTTTATGATTTTAAATGCCACAACAAACTCGTGGGACAGCACCCTGCCAGGTGCTGGAGAGCATCCCCTGCAAGGATTCATTGTTTACCATGCACTTGGAGACAAGGAATAGGGCTCTGCTCATCCAAGACATGGAGAGTTTGCTTGATCCTTGGAGATGAAGGGATAGAAACATCTCTGCTCCATTTCTTTCTTTTTCAACTCCCATTTTTGGTATAGTTATGGAAACAGAATAAAATAAAATGTTGCAAGAAGGTAATAAAAAGGCAATTTTTCTTCCTGATGACAAAAGGCCAGAGAGCACTGCCCATTCAGACCTGTCTTTTCTGCTCCTGTAGGACAAGACAGCCTTAGGGAGGATGAAATGGTCACCAAAGCTCTTCCTAGAGGTGGGAAAAGGGTAGGCTAGGGTAGTTTTTTAGGGTAGACTAGAAAGCTCAGAAAATCATAATTTTCAGTGATTTAAACCCACTATATTCTAAAGATAATTAAAAAAAAAAATAAAGCATCTAAATATTATGTTGTTATTTCTTCTATCCCTAAGAAGAAACAGAGAATTAATAAACCAAACCAACATAACAACAACAAAAAAAATCAAGCTGAGCTTAATTGCTGCTTTATACCCAAGTCCTAATGAAGCCCAGAGAAAGGCATAAGGAAGGGGAGAGAGGCAGTTCAGGAGCAGCTTTGGGCCCCTTCCCCCTCCTTCCCCCCACCCTCCCCTGCACAAGGTGTGTGACACGATCCCAGTTTTGTAGGAACGAAAGAGAAAAGGCTTTTTTTAAACCAGCTTTGCAGCACTCGGGGATTGCTGATACCAATATCCTCCTCGAAAGCTCCGCCGCATCCCCCCTTCGCCAAGGCAACCTTTCATTAATTTAGAAAGTATGAGCTCATTAAGCAATTCTGCTCCAAAGTTCCTGGAGTTGAAAAGCCAGGGAATTTCCCCAGGTTCTCAAAACCTTTTGTCAAAAAAAAAAAAAAAAAAAAAAAAAAGCCAAGTTGCTCCACATTCCTCTTTAAACAAATAAGGTTAGCTCCCCTTTTGCCATTCACAATTCAACATTCCCACTAAATTAATTTTTCCAAAAGTAATTCAAATAAAAGCTTTGCTGCTGCTACCCTTTTCAGAGCTGCAAGATTGAATAAGGCATCTGAATAAAATTGTGTATTACAGCCTTCTTTAATATTTAAGCATGACATTCATTGATTTGTTTCTTGTTTTCTGCAAACCTTGACAACATGATAAAATAAATCATAAGAAGAAAATATAGTGGTAACATCTTTTATGGACTTCACATAGTCATCAATCTCAAGCTGTGAGTGAATTATCAGTGCAGCAAAAAGATCTATGTTTTAAGAGCTCCAATAGCACACTAGCTAGAGGTTTTTCACAAGCAAACTCAAGGCGAGTGACTGATAAGCATCATTATTGTTTTCTGAGAGTCTAGTTTATAGTGTGTTGTGGAGGTGTTGGCATATATGTTTCAGAAGGAAAGGTTTGATCAATTCTAAGTAGACATCTACTAACATATAAAAAATATAACAAGGGTTCCTGCTGAGCAGTATTAAAGTACCTATTGCACCATGTCAGCATGACAGGCCCCATGTTGTGTTTTTGATTATATTTAATATAGAATTAACCTTTCTTAATGTAACATATTGTGCATGCAACGGGAGTGAAAAATATTTATTTTGACCAAAAAAAAAACCCCCAAATATCATCCTTATTTAGGTTTTAAGGAATACTTCTTTATTTTCAATTTATAAAACTTCTCGTCGTAAAATCGTCGCGGCTCCGAACTGACAGGAAGGAATAAAAGCTTTTTTTCCCTGTGGTTTGTGAGCTATGGAGGGAAGAAGCCATTGGGGGAATTGGGAGTATCTGGGAACAACCATGGGGCAGAAAACAGGGTATTTCAGCAAAATCCAAGGAGACATCCTGTTGGAAATACCAGAAAGACTCCAGCACTCTCCAAGCTGCTGGTTTCAGAGGTCAGCACGATGATGGGGATGCACATCCCCAAAAGTGGGATCCTTCTGAAAATAATAGGGCTGAGGGGATGGTCTGGAATAATCAAAGGCTGTGAGGAGAAATGTGGAATTAATTCAAAGGGGTAAAGCAGCTGACACCGCTGCATAATGAGGTTATGGAAAGGTATCATCGTTTTGCTGTGAAAAATGCCCCTCCCGAAAGTAACTCTTTCAACAGACTTACAAATGTTTTATATCTGGTAAATGGGCTAATGAAAGCTTTAGGTTTAGAAAGCAGTAGCCTAGGGATTGTAAGAGTAAATATTAAGATGTTTTCTGACAAGCTGAATATATGTGGTTTCCCACAAAATCCCACAGTGCTTTGCACTCCATAAATATCACTCCTCTTCCCTCACAACTTTTACTATATGAAATATGAAGCCGCCGTCCACTAAAACATCGCTGTACTTTGCTTGGGCTCCAATCTCAGGCACACATTTATTTACATAGGTTGAACAGCATTCATCACCCCTGTAATTAATGCAGTCAGTCATGAGGGTGTGAAGTATTTCCTTTGCCATCCCATGGCAAAGCGGGACACTGGACTTTTCACACAAGCAAGCGCTGCAATCCCCTCATTTAAAAGAAAAAAAAAAAATCAACTTTTAGAGGCCTTTGTAGTTTTGTGTTGATTGGAGGGCGACAAATTTATTGGGCCAAATCTTCAAACTAATTTGCAGGTAATTTAAGAGCTAAATGGTGGCCAGTGGGCTGAGGATCTGGTCGGGTAGGGATGCTCTGAATTATTTATATTCCAGGGTGAAATCACTGTCTCTTTAGGGCTCAGTCCTGTAGGCTCTGTCTGGGCGATGCTGTGGACTGGAAGAGGAGGCACAATTCTTTCCTCCATGTGAAATATTTAATTTCAATGCCAGCTTTTAGCTACCAAGATTCTATTAAAATTATGAGAATGGCAGAAAATGGAGAAAGGAGGAATATGGGCAACACCACCACCTCATCAAGAGGTGATTCAGCTAATAGATTTCATAAAACCCATAAAAAGAGGTAAATATTATTTATATCCATTTTCTTCTTTTGTTGAAATAGCTGTCTGAAAGTTAAGCTTGAAGCAGAGCTCTGGCTCGCTCTCCTCAGGTTTTCAGAGCAAGGCCTGCTCAGTAGCAAAATTCACAATCTCCAATGACATCCAAGCTCTGCAAAATGCTTAACTTGGTAAGTGGGGAGATTTTCTTGTAAATTCAATTTTTCTTGTAATTCAATACGGCACCAGAGGTCTCACTTGATGGAAAAGAGGCTCTGTGCTCCTGGAGTGTTTTACAAATATGTAAATATTATACCTAAGCTGCCCCTGCTAATTAAATATGGCACTTTACACAAGCATATTGTTTCCAGTCTCAATGTTCTGGCTTAAATCCATCATCAGTAATTACGTCGTGTCCTTTTAAATTCTTTGCTGCTTTGATTAGCTAAATTATTCTACTTCACTTCCTGTCCCAAACTTCCAGGCAGTGCTGGTGACCCGTCTCTGTGGCTCCTGGGTTGTGTCTGCAGTGGTGGCATCATCACTCATCCATGGGGAGGTGGCAACTCCACAGTGATCCGTGGCTCAGGAGTCCTGTCCCTGGATTATCACAACTTACTGAACACATAATAAGATTTTATCCTTATATATATATATATATCTTACTTATGTTTTTCAAAGCAAGTTTATATCATCTCTGCTTTCCTCAATTGTCTATAATTCATAATAAATGTAATTAATAGTGTTAAACCTGCAAAGTATTCTGTTCCCAACTCTTATCATTCCTACTTTAGATAAAAGAAGTAATGACCTTATAGAAGTAAGAAAAAAGGTCATCAAAACCATCAGACTAAGCAAAATAAATAAGGAATTAGTATCTGTTAAATCGAAAAATGCTTGACCAGAAGGACACACTGGGCATTTCTGAAGATCTAAGACTGCTCAAAGCTCAAAATTATTAACTTCCAGTTATTTGGATATTAAATTGATGGGTCTCAGGAACATGTGACAGTACCACAGATGAGAGAAACTTGTTCAACTCCAAGAGGATTTCTACTATTAATAAAGATAAAGTAGGGACAAGGTAGGAAGGGAGTGAGCTGCAGTTTAATATACTTATCCTATGAATATTTCTATAAAATCTGTTCAAATTTTTAGTGAAACAAAGTCCTGAATAGAAATGGAATATTTATTTTCAATACCAGCTTTTAGCTACCAAGATTCTATTAAAATTATGCTGGAGAAAAAAATTAAAGATATGTATCTTGCTAATAAAAATGCACTTTTGTGATGGATGTTGCGGAAGCAGAACCTCCTGTAAATTAGGTCACTTTGACAGTAAACCATCTCCTGAACTCCTTTGTGGGAATTATGTAGGAAACAGGTTTTCTTTTCAAATCTTAATATAAAACTTGGGAGAAGAACAAGTATTCCACCTTATTCACATTCATAAAAAAAAATCATAATGTAGCATCAATATTCACTTAATAAAGAGACCATTTACACTGCTGGGCTACTGTTCTTTTGTTTGCCAGGGTTGGTTTTTTTCTTTTTTTTTTTTTTAATCATATGGAGGAGTCGGTGCAGCAACATCTGTGACTTGTCAGTCATTTAATTAACCAAAGAAAAGCTAGCTATTCATTTTATTTCTGTATATGTTAATGCTAAAAACTAATAGAAAACAGCTAGTAAATTGTCCTCTGCATATATTGGACACAGCAACAATTACTCTGGCAGAGAAGATATAATAAAAGAGGAAATTTTAATAGTATTCTTATTCTATTTATTCTCAGGGGCTTCTGTTTCAAGGTACTGTAGAAATTAACAATTATTTCTTTTCATTGTTTTTGATGATCTTTTTCTATTATGGCCCTACCCGACTTCAAATAAAATATAATTTGAACTTTCGTTTTTGTATTAAATTTTCTGGGGCATCTTGAGATTTCCTTTCTGACTGGTTATGGGGAGGTCCTGAGAAGGTTCAGAAAAATAAGCAGCAACTGTTTCTTTCAGACAGCTGGTTAAAGCATGTCAGTTATTAGTACAATCAAGATAACTCAGCTTAAACCAAGAACTTTCACATAATACAATAATTTACTTTTCCTGTGTTCATTTTATTGACAAATATGTCTTTCCCATATTTTCAGAATGTCTGTCATATGATATGTCTAAATACTTGCTATTGCTCTGCTATATAAAGCAATTAACTGACTTTATACAGCAAATTGTCAAAGGATTTCCCCCGAAAGCTTGGGGAAATCTAACATACGGAACTATTCTCCAATTTATTGACATGCTACGATGGTGAAAAAAGTAGGACATCAATAAACAGCTTTAGCTGGAAAACTGGAATCTGATTATAAGTATTGGGAGCTGGAGACCAGAGCCTCAATTAAAATACATGGCATGGCTTTATTTTAAAATAGAAAGGTGCTATATTTTAATGGGGGAAAAGGCAGGGCTTGGTGAAGTGTAGGAATGCAGCAGTGTGGAGTTTTACACCCCAAGTGTCCCATGGGTCTATCTGAACTGGAAGCAGGTTCAGCTCCCCATCCCAGATCATTCCTCTGGCTCTGGGAAGTGCAGGGAAAGTATCTTTAGGATTTAGTGCAGGGAGTGATCTCGTGTCTCTGTCAAGGGTAGAGTGATGGGGTGACAGGAAAGCTGGGAAAACCATACAGGACTGGCCCTGGATGGATTTTTCACCCATAAGAAAAGATCTTCTACTTACTGCAGAGCCCAAATACCCTAAAACAGCAGGTTGGGACATTTTGGTCTAAGAAAAACAATCAAAGCCTAACCATCTGGGTTTTATACAGCAAATATTGATTAGGGTCAAAATAAACTCCTTAAGAATGGAGATTAAAAAGATGAGTAAGTTGTGGAGCACTCAAAGGAATCTCCAAAAGCAGCCTGAAATCTCCATAATATAAGAATATCAGAATCATAGGATCATTAAGGTTGGAAAACACCTCCAAGATCAATCTAGCCTTTGAGTGAGTACCACCAAAAATTCAGGAACAGACTAAAAATAAAGCAAATCACAGATTTTACAGGATCAACAGGAAAAAAAATAGGGGAATAATAAAAAAAAAAAAAGAATTAAAAAAAAAAAAGAAAGATATAGGTTTTAAGAAGTTATTTTTTTATAAAGTGAAGGGAAATTTCCTTCCTGAGTCTCAGATTCACTATTTTTTAGCAAAACAGCTTGTGCTGTGCCACTGGTGATACCTCACCTACAGTGCTGAGAGGATAAGGAAGGGCTGCTGAGACTGGCTGGGAATAATTGTTTTGTTAACAAATTATCTGCCTGCACACAGTTCTTACACCTGTGTAACTTGAGTTTTTCAGCACCTTTTTCTGGTCTTTCCTTTCGTGCCACAGCTGATTTTTACATTCATTTGTACCTTGTTTTTGTCTGCAAGCTCTTTTGTTGAATTTTGGGGTTGGTTTGGATTCCACCAGCATGGAAGGAGTGATAGGAGCTTGATATTGGAATAATACAAAAAATAAAGAGGAATAAAGAGGAGGAAGAAATTCCAAAATGAGCTGTAGCTGTTCCTTAGGAAGCAACCCCCTCTGATGAAATGCATTTGTACGTGTCAGGAGCCCAGTGCCACCTTCACTGTATTGTTAATATTCTGGTTATCATGCAAGGAGTCATTGATGAACAAGTTTAAGCAGTGTGCAAACAACGTTACCTGCTGGGAAGTGTTAAGGTACCCATCATACCATGTCAACTTGACAGGCCTCATGTTGTGTTTCTGATTATATTTAGTCATATAAAATTAACTTTTCCTAATGTAACGTGTTGGGAAGGCGACGTGGACACAACAAGAGTTATTTAGGCTCAAACCTATTTGTATTCAGATTTACTAATGAGAATCACAACCTGATCAAAATCCCTGACTCATTTAACGCATTTATGGAGTGACAGGGCTGGAGAGTCTCGAGCCCTAATCCGTGTGAGAGGTGATAAAGCAGGAGGGCTTTGCTGATATTCCTGTTGTCCAGCAGTGCCAGCTCTGGGCTCCACACA
Source organism: Pyrocephalus nanus (assembly GCA_038380795.1). Taxonomy (NCBI): domain Eukaryota; kingdom Metazoa; phylum Chordata; class Aves; order Passeriformes; family Tyrannidae; genus Pyrocephalus; species Pyrocephalus nanus. Next base: position 5,410,040 of record CM076268.1, read on the forward strand.
GCTCCTGTCTGTATGCAGCAAGACTGGAGCTGTCTCTGACTTCTTTGGTGCTGTGCTCACTTCCAGGTGGATTTTTTAGAGTTATTTAGCATATTTTTTTAGGAAATGACAGTGGCTACTGGCTCCCATTCATCTTTTCTTTTTTTCTTTTTCTTTTTTCTTTTTCTTTTTTCTTTTTCTTTTTTCCTCTTCCCTTCCCTTCCCTTCCCTTCCCTTCCCTTCCCTTCCCTTCCCTTCCCTTCCCTTCCCTTCTTTCTCTTTTCCTTTTCTTCTTTCTCTTTCCCTTTCTCTCATTTTTTTTCTATTTTATTTATTTTTATGATAATCTTTTCGCTTTTTTCAGGTCAGCCATAGCATTCATATATTCCTGGGAATGCCTTAGTGTGAGAGACAATATCACAGTGAGAAATAATAATATCCCAGGCCAAAGGAAAAACCAGATCAGAGGAGTTGGTACTACATTCCCTTTCCCTCAAAGTAGTGGCTAAACCAGTCTGAGAGTCATCAAAGAGCTTTGGTTAAGATAAAAGCAAAAAAATATCAAATATCTAAACCAACCAGCAAAATCTACCAGCACTCACAGGCAGAAGCTTTGGTTCCCTTTTGGTTTTTGCCATTGCAAATTCAAGGCCCCATCCCTGCCCACTGGCTATTGGGCAAAGGACCAGGATTTATTAATTATTGGAAAAGCCAAGAAGAGGGCCTTCCTAATTAAAGTCTCAATGTGTAACTGCTCATTTTCAACTCCTTGCAAGCTCGCTGTACCTGTGTCTGCTCAGATGACACTCAACCCTCAGCCTGCAATTGGAGTCTTGTAAATTAGGGGGGGGAAATGCAATAAAAAAAAAAATCTTCATCTGCTTGTGCAGAAAAAAAAGGAGATGAAAAAGGGTGCAATCATCCAATTCAGTGAAAAGGATGATACAAAAATACCTTTTTTTTATTAATGTTGTTGAAGCTTAAAGGATGAAATTTGGCATGGAAGCCTTAGATGAGAGGAAACAAAATGACTGATTTACGAAGAATTGAAAATTGCTTCCCACACTGGCTCATTAATGGCTAAATTGGGCTAAATTTGGCTTAGTCCTCATGCAGCAACATTCCATTGCTTTGGAATACTCTGGATGTCCAGCCATGCAACCTCTGAATTTCTAGCACCATTTAAGGCTGCATGAAACTCATAATTACTATGGAAAATAAAATAATTAAATACATTAAAGGAATATTCTTCGTGTGAAATGTAGGCAGCAAATGTGACCTTGGGAGATGATCAGGATCTGGTGCAACATTTTTCTTTATGACCAAGACCCTCAACAACAGTTTTATAAGAAAAAGGATTATTTTTTTCAGATAAAGAACAAATTTTTAAGAAAAACTATTTCTTCTTATCCTTGCACTACAGTGACAGCAAAAAATGACAGGTTTTTGTCACTTTAAATGATTCTGCCATGAAGTAAATCCCCAATTTTCAAAATTTTAGGACATCAGTGGGAATAAAAGGTTCTGCTGTTTAATTAAAATGTACTTCATGGCTGGAAATCAGCATTCAAAGTGCCCAGAACTTACAACAGCGGCAACAAACGAGTTTGTGCTTTGTGCTGTGATTTACTGCTCCAGCTCTGCCTTCAGCCTGCCTTGTGATGTTGCAGGGAACGGGCTGGAAATTAAATCCATGCCTAATATGCTTAACTTGTGCAGGCAAATGAAAGAGCACCCGCTCCATTCTCTGGGCGCTGCTCCCCTGCACGGGCCGGGGTTGCCAAGGAGCCTTCACGGGCAGAAGGCACCGGTTTGGGCAGGGAGCACAAATATTTGAATATATAATGGGGGTAATTTGTCCTGGTTAGAGGAATATCTGACCAGATCAGAGAGATAGGAAGAGGGAATGCGAAGAGCGAATTGAAAGGGGAAGGCAAGGTGAGGGAATGGAAGGGGAAGGGAAAGGGCAGGGACAGGGAAGGGGAGGGGAGGGAAGGGAAAGGAAAGGAAGGGAAAGGAAGGGAAAGGAGAAAATTAGAGCAAACTGTTAAAATATGTCAGTAAGAGAAACAGGTAACAGCACTGTGAACAGTTGAGGAGCTCGTCTGCAGGCCTTGACCAGCTCATCTCCCTCCTTTCCTGCAGTTACTTGGGGGCTTCAAGCTTGGACCCCACCAGATCAAAGTACCAATCAGTTTGGTTTCGTTTTCTGCAATGTTCCATGTTATGTATTAAAAAAAACCCAAACATTAAATATAATCCTAACTTTGCAGAACAGATTTTAGAAGTCACTAATCAGTGAAATGGTCACTGTCTGCAAAGTCACCTATTTCTAGACTTGAAAGAAGAACTATGAAAATTAAAGAGTTTTATAGTAATATTGGGATGAGTCTATTGTAAGAGCAGAGATCCTCATTATCTCTCCTGACTGCTCAGCAGGAGACACACCCTGGTTATATTGTGATCCTGATTCCAGTCATGAGGAAAGAGATGAAGGTGAGACTCAGATTCACAGATGAGTTGAAAACTCACCATCTGTGTCAACATACTGAGGGAAGTGACCCACTAGTGGAACTTGGGGCAATATAAATGGATAAGGAAAGGAATTCAGGGCTGCAGGATAACAACAAGCACATGCATGAGTGTATTGGTTTCTCTAGTCTCACACCAGAGAAGGGATGCTGCTAGAGCGCTATTTCAAAGGCTGTGCCAATTTAGCAAGCCAAATAAAAATTTTTTTTTTTTAAACTTTCACCTGGGAAGGTAGTGATGAGGAACCCATCTGTGTTCAGCTTGCCTTCACCTCTGTTAGAAAAATACAGGAAAACACAGTGATATTACCAGTACTAATGTGAGCAGAGCTCAATCCACAAGGGAATAGGTGCACCAATGTGGGTGCACACAAATGTAAGCCCCAGTTCAAGAATGTGTCCCTTGTTGCCTGAAGGGAAAAAAAAAACAAAAAACACTCCTGGCAAGTGGAGAATGCATTATCTCAGTAATATAGCTGGGAGATACCGGAGGAAATTTCAGCATCAAATATTTGTACATGGGTCCAATTTATTAAAAGCAAATATTGACCATTCGGTCCTTAAATATTTTAAATAATTTATTCTAAATATTTTGATACTGAAGTAAATTAATGCTAAAGCATTTCTTTGTTTGTGCCAAATCAGTGCTTCTCAGTAGGAAGTTAGTCCATCCTTGCAAGCAAGCTTTCCCTCTCAGTAGGCAGTCCATTTCTGCAGAGTGCCATTAACTTAATTTCAAAAAGAACCAGTAAAGGTATATGGAGCAGGCAGTAATAGCATGGAAAATATCCAAAATTACTAGACCCCAGCAACAGAACTTGGATGCCGTTTTCATGCACTAATAATTTGTAGTTTACATATTGAAGGTAACTATAAACTGACTACTTCCTTGGTTAAGTCTTGCAGGTAATTGCAAATATGTTGTTAGTGCTGTACCTTTCCCCATGTGAGAGCAGCATCTCCAGGAACAAGAACAGAAAGCACAATTTTCACTCTATTATCAAGAAGTGATAAAGAGTTTCTTTGTCAGCAACAATATTAAATTTACTTATGATCAAACTACAAAAGTGCAGCAATTTTCAAGAGAGATTTCATAAGTAGAAATTGCAGCATTCTGGATGCTCTTGGCTATCATTTAAGTCAAATCTTGTCTTAATAATGCAGATTTGACGAATAATCTTCAGTACATGCATGGAAAATTGTATGTTTCAAATCAGAAAAGTCTTTCTGAACTCCACTTTATTTTGGAGGAGAAATTGAGTGCATGGAAAGAACAGCAGTGACAAAACAACGTTATTTACTCTTGGATGTAATCCAAAGTAATTTCTATGAGAAGTGGGACAGAGATTTTTTCTGGTCCTTCAAAGGTTTTTCTGAAGAATTCTGCATTTCTGCATTTCTACTGCCCCAAGAACTCCTGATTGGATGAGTTTTATATGAAAACCAATTGCAAAAGTAGGCTGGACTTAAAAAGAAGATGATTAAAGAAGGTGATCTTCCTTTACCTCTGAGTTTAGCAACAGCCCAGCTCTCAAACCACCGGTACTGTTCAGTTTGATCATGGTGATGGACTTTTGGACATTGTACCCACCAGTTTTCCTCCAGTTAATCCAGGGGAGAGACAGATCCTTTGGTAGGTGATGGGAGGACCCACTCCCATCTGGCTAAAGCCAAAGACCTGCTGGTTTCACTGCTCTTTGCATCAGGAATGTTCCAGGCGGGGCTAGGAACAGAAGCCCTGGGAAAGGCTTCCAACCACTGGAGTTCACACACCTCATTTATGCCAATCAGCTGGTTTTGGCAGCTCTACTCACAGAATCTACATTTCACAGTTCAACTCATAATTTAAGAAATTTCAACCCTTGAGTCTGCGATGTTCTTTAAGCTTACCCATGTACGTCCTGTTGGACATTTAAGGGTCCTGGAATCACTCTGGTTTCAAATCACTTACACTATTGCAGAAAATGTTTGTGCCTCCCTTAAGGTGCCTTTTCAGGAATTTTTCTGATAGACACAGTCATAGATCAAGATCAGCAATTAAATGTGGCAATTCCTCATCTTTTGTGGAAGCCACTGGGATCTGGCAATCCAGAAAAACTGCCCTGGGACCACTGAGGTGGCACTGCTAGGAATATTTGGAAAGAAAAAATTAGAAAGAGTGTGAGACACTGAGATCATCACTTGAAAAATGAGCAGTTTCCACCCATTTAGCTGTGGCCCAGGTTTCCCCAGCTGTGCCAAGTGGAGATCTTGCAGTTGGCAGAGCAGGCAGGTAGTGGGAACTGCAGCGCTGGGCCAGCTCACCTGCTACGAACATTACACATTCAATTTTGGTCAGGAGAGCAGGAGCCAGAACAATAAATTAGGAAATGTGATCTGTACATGGCAGGACAGCGTTGCTGCCCTCAGAAAAGACATCCAGTGAGAAGGTTATTCAGTAAGAAGAGAGGATATTTATAAACAATCCTTTTGCTCTTTAAGAGTTCACAGCAAAAGGCACTTTTGGCCTAATATTTTATTTAGTTAGCCAGATAAATTGACTTACAATAGGCAAAAGGTTTATAGCAAGGATCTCAAACTGAGTCCCTTTGTTCACCTTCCTGGTGTCCAAGGCCAGGTTGGACAGGGCTTGGAGCAAAGTGATCTAGTGGGACATGTCCCTGCAATGGCCGGGGGTTGGAACTGGGAACTGGATGATCTTAAATGTCCCTTCTGTAGCCATTCTATAATTTCTATAATCTATATTTCTGTATTCTACAACCATTCTGTAATTCTAGGATATAGCAGCCTCAATGACCTGGAGAAATCTGACATTTCACGTATTTCACATTCTGGAGGTATCTTATGCCTCTGTATCCAATGCCCTGTTAAAGTTCAGTTCTTTCCAAACCTAAGCAAAGTGGCTTTTTGCAGCTCAGTGTTGGACATGGACTCATTCTCTCTTCCATGAAGATGTTCCTGTGCCTTCCTGTAGATTCACTGACCCACCCTGACCCTGCTCCTCCCATGGGCACAGGGAGGGGAGAAGGATGTAAAGGCTGAGAACAGAAGCACAAAGTCCTCACCCTCCCGTTGGGATGCCCTGTAGGCAGCAGAGGAAATGGAGTAAGTACAAGTAAAATTGGATTTAATAATTGCCACTAATAAAGGGGCAAGTGCATGGAGCCAGTTACTCTGCTGTCGGCAAAATTAATTGCTCAAGGCACATTAACAGTGTATTAGTTAACACATACACAGTGAGTAAATTGTAATTAAGCTAACTAACTAAATAGTAAATACATAGATGTGGATGACAATCACTCCTTGTAAAAATCCTTTGCACACCAGTGAGAATTACTGGCTTACACAATTTAAACCAAAAGAATCGAAACTCATGCACATATCTTTTAATTTTTAAAATGGTTCAGACTGGTATTTTTTTTTTTTTCAATTGGTAAATGAAAGAATGATGTCATACAGCAGCATTAAGTACTATTAAACGGGCCATAACTAACATTGACTGCATAAATTATCCATAAGCTGACACTTTTATGCACTTGGTGAAGAATTGCTTCATGGGTTATGCAATCTTTTCCAAAACAAGTTCCAAAGAATAACATCACTAGTTATGTTTCATAGCTACAAATTGGTAACTGAATTAACATTCATTTATTAAGTTTACATGGAGAACTCCTCTAATTCAAACGCTTGCAGATTATAATTTATTTTTATCTGAGGTATAATTTTTCATATCTTGTTTTTGCCAAAGTCAATACAACCTCAGCCAAACTCTCCTTCCAGTTCTCCATTTGTACCCTCCTGTTCTTGGCTACTTACCTAGATGAGTCTTTTCTAGCTGGGAAGGTAAATAAATGAGCTTGGTTCACCAAAAAAACAGTAATTTGCAAAATTCTGATTTTCAGACTCTTATTTCCTGAGTTAATATTGACAAAATTAGGATCCTACTCTCGCAATTTAATAAAAAAAAATAGAAGTCAAAATCACCTTTGCACATATGGAAGTTGAACAACTGATCTGCCAGGAGGGAGATTTAGGGCTATTTTTTAACAGTCTATTTTATTTCTCCTATCACAGTTTAATCTGTGAGTCAAATATTGGTGTGGTGTTGAGTGGGACAGTATGAAAAGAGGTTTTTTTCCATGGCACAATGGGACACAATGGGAGGTGACACTATTATAAATTTGTCTTTGATAGGTGGTTAAAAACTTCATGGAACTAGTCATAGAAAATAAGCGCAGATCGAGCTGATTCATTTCAAACGAAATGGAAAGGCAAATAAAGTCACGTAAGTTCAGTTTTCCTACAGCAAAAGGAGAAAGGCAATTAAGTGCCAAGGCATGAAGGAGATGGACTGCAGAGATCAGAAAGCAGGAGGTCACAACTCCTACATCCCTGGAAAGGTGGACAAGTTCAGTAGAGAGACCCTCAGGTATCCTGCTGTCCCAAGGCTCTACGAGGTACAGACACAGGTTGTTCTGCTGTAAGATTATATTTAATCAGTCACACTTAATAATCCTTCCATGCACAGGGTTGTGCAGTCCATTCTCTACTTGTTCCAGATTGTTTTATCTTGCCCAACTCTGAAAATTAATTGTTTCTTAAAATTGAAAATAAAAAGCATGTTAGAGAATAAATCCATGCCATCTCATTGCAAAAACATTTGACCAATTCTCTTTCTTTGACCATTTAAGCATCAGAAGAAGCTGCCCAGGGAGGTGGTAGAGGTGTCCCTGGAGGTGTTTGAGGAATGACTTGATGTGGCAGTGCTCTGGGCTGGGTGACAGGATGTGGATCAGTCAAAGGTAGAGGTGGGAATTGATCAAAGGTGGGATCTGATGATCTTGGAGGTCTTTTCCAACACTGATTCTGTGATTCTGTGATTCTATGACTGTCGAACCTGTTTCAAGTGTCTATGTGCTGATGGTTGAACAGGGTTAGACAAAGTAACACACCAAGGGCCAGAAACAACCAGGTGAGGCTCTTTGACCTGTGGCAGGCAGGAAAACAGGTAACCAGAAATGACTGAACACTTTGGATCTATTAAACCTGTTAAACATGGCTTAAGTTTGGACTCCACTGATAAAATCATTACAAAGTATGTCTTGCATGGATTAAAGGGAGAGGGAAATGAAATATATAAAAAAGGCATCAGGACTGAAGTTATCCTTTAACCTCTATGGCTTAAGGTTTTTCTCAAAGTCTGATGATACCTGGTCATTTTTCTGATTTAATTTAGGTTGGCCTGGACCAGGGAGGCCCTGCTTCTTCATAGACAATTCCCGTACGTATGACAAGGATATCTCAACCAAATCCAAGAAGCCTCTCCTAAACATGGTAACTACCATTTAGGAAAAAAAAAATCGTGAGTTTATAAGACTTCATTTTTTTAAATTCGTAGCTTAGCCTAAAGAAACACTGGAGTTTTATATAAAAACTTGATTTTTTTTTTTTTTTTTTGGTGTTGATTTTACCTTCTTTCCATTGCAAAAGCAGAGCTGTCACAGTAAAGATGTGTTGATGCCTTTTAGCCTGTTACTGGAAAAAAATAATTATAAATCTGCCAAATACCACAAAAAGTTGAATTTAACTATTCTGTTTCTCTATTTCCATAATTCAGGGCTGAACTTCAAAACCTTGTGGGACTATTTATAGGAGGTAGTAGGGATTCTGTTCCTTCCACAAGAAAACCAAAGATATAAAATATGGCAAAGGTATGTTAAGAAGACTTCAAGATACAAAATGGAAAATATTATATATATTTCTCCAAAAATGAGTACTTCTAAAAAGCAGTTTGAGGATATTATTTTGGTGGGGTTTTTTTTCATTATTTCTTGTAGCTGCCATCTAATCCAATGGATTAGATCATCCAGGGCTCTAAATGAAACACAGAAATTCCTTTCTTTGTCAGTGCTGGAGAACACACCATGCAGGGTCCCAGCTGGATCTGTCCTGGATCTGATGCTGTTCAATATTTCATTAACAACTTGGATGACAGAAGAGAGAGTAGACTTTGGATGACACCGAGCTGGGAAAGATAGCAAGTATTAAAATTCCAAATTATTTTTGAGCACCCATCCTAATGATGACATTTAATAAAGAGGAGTGTGAGGCACTATATATAGGAAAAAAATTCCAATCCACACAAATACAACAGTGGAATTTTGCAGAAAGTGAGGCTACAAGAGACCTCAGAATTTTTATGAGTCAACACATCCATCACTGTTAGAAAAAGGCAAATGACTTTCTGGGATCTCTGCAGAGCACCATTAAAGCCTTAACAAAAATAAAATGCCCATTTCTTGTCATTAGCCTTTAGAAAAAGAAAAACTGGGAAAAGTGCAGAGGAAAATAATAAGAAATTATAGACATTTGAGAAAAGCTGTGATGAGTTTGCTTAGTCTAGAAAGAAAAAGGGGACCCTCATTACTATTTTTATTTTAAAGATATTTATGTACTTGCATATGAAAACATATATATATATAAATCATTACCTTAAATAAGGTGACAAGCATTTTTTTCCATGTCCAAACAGGGCTGGACAAGAAGTAACAGGTTTTAGCTTGCAGAAAGGGAGCTTTTCTATCTGAAAGGATAATTAGGCACTGGAGCAAATTACCATGGGAGATTGTGAAACTCACTGGCAATTTTGAGGAACAGATTAGACATACATCTGCCAACACTCATGTAATTTTAGTTGGTCCTTGTCCAGGGCACAGAAGGAAAAGGGCCCAGATCCATGTTGCCTGATGGGAGAGACACCTAACTCCGGGAACTGACCGTCCTGGGAACATCTGATGGGCCATTTTAAGGGCAGAGGTGTTAAACTGTGTGATTGTAGGGCCAGGGGTGACTGCATTCCTCAGCCACTTGCTGGAGTCAGCTGGAATCAATCTGGATATGGGCATGGAATCCAGCTTAACATCCCTTCCACCCCACAGCTTGTCAGGGTTTCTCTATATATTAAATCACATATCCTGAATGGAGACCAACCCTCAGCACAGAGTGAAAGGTGGACATCCAGGATATATAGATTTAATTTTGCATATGTCCTTCTATCTGAAAGCATCACTTCTGCATCCAAAACCACAGGTTTCAGGCCACTGAAGTCAATATAACAACCTACATTTTACAATAAAGAGTTCCAGTTTATAAAAGAGACTTGCAGATTAAAATAAAGAGTTACTGTTCTAGTTTAAAATAAAGGCTTGCAGTTTAAAAACAAATCCTTGCAAGTTCAATCTCAGCCATTTGTGTAATATTCAGTAGTCAATTAAAAATCAGGGTGTCAACACCGAAAGTGGTTGTGTACCTGAAAATAAAGTGGGTTTTGTCATAGCAGCTGTACCTGGGTACCTCCAGCTTCCAGAGACATCCATCAAAATCCCGTCAAGATTCCTTGGCACGATGTCACAAAGAAATCAAAATTTTCAAGCATTTCCTCCTGCTTTTATAATTTTGTGTATACTGCATTAAAACTCAAAAAAACCCCCATGTACATCAGGGGGATATTCCCTAAACAAGAGGCTGGGCTTAAAGCTCCTGTCCAGGAATTCTGCCCTTTGCTGCCACACTAAATGCTCCTACACGGCTCCTCTCTGGCCACGCTCGTGCCCATCTGCTCAGATGGCCCAGAGCCCGTGGCAGGTCGGCTGCCAACTTCCCTGGGTCAGGAATGCCAAGCTATGACAGCAATAGATGGACAACCTGCCTCACACTGCCCCGATCTCCCTTCCAAAATCCTCCTCAGGATGGTTCCGTGCATCAGGCAGTGAATGGAAAGTACCTGAAGGGCGGAGAGCGGGAAACGTAAAAGATTTGGGTATATTTGCTCTTAAAAAAAAAAAAAAAATCAGGCTTCTAGGAAACATATAAAGGCCATTTGGGATATAAGATGTTATAAAAATATTACCCATAGGAATGCTCTGAAAGTAAACCTTTGGCAGGGTTTCAGTAGCTGCATTAGGCAACTCGTAGGCAAAGGATTGCTCCCAGCTCTTCCTGGCCAGGACTTGCATTTGTGTGGGAAGTGCCTCCCTTCTTTTAGACTAATTAATAAACCAGCAGTATTGACAGACTGTATCACCCAGAATGGGGTCAGTGCATCAGTGCACAGCACGTGGTTGAGGGTGCCCAGCTCCATCCCGGCCCAGGAGCAGCTCCTGCTCTGCCCAGCTGAGGGGAGAGGGAAGCTGGTACCTCAGTGTGTTTGGACATGGACCGGGGGGCAGCCTCAGATGACTGAGGTTAGGGGCAGTGAGGTAAATCTCTCTCAGACAAAACCAAATGTGAAAACCTCTGTCCCAGCTGTAAGATCACAGAATCCCACTATCCCTGAGGTTGGGAAAATCCTCCCAGCCAGGAAGAAATTCCTCCTGTGTTCCAATATGAATGTCCCCTGGCACAGCTTGAGGCTATAAAGCCTCAAAGGATGGGATGTGACAGAAGGAGGAGCTCTCCTATTTGTGTCCATCCTTTCTTCTCTCTATAGCTCCTGGAAGCCACAGAGCCTCTCAAAACATGCAGCCTCTGCTGGGGCTAATGTGGGATTTCAGGGAGGGATGGAGGAACAAAATCAGCTTTCCATTATTTCCATTCACTTACGGAGAAAAAAAAAATCCAGGTGTGGTGTAAATGGTCTCCACCAATACAGAAAAGGGCACTGGGTGTCAGCACGAGTATAAATAGTCCTGGCTGAGAGCACAATAGCTCTGCCTGAGCTCTCAGGAAAGAGCCAATAAAGACATTTGGAGATTTCAGACCATAAATCACTGTCAGGAAGCAAGACCATGTTTTCCTGGTGGAAACACCAGGAGCAGTTTAGTGTTTTACTCCTGTACCTGAAAATCAGGTATTTTACATGCTAAACATCATCAGTAAGAGAAGATTTTAGGCTGGAAGAGCAGCTCAGACACTTGTGGTTTTACCTCCAGGACAAAATATGTACATGGGAGTCCTGGAGGAGGTGCCAGGGACTCAACAGCTACGTAGACCAAACTCTGAGTCTTCCAACCCCCCAATGATTTTTATGTATATAAATAAAATATTTCAATCTGTCATTCAAAACTTTTCCACAATTATCCAAAGCTGATGCACATTAAATGCCAGTCAAGGTGATGAAAAAAACTACTGATGAGAAATCCATGTCCCTAGAAAAGGAGTTGATGTGGTGCCATTTTACTGGGTGCTTGTTTGGTTGGGATTGCTGGAAGATGTGGAAATCCCAGGGTTAGGGCAAACTTAATTGTAGAGTAAGGAAGTTAACCAAAAAGTGATTGTTTCATTTTTTTGTGATGCCTTTGCAAAAGCCTAAGACAGGTACAGTTCCACTGTCCGCTATCCTACTGTGAGAAATGGCCAGAGATTTCCTGGTAAAGAAGAAGAAGAAAAAAAAGTAGTAATTTAGAAAAAGAACTGTCATAATTAATACCTGGCTGTGTAAAGAAAAGTGGACCAACTTCAGTGACTACTAAAAATAAAGTGTGAGCAACTAGACATGTTTTAAAAGATCAGAGCTCTCCATGTAAGGATGGTCTCCTCCAGCTGCAGCACCTGATGCCTTCCAGCCCATGCCACCTCTGTGGCATGGCATGTCATGCCACCCTAAATCAAACTGAATTCAGCTCAGTATTTCATTCCTGAAAATGGACTGCGTCTAAAATACCAGCTCATGGCCAGTGTTTGCTCCCTAAGCCAAGGGGAAGCACAGGTTGGATGGGGCTTGGAGCAACCTGGTCTAGTGGAAGGTGTCCCCGCCCATGGCAGGGAGTTGGAATTAGAAGATCTTGAAGGTGACTTCCAACCCAAAGCAGTCTGTGATTCCCATGTGAACTCTTAAAACTCTCACACTTTCCCTTGCCAGTGACAACTCTTCTGATCTTTGCCCTCCAAAAAAGAGGGAGCAGTAAACGAGAACAAGCAGAGTCATGTTGAAACAGTGTTAATATAATCTCCAGGAGGGAATACCTTCCCCAGGAACCATGTGGAAAATGCCCCTGGAGCGGGACCCCAAGACACAGCCTCCAGCCCTAAGCCCACACGTGCGCATTCTCAGCCATGTAGAAAATTATCCCCAGCAAAGCTGGTCACGTATTGAACACCACATTCCCGGCTGTTTCCAGGAGCCTGACATGCAGAAGGTGGACACAGGGAGACAGAACGAGTGTAGATCATTACAGGAACCACAGAGGGCGAAGCTGTGAGTGATGGCGCTGTAATGGAAAGGCGGGAGTGTGACAGCGGGGACTGAGCCACCGCTCAGAGACACCCAGGGAAACCAGCCCATCCCATAACTCATCATTGATCCCACTTCTGATCCGACCTCGGAACACGCCTGCTTGCCTTTTAGGCTCACCACCTGTGACATTCAATGGAAATTAAGGGGACAAGGTGAAAGTGTAAACCAACAAAAACAGATATATGGATTGAATAACCCCTCTGTGTTTCCTGTATCTGTGTTCACCCTCTCCTGTGATCACCTCCTTTTATATCATTTCTTATTATATATATTTCCATAGCATAAGAGCTCAAAACTAAGATGAAAGCTCCATGGCTCAGCACCATCACAGGAGCCAATTTCTGCCTCACAAAGAACCCAAACCAAGGTTTGGGGGGTGGAAATGTGGGGATGGGGATGAGTTGCCCAAGTTGACATCTGGGCCTGGGCACAGGTCTGGATGGCAGTGTGGCTGAGGGCACAGTAATGCTTTCCATTCTTCTCAGCCATACAAGTAAAGGAAACCATCCTGCTTTATTTTATTAAAGTCATATGTTATTCAGGAATTCTGTGTTGCTGTTATTCTGCCTGCTTAGTCTGGCAGTCTAAGTATATTTGAAAACCAATAAAATAAAATATTACCAAAAAACATAATACTCTAGAAATCCACTCCCTTCTGTAATTACAGTTTAATGTCTAACATACTTTGTGCTTCACATTCAGCAAACTTTGATACAGTACTTAGACTGAAATTATGGTGCACCAGAGTAACATACATTTGCTGGCAATGAAAATGGGAAATAATTTCTCTTTTATAATTAGGGGATGTCTGCAGGATGGAGGTGCTATTTGTTTGTCATCACAGAATATGCCTGCCTTGTGTCAGGCAATCAGTTTGACATGTGGAGTTAACTTTAGGTTATCCAGACCAGGCACATGCATTTGTTCTCCATTTTCTCTACTGTCTCCCAGCAAGTCAAAACCTTTCCTAGGCATGTTATACAGAAAGGCAACGTTTCCTTGTAAGGAACTTTTGTTTGCTGCTTTTTCAATCTCTTATTCTCAAAACACTCTCACAGCAAAACCACAAAGAGGCATATTCCTGATCCACATGAACTAGGAGACCACAAGCTTTGACAATCAAAATAATAAAAATTGCTGCTGTATAATGCTGGGGGGAAACTTGGGGTTTGATCTTTTGCCGGCATTCGTGGCATATTTCTAGACGTGATGTTGGTTATATAGACCGTGTGAACAAAGTTTGGAAGGCAACATCTTTTAATTGAATGGCTCCAGCAGTAATTATTATTTGCTCTCTTGTTAATTAACAATTTACAAATGGCAGCCAGCACAGTATGGTTAAATTACTTCTTCAAGATGACTTAAAGCTGGAAAAGAGTTGCAATTATGTTCTATCAAAATTTTGTGCTTTTTTTAAAGGCAGTTTCTCTTTGACCCTATAAGAGAAGTTAGAGACTGAAATGGAAAAAAAAAATAAAAGACATTGTGTCATCCATGTCCTTCCCACCAGTTTCCCAGTCTGTTCACAGGCAATTTCCTATCTCCAGGAGCAGACATTAATCACAGCTGAACAGTGGGTTAGAATCCAGTCTCCCTCACTTGTTTAGGTCCAGGAAAACACATTTAACTCTCGTGTTTCCTGTCTTTACACAAACAAGGCAGAGACTGCACACCTTCCTTCAGTACAGCCATTCCCACTCATTCAAATAATACACCAGGACCAGCATAGCTGGCTCTTCTGCTGAATTCAGTCAGTGACTCAGTTATGAATTCAGCAGATCACAGAATCATAGAAAGGTTCAGGTTGGAAGGGACCTTCCAGCTCATCTCATCCACCCCCTGCCATAGGCAGGGACTCCTTCCACACTCCCAGGTTGCTCCAAGCCCTGTCCAAACTGGCCTTGAACCAGTGGGATTGGGCAGCCACAGCTTCTCTAGGCAACCTGTGCCAGGGCCTCACCACCCTCTCAGGGAAGAATTCCTTCCCAATTTCTGATATAAACCTGCCCTCTGCCAATTTGAAGCCATTACATGCTCTTGAAAATGGTGTCTCTATGGAAGTTTCAGTTCTTTCTGTCACTGGGAATTTCTCAGCTTTAGTGCTCTGGTGAGGCCCAATTTTAAAAAGTGGAAAAGTCTCCCCAGGGACATAGTGGAAGAACCACTGTTTTGGACATTTATAACCAGAGAAGACAAACTAGTGGTAATTAACCCTCTGGGAGCACTCTTTCTAGGAAGGTAAGGTGTAGGGAATGGAGTAGGTCTTGCTCACATCCAGTTGCTGAGTTTATAGGGAAAACCAAGGAGGAAGAGCTGGAGCTCACTGTCTACTTATATATGCAAATTATCTTCTTTGTGCCTACATTAAACAATAGCCCATGCAGGAGTGAACTGGACAGGTAATTATCTAGAAATGTGCATGTGGTCCTGCACATGGAGATGAGATGAGGACATGCACATATTTAGTGTGCACCCTTTTAAGGGGCTGCTTTTGAAATCCTGATCCTCAGACAGGTATACAAAGAGATTATCCTGATTACCTGGTGTTAATAAAGAAATACATTCACAAGAATCGTGTGTTCTCTTTTCTAATTTAGGGGTGTGATCATAACACAAATGGCATTTAACAAAGTAATACGTAAAGCAGCACAGGTTCCTGCCATCCCACTGCACCATCCCACTAGAGCAGGAGAGCATTGCCATAGTCATTGTAACCTATCAAGCTCTACACAAACTTTTTTGTAGAAAAATAAAAGCTCTTTTATTTTCCAAATGATCTCATTGATTCTTCTGCAGGATGTTTTCTATTACACCAACGCACTGGCAATTTCTTCCCAAATAAAAGAAGGGGGTGGCAAGCAGAGGCTGTTGCTTTGGTCAGGGTGGAGATGCAGTTCGCTGCTTCTTTTTGAGGGTATGTCTTGCAATTTTACCCATTTTTCCCCAAAGATTACAGTGAAAAGAAAAAAAAAACCAAAACCAAAACCAAAACCAAACAAAAAAAGAAAAACACCAAAACAAAAAACAACAAACAAACAAAGAAAATAAATAAAACCCAAGAAAAAAACCAACCAAACAAAAAACCACAATCTGGCCATCATCACAAACCCACAAGTATATAAGATCTTCTGGGAGATAACACAAAGTGTCTACCTTGAAAATTGGGCCACGTTGCAAGGACTTCCCAGTAAGAACCCCAGTCCTGGATTTATTGGGACTGACCAAATTTATTCCTTTACTTATTTATTAATTTTTTATAAACACACTGGAAATAGCTGTGCTGTCCTATAAATCAGGACAGTTAATCCTGGCAGTGGTCTCCCACATACTGGTGACAGTGGCTCGTCCCTGGGAGCAGCACACTAGCCTGGGTCTGTTTCAACTGGAAAAGAAAATATTGGAGAGTGGCAAATTTTTTGCAGATGACACAGTATGATTATGTGCTAGAAGCAGCAATCCAAGTTTAGGGCAACATCCAAAATAACTGGCAAGGGTAGTGTGCTCATTTCATTGGTTTTAGCATCCGAAAATTAGGTTCTAACTCAATGAATTCCAGCAAAAACAAATGATGGACACAGAGCAGTGAGGAACAGCTGAGCTGAGAATACCACACCATGCCCCTGGTTTTGGGGCTGAGGGCTCCAAACATTTAAGGGCGAAGTCTCCGTGGGATGAAGTAGAGTCTGGCTCCCCCATCCTGCCATGAAGCTTAACTCTAAATGCCAATTAAGCTTTTCCTTATGGTGCTCCACCAAGGGATGCAGATGTTCAGGCTGCCTACCTCCCCACTGTCCCTTTCCAGCATGTGAGCAGCCTGGGAAAAGAGTTACCCTGACAATGCTGAAGGGTGAAATTGTCACTTTTTCCTGCTGCACAGAAGTTAAATAAGGAATCAGATAAAATGGTGCTGGCAGACACCCTGGTTGGAGCTCAATGGTTTGCTATTTTTCTTTATTTTTAAAATAATTTAATATTTAAATTATTTTTCTATTTTAAATTTAAAAAAGTAATTTTTTTTTTTTTTACATGGCTACCAATGTCATACAGCCAATGGCACTGAGCATGTTGTAGGATATACTCACTGAGGAGCACAGAATACGCCCCTTCTTCTTGTAGGATCACAAGAGACACATCCCTGGGTAACAGGTATTGTAAAAAACGTGAAACACGGACAATGAAATTCACAGCTCTCAGCTAAAACCAGGGACAAGGCCTCATGTTCAGCATGGGCTTGCAAAAGAAACTAAAAGACTTCATGGCGGAAAAATATATGTAAAGCTTTTCTCTCTGGCAGAGGGTTAAATAGTTGCCATGCTGAACAGGAGTTTCTCCATAGAGCAGTGGGCAGACCCTGCACCTTTCACACCTAGGAGTGATGCACAAGGTGGTCCTTACAGCTCGTCCCTGCATCAAGTATTTAGTTGCAAGACAAGAATAAGCCGAGGGAATCACATTCCCTCAAAGATCACTCAGTGCCGTGGAACCAGCGGCAAGAGGGGAGTGCTTAGAAATTCACACCAGAGTCTCATGTTTTATTTTTACTGAGAAACAAGGAATTGTGGCACCGGAGGAGATCAGTGATGGAGCCCACGCCACGCTGGTGGGCAGCGCCCGCCTCTTCAAAGGAAGGTGAACCCCCCGTAAGGCCCCATCCCGCTGGTTCAGGGCAGCCAGGCTCCTTTCCCAAGCCTCCAACACCATCTCACAGGCTGCAGCATGGGGTTTGATTACCCTTATCATTATCTGAGCTTCCAGGGCTACGTGTTTTAATACCAGACATAAAATTATCCGGTCCGCTCTGAAACCCCGGCACAGCATTTGTTTCAATGACCCCCTGTGGTTGTGAATTCAGCAGATTGACTATGTATTGTATGAAGAAGGATTTCCTTTTGTTTGTTCACAAAGCATTGCCCTTTAATTTAATCATATGTCCCTTTGCTCTTGTACAGTTTGCTGTACTCTGCCCACTCCCTCCTCCCCTCCTTTTTTTTTTTTTTTTCTTCCCTCTACAATCTGGACATCTCCGACCATTCCAGTGCTAGCTGTAATTATTTTTCTTAATTCAGTTATTAAAAAATGTCTGCTCGTGGCAGAAGCATTGCAGATCTTTAGTAAAATTGATACAAATATTTTATTAGGATAATTAACAACGTTCAGCACAAGCTTGTTTGGGAGAGCATTGGAGAAACCGAGCGGGTCTGAAATTTGAAACAGATGCAGGACATATTCATAAATAAAACCAGACCAAGTCAAACTGTGGCCTGCATAATAAGACATCACTCACTCTGTTTGCTCTATATTTGCAGACATGTTGTTAGCTGTATTTATTACAAAAGTTAGGTGCTTATTTGGAAGCTTTCACTTCTGTGAGCTTGTGATACTTTCTGTAAAACAAGAACCATAAATCATAGAGCGCCAGTTTGAAAACCGTGCACCTCCAGATAACCAGCACTTGTCATTAGATTGTCTAAAGCAGAGGATTAGCCAAAATACAGATGGAGAGGAAACACAGACTGTTTACGTTGAGTATTTTGGACAAGAGCCCAAGGAAATTACAATCGATATGGATATAGCATTTCTGAAGAGTTATGTAGCAAAAAGTGCAAGAAAATACTTTGACAGAGAAAATAAATAAAGCTGACAGAGGCTTAATTCTCTAGATCCTGGACTGTGGATAAAAATTAGAAACATTAAGCCATTAAATCATTTCACCAGGACTTTAAACAATAGGAGCAGACTCGCATGTTACTGCACAAGTTTAGAACGGTCTCTTTTGTAGACTAGATAAATATTCAGCATTGTAACTCTAACACTCCTCACACTTCCCATACACTGCCTGACCTATTTCCCAGTCCTTTTTCATGTGGGACAGGTTTTAAATAAAATAGAAATTCCTCTTGCTTCTTACAGATTGGAGTTGATTAAATATTCTACTGATAAAGGGTAAGCAAATGTCAGATTCAATATAATAAAAAGAGAAATGAGAGTTCATACAAGCAGCAAAGCAAACAATCCATTTTCATACTTTATTAGAAACATTTATTGCCATAATGACTGCATTATACTAAGCAAGCAGGTGGAAAGGTGCTCTGTGCAAGATATTCTCAAATATCTTTATTTTGAGGATTTTATATCTCCAATATTTAGACAGATGTTTTATTCCCTATAATATAGTCAGAGTATGAAATGCTGTAATTTCAGTTACTACATAAGGATCAAAATTGTACTTGGAGATCATGGCCTGTCATTGTGATTTCAACAATAATGGTACACCATTAAATGCTCAATTTTTCTGCTTTGACTTTATATTCCCAATGGTGAGTGGCTTTAGATATAGATGGCAGAGCTCGGCGTGCACCGGCAAATGCTCTGCCCAAATTTGCGGAACGCATTGCGAGCGCTCTCCGCGGTTATTGTGCTCCCTGTACGATTTTATGGACACGCCAGTCTGATCCAGGGCCTAAATGGGAATGACAAAGATGGCCAGCTCTGCCCTGCGCGGGCCCAGCTATCAAACAGCTGGCACTCGTTATCTTCACAAACAGTGGGAACTGTAATTAAGCAGATCTGTGTTCAATAAGACACCAGTGCCACCAGTGCTAGCCTTGGAACAAGAATGGGGACTTGTTTCAGAGCTTGACTTTCTCTTAATTTACCAAATCAGGAAGCCCAGTCAGCAAATAACGTAACAAAAGATTTCATTATTGTACTTCATTTAATTTAAGAAAGAATTTAACCTATGTTCAGTGCTCAGGGCCCAGGCTTGCATTCCTCTTGCAGCCCAACTTCCTATGAGAAGCATAAGTAAGGCAGGACTCACTGATATTCACTGTGAATTTTTTACATCCAAGGCATTTTATTCTCAAAGATTCTTCTACTTTGCAACCAATTTTGAAATATGTGTCAGTTCAAGTTTAGGATAAGAAAGAGAAAAAAGCCTGACATCTTAACCAAAAAAATTTACTACCCAGTTTCTCCTTTTTATTAGCAGAGATCATTAAGACATCAGGGTTTTTTTCTTTTACTGGCAGCATTCCACAGCCAGAGTATTCACAATGTCTAGGACACTTTCATTTTGTAATCTGGAGGATACAGTATATTAATTTTCAGGATTTATCACAAGAAAAGTGAAGTCATACTAAGTACAGTAGGTGTAACTAACTTTCATGTCAAAAAAGCTGTAAAGAGTGCCAGAAGCTCTGCTGGGCTAATAATAAGCTAAAAGGATATAAACTTGATTAGTCTCACTTAAGAAGCAAGAAGATAAAGTAAGCTTGAAAAGGCCTTTGCTCTTCCTTCAACTTCAGTGGGTTGAAGAGAATCATGAAGCTTATCATCATGAGATACTTGCTATAATGCTAGTATAGTTATTAGTTATATGTTAATTTATACTCCACTGTGCCCAGCCACAGCCACACCAGCAGAATTTGTAATTCTGTCCAAAATCTTTGCTGCATCTCAGCGCTGTCACACGGTGTCACATTCCCTTAAGTGCACCTTGCACGGTGATATAAAACCTCCTTATTAAAAATTTCCAGCTACTAGAGGAAAATTGTTCCCCAAATGGAGGATCAAGAATGTCCTTTCCCTGCTCTTGAAGGCAGAGGACACGCTGGCGCTCTGAGCCCTGCATGCTCCCCACTCCTACGACAGGAATTTGGAGAAGAGAAGGCTCCAGAGATGCCTTATTGTGGCATTCCTGTACTTAGAGAGGGCTCACAGTGAGGAAGGAGAGAGAATATTTACACAGGCAGATAGTGATAGGACAAGGGGAAATGGTTTCAAACTAAAAGAGGAGAGATTAGGTGGGATGTTTAGGAAGAAAATCCTCCCTGTGAGGGTGGTGAGGCCCTGGCACAGGTTGCCCAGAGAAGCTGTGGCTGCCCCATCCCTGGATGTATTCAAGGCCAGTTTGGATGGGGCTTGGAGCAACCTGGGATAGTGGAAGGTGTCCCCATCCATGGCAGGGGGTGGAAATGGATGATCTTTAAGGTCCCTTCCAACTCAAGCCATCCTAGGACTCAGTGATTTGGAGGCTCTTTGCTGTTTCATACCATTGCAGGGGTCCATGGGGCATCTAAACCAGGATCTGGGGTGGAGCTGATACTTTGAACTCACAAGTGCTGTGGTGTCTCTGCATCTACCACAGTGTCCCCTCCCTTCAGTAAAATCAGCTTTAGTATGGAATGAGTATAGAGCAAACATGCAGCAAGTTGGGTCCAGCTGCCTGGAACATCTCAGAAGAGTAAAGCAAGAGTGGAAGAGCACGTCTGCTGAAATTCACTTTTTTTAACTGGAAAATGCACCAAAATACACATATGAGCAATCAGATTGTGGTAGATTATAATCATACATCAGTCTTGGGTTTACCCCTTGCTTTCATGGCATACTGATGGTATGCTCCTTCCAAGAGTCTTTGAACTTGGAGCTTTGTCCTAATGAGGAAAAACAGTATTTTATCAAATGTAAATTGTAGTTAATGGTGCATGTGGTTTGGCATGCTGGCATTGATTATCATTGATTATCACTGATTATCATGGATTAAGAGAATTTTTGGGGTGGAATACAACTGCTGTATGTGGGGAAATTTGCAAATCAGGCTTCTTCATTAGGTGTCACACAGGTGTGGCACCATGAGTGCTGGGATGTGTGGAAGAGGTACCAGGAAGAAAATGGGAACTGGTGCAGGAAATGCTTCCAGAAAGGGAGTGGGGAAGGAGAAGGGAATGAGACTGAGAATGGGAGGAGAGAGAACAATGAATATGAGAGGTGACGGAGCAAACAGACCAAAGGGTGCAGAGATGGGCTGAGAACATATAGGAGAGAACTGATGTTAAAGAAAATACTGGGTTTTTTTTAAATTGGAAAATATATTTAAAATCATCAAAAGAGTGTTATTGAGGAAGGTCACAACCTGGAGCCCAGTAGGGCTTGAGATGTCCCAGGAAAGGCAGAGAGGAGAAAATATGCCTATAAGACCTGCACAGGCAGGCTAATAAATTTAGGGTGGTCCAAAAAAAAATCAGTACAGTTCAAGAGTACCAGCACAGCTACGAGATACTTTCTTCCCCCCTCCTGCCCCATTAAAACCTTAATAATTATATTGCATCCAATTATTATATGTATTTTTTTGCTAGAAAGTGATAAAGGTGCTGCTGTGAATTAAGGAATGATCTGTAGAACAAGTCAAAGATCTTAGTTTTGAGGGAAATTTGGTTTTATTTTCTGATTTTGGATGGAATGTAGAAATTGTATTTATAAATTAAATTACTCACTGCATAAACCACAAAACATGAAAAAAAATGTAAGGATGGTGGATCTTGGCAATTACCAGATTAAATGAGTTTTAATAAAACTGTATTCAGAGTGCAAAGGTTAGGACATTTCTCTCTGTAGATAAAACTGCTAAAACAGTTTTTAAAGCTTTTCTTCTTGGTATTAATTTTAATGCCAACATTAACTTCTCTTTTTCCCCCCCTATTTATTGCATAGATCTAGTATTTTTACCAGGGATTTCCATGACAATCTCTATGCAGAGTATTTAGGAAGTGCAGGAACTCCCTTAATCCCAAGAACTTTGGCCCAGCTTGCCTCCAAAATTGCCCTCAATGTAAGGTGAGAGATTTGCACTCACAGCCCAACTCACGAGTGACTGACTCTGGATCCAGTAATGAGAGGAACCAGCACATGACATCCAACTCCAAAAGACACCCTCAAAAGGGTTCATCTTAATCCAAACTTCAAACCACTCCCTTCAGGAATGATGAGGACAATGGCTGCAGCTCCTACTTGTAGTTGACAAGGGAAGAATAAGGTTGCAGCACTTGCTCCAAGATGTGGGTGGTCAAGATTGGAACAGAATGCCTGAGGAAGTGGTGGAATCACCATCCCTGGAAGTGTTCAAAAAAATGCGTAGATGTGGCACTTGGGGATGTGGGTTAGTGGTAGGCTTTGCAGTGCTGGGTTAATGGTTGGACTTGATGGTCTTAGAGGGCTTTTCCAACCTTAACGGTTCAGTGATTCTCTGTGGTGCAATGAAAAACATGCCCGGTTCAGCAAGAAACCCCTTTGGAAAGCACAGACCCCTACAAGCTCAAGTTTCAGGATGCCCAGGCAAGCAAAAGGTTTAATAGCTGTAATTACCAGGAGTTTCTGCAAGGCAGTGTGTGTGTGCTTTCACAGGGCTGTCAGCCCTCTCACCACCCAGCTCCCCGTGCCTTTGAAATTCCAGCACACTTCGGCTGGTTGGACATCAGAGGAAGGAAAGCTCAGTCAACACCACAGGGAGCGTGGCCTGCAAAGCTCTTTTTGTGGTTGGTTTGGTCCTAATTTTCCAGGAAAACATGGTCAAGTAGAGGGAAGAGCAGGTCCCCACTCCAGGGAGCTGGGAAATCTCAGCCTTGTAAATGTACAATATGGGAAGTCCATAGAATCAGAATTGTGGAATCATGGAATGGTTTGGGTTGGAAGGGACCTTCAAGATTATGAAGTTCCACCTCCTGCCCTGGGCTTGCCCCACTATCTCAGGTTGCTCCAAGCCCTGTCCAAGCTGGCCTTGAAAGGTTCCAGGGATGGGACCTTCTCTGGGCCAGGTTTGTCTGCTTTTAAGATTCAGCTGGACTGAATTCAGTGGCACCAAGCCTTCTCATCTAGACCAAGCTTTGGCAAGATAGGTTAGACCAGATGATTCTTGAGGTGTCTTCAAGCCTGGAATTCTCTGATTCTATGATCTCCTGCAAACTCCATTTGAGGACACCATGCTGTTTGCCCCACAGAGATGAGCCAAGCCCAGGTGACCCAGGAACCCAAGCCGTGATCTGACCACTGGTCACTGAGTCCTGACAGCCCCTTCCCTACCTGTCCCCAACATCTCCCAATGATTTAAGCACCAACACTTGGCCTCATAATTAGCAGAAGAAACTGAGGGTTTCTGCTGTAAGGCTGTGATTAAATTAGCCATTTATGGATTTCTGAGAGAAAGGAGACTAAAATGTTTTATAGTGCAGTTAAAAGAACCAGTGAATGATTCTCTCATGTTGAACATTTCCTAATGTCAGAATCAGGGTGGATGACACAGAAATCATAAATCCAATCGAGAAGTGTTAAAAATCACTTTAGTCTGCCAACTTACTAGAGATTCAATAAAATGGGATGGGAGAATTTGTGTATGTACAATTGATACGTGTGAAATTAAACCTGCGGAGGCGTCCACGTGCAACACACGCACGACAGGGTGAGGGTCTCCATCACCCACATATCACAAACAGGGCAGAAAAGGGATTTGGGAAAACAACCCCAGATGCCTGACCTGGGATTGGAGGGGGTGGCAGGATGGAGGTGGTTTTTTGGGGACAAATCAACTCTGCGGCTGGTGGCCCCATTGCACCCATACTCTGGGAATGGCCCCAGCTCTTCCAGTGAGCTGCTGTTTATTTTTACATGTTTATTTTTCACTTCACTCGTCCCGTTTAACGTATATTAACTCACATTTTGCCTGCACAGAGCGGGACTTTTAAGAGGCATGAAATGACAAAACAAGGCTTTGTTTTCCAGCCAGATTCCCTCCGTGTATGCTCTGCCGGTGTCTGCCTCAGCTTCCAGCTCCATCATCACATCCAACAGAGCCTGGGGCAAAGCTGGAGAAAAACACCCAGCGCATTCAATTTACAAACAGAAATAAACACCTTTCCAGCAGGTTCTACATAATCACTGAACAAAACCAGGGGAGTAAAAAAAAAAAAAAAAAAGCCACCTGCAACACAACATTTTTTATGTAGTTTGCGTGCAGTGGTGACCCTTTATTTTCTTGAGGAAATAACGCTATTACGGGAAGATGTCTAGCACCGGGATCTCGGATGGTGCCGCAATCTCCTTCCCTGTTTCCTGAGGAGCTGGTGGCGTGGCTGCCGTGTTGCAGATTGCCTGGCTGGGTGGCTGCTCTCTCCCCTGGCAGCGCTGGTACCATGCCCCCCGACCAAAGCTGTTTCGCGGTGCCGCTCGACCACCGGGGCGCGCAAGTTCGGCGAGCGGGCGAAAATGAGTCAGATATGAAAATGTCTGAGGCAATAAATTAACACACAGCAGGGGGGTGATAGCTTAATCCGTTCTAGTCCAAACAGTACCTGATACCCATTACTGCTCCAGGAGGTGGGACACCGCAGTGGTACTGGAGCGAAAATGATCATTCCCTTCTGATTTGAGCCGTTGCAATAGGTCTGTAATGCGATTCTGGGAGAAAACCTGTGCAGGGTTTTATGTTGTTTGTACACAGAATCCAGGTTAGCCTGCCAGTGTGTTTTCTTGGGCTTCCTTTTTTTGATTAACCCAGAAAGAGATGTTTTAAGTTTAAGCAGAACTTTATTTTTTCAAGTCTTTGTTGAATATCTGATAATAACTTCTCATTATTCATGCAGAGGCTAATAATGTATAGCCAACACTCCCAGAATAGGAAACATTACCATCTTGACTGGATAAATTTATTTGTAGAATGATTAAACAACTAAGATAAAATCAACATTAGCAGTCAGCATCTAACAGTATCTTTGTAGTAATTTAATATTTACTAGGAAAAGCCCTAACACCTATTTGTAACTAATCCACTGAAAGTTTCAAAATGCATTTTTTAATACAACTGACATGTATTTCTGCAATAATTTCTTCCAGGAAAATAATACAAGCTCAGTTTTTAGCATTGATGGCAGATAAACAAAAGTGTTGTTGCCAAGGACTTTATTGCAAAATTAAATGTCCTGGGAAACATATTTAATTTGCTGCTTTCCCTAATACTATGTCAAGCTCTCCTTTCAGGTACACCCATGTAAACCTACACTTAAGGATTTACTACAAGGCTCGGTTTCCTTATTTTCTGTTGCACACATATTGAAACTAAAGAAACCTATGAGCTCATGGACAAATTGAGAGAGCTCTTAGATACTTCTTTTCCCTTTCTTCCCCTTCTTGGCTGAAATTCAGAAATATGAACACTAGATGAAAAGGCAGATTTCAGAATTTGAGTCCATTTCATGCATTTATCTGCTCAGCCCAACACTAATTTTTCCATGAAAACAACCAGCCACTTGTGAAACCAAGATACTCTGACTCCTTCTGATGGACAATAAATATTTATGATGTGAGATACATAGATGTATAATAAAGGCACATTCATGTTCTGTGGGTCAACTGATAGGGCTGGTCACCAAATTCATAGCAAGCAGCTGAAACCTGCCCATAGTGCCATGGTCTGGGGAGAAATAGATTTGGCTCCAGTGCTCAAACAAATACAAGATAAAACCGTGGAGTAGGCTGAAATATCAGGTTGCAACTTTATTTTTGCCCAGGTATGAAAGAAACATAAGTATGTGAAACTCTGACCTCCTGTTCATATGTGGTGTTGATAACTCACAGGCTGCACAACCCAGGATCATTCTAGAGGTATTTGGGGGCAAGGAATGAGGATATGGAGCCTACCAGACCTGCAGGTGCTGGTGCTGCTTTTAAAACTCAAATTCCAGTAGTTCACAGGCTTCTCATGGCTGGCTCTTGATGATGGAGCAGGGTCAGCACCACTGAGGGCTGGACTGTGGTTCTGCTGACTGGGACTCATCACGCTCCCCTAGGAACTGTTTAAAAATCAAGTGTTGGCATTATCCAATTTTTTTCCAACTCCCAAGTGCTATGGAAAAATATAAGACATGAAGATTAGGACCAGCAGTATCTCTGCTCACCCAGGACAGCCCCTCTGCCATGTGCAGGCATTCCTGACCCTGCTCAGGCAGGACACGCTGCTCTGAAAGCTCAATTCATCTCCCGGTGATGGACACTTTAGAGCAGCGTTTCTCAGCTGTTTAAAGTTGAAAGAACATCCAACCCTTTTGAAGAAAACCTACAGATCACCTTGGGAAGTGTCACCACAACTGCTTCCCTCTGCAATCCAGGGCCAAAACTCTGTGTGTTCACTGCTTTGCCTTTGCTCCCTTTTCAGGCTGTTTGGTTTTCTGTGTGAGCAAATGGAACAGTTTGGCCACCCCGGTGTCCCAGGTCACTTCTCAATGCCATATGGCTCACCAGTGGCTCCAGGACCACAATAAAATCAAAGTAGGCTGCAATATTGAAAAAAATTACGTGTGTCCACATTTATACCTAACGAAATCTTAGCCATACCAGATTTGATTCTTCACCTCCTTGCAGCATGTACATAGTGGTTTGCACTTGGAAAAACCAGAACAAACTCGACATTAATGCTCCCTCTCTGACAAGGTAGTTTTATATACTCAATTACCACCACATTATCTTTCATCTCTACTGTGTGTGAAAACAGTAAGAACCAAATATATTTCACTTAGGGTTCCTTCATTCCTAAGAGTTTGCCTTTGTCTTCCTTTACCCTATGCAGTGACAGCAAACTTCGTGAATTAACTGGCTCCTGGTATAACTCATGCATGGAAATCCAATATAACCTCTTGGCTATGAGTAGCAACACTTCGCTTATCGTACACTAAAAGAATTTTTACTAGTTAATTAAGATTTGTTTGCTTAATTTTTTTCAGGCGGTTGGAGATGTTGCTCCTCTGTCATTTGGCTGGGAAAATCGTGATGTATATGCTGTATAAAAGTGCCAAAAGAAGAAATGTGTAAGACTGCAGCGTATCTGGTAGTAAATCTTTTTTGTAATCCTAACTTCATATTTCCATTGAATTGTTCCTCTCGAGCTGTGCAGACAGCTGAAGCATTTGAGTGTAGTCACATATGCTTTGGTGCTGCTAACAGCCCTAAAGTTACTAATCCAGAGGCACACATAGGGCCCAGGATGTTGTTGGCACTCCTCGGGTTGCAAAATATTACAGCACACCTTCTCTAGTGCTTGCTTTCGAAATTTCCTTTGCACTTTGTTTACTATATATTCCAATAGTGTAATATTAAACAAAAACAGTGTGTCCTGTGCCAGAATGATTGATTACTACACCGTGGCAAGGTCACCTCCTAGGAACAGGCTGAGTGCAGTAAGGGCTGTCTGACTCATACAGTTAACACTATATCCGCATTGTATGAATGTCACCAGCAATCCAGTGATTTATTGCTTGGAAGGCTCTGTTCAATTTTTTCTGCCTGACCAAATTGCACATTTTCTAGAAAAAGAAGCAAAAATATTTCAGCACATGGATTACCCCAAGTCCTCATTTCTCCCACTAGGTTCAACGAGTCTTTTCAAAGATGCTGATCATCAAAACCTCATATTTTTCATTTTTTTTCCACCCTTTTCTGCCAGATATTTGGCAAAAATGATTATTGCACTAATGAAAAGGTGCAGCAGAAGACTGAGGGGTTTTTAATCAGATTTTGGTAACATCTGTGGGCCAGCAATAAGGGCAGCTGTATGTTCTGTTTCTTAATTTTAGTAAGATTTACTCTGGGTATAAAATGTTAGCCTCAGGCAAAATTTAACTGGCTTAAAAGAAAAGAAATGATAGTCTTACAGAAACTACCCAACTCAAACTGTTTGAAAACAGTGACTGAGATTAATCCCTTTCGCTCTAAGAAATTCCTACTTTCTGACAAAGAAGATATAATTATAGATTGAGAGAAATGACTTTCAAAATTAACATTCCAGCAGACCCCAACATAATAGATACATTCATTCCTCATGTATCTGCATGGAAATCAAAGGAGATACATCATGTTTGAATCGAGGCTTTTATTTTTAGAACATGCAGCACATTTGCAGTGAGAGGAGGGAGAGTGGGAACAGCCCCACACCCAGCCAGGGAACCAGGCTGAGGGTCCAGGCACTGCAAACCCAGGGCCAGCAAAAAGAGGATGGGTTTGAGAAGGTGTTTGGGTGCCTGGAAATTGAAGTAGGTGAAGTAGAGATGAGTGTTTTGGCTTTTTCAAAAATCACTTTTTTTTTTTTTTTTTTTTTTTCTGTAGGCAGCTGCATCTCCTCTGCATCTTTAGGTGTTTTTTCCATACTTTTTAAATCCGCTTTCCCTTTCTCCTTCCACCTCATGCCACACTCTCTGGAAAAAAAACACAAATCTATGGGAAATCTGGTGTTAATATAACCCTTTATCTCAAAGAACAATAAAAAATTAATAGATGATGTATCTTAACAAACACTACATAGTGAATCAATTAATGCTGCATCTATCAAACTGTATCTAACACCAGAACTGCAATATATCAGCTCTCCTGAATCTGTTACAATGACTCTGGTTTTTCTATTATGACAATAAGTGTGTCTGTGCAATGAAACTCACATTTCCTACCTGACCTTCAAAGTATCATCTCAGAGACCACAATTTAGGAATCAACAACTGGAACCATCTTGAGATGTAAAAAGAGTCTTCCTCTGTTCTCGTTTATAATTGTGGGCCAATTAAGAATTTTCATTTCAAATAGGAAAGAAAATTAATTTGGGGTGAAAGAGCACCAGGATCTAGGCTCAGATGGGTATGTCGTAACTTTGGTCTATTAAATCCAAAAATGTTCCAGCTCAAGGGTGAGTTCACCGATTCAGCTCACTAGAATGAACAAACAGAAGAAAGTGAACTGAAACAAAGCCAAAGTCAGCTGCATGAGCGCAACACACCCAAAACACTCTCAGCAGAGGGAGGACCACGGAGCCACCACACTGCACTGCTGCCAGGAGCTCATCCTGCAGCAGCTCCATTACCACCTGCACGTGACTTGGGTCATACTTCATCTTCTAATTGATATCTGCCATTGCCTCATAACTAACGATGACTAATGGTAATCTCTAGAAAGACAAATAAAAGCTAATGCAGAGCTGCTCTGTGGTGCGGTTCCCTTTGGAAAGCTACCGGGCCATTAGGAAGCAATTGGAAGTGGAGATTGATGTGCCCTGGGGGTTGCTCCCGGGGATGCGGCGCATCTCCAAACCCCTAGGGCCTGGGGGCAGCTCTCCTGCTGTGCTGCTCCAGAGCAGGGCACGATTCCCAACCCTCTCCAGCTGTGCTAGCCAGGGGCACACCGGAGCACAGCCAGGCCGTGGCATCGCACTGGGTCTGCCAAACACAGTCCAAGATATCCAACCACACCGAGGTGCACCCACCAAGGAAGGCAAAATTCCACAGCCATGATACCTTGTTTTCTGTGTTTTACGCATTTTTACTTCTTTGCCCGCTAAGTGTGACTTCTTGGATGCAAAATGTCAAGGAATTAAATTGCCAAGCGCTGCAGATAGACAGTGGCAACAAACACATCAACAGGTAGCACCTCGTACACACAAAAGAAGCCTCAGTTTATAGCAGCTTGTTTAAACATGCTGATTTTTCACAAGACTCATCTACAGCATTTCAGAAAAGTTATGCTCTTTTAATTACAAAGTTTATGTCACCCGGTGCAATTTTAATGTAATGAAACATTAAACTGGACCTCGTGCCTGATGTAAGATAAAATTATTCATTGAATATTAGACCACTAGGCCACCTACTGTTCTTTTACAAATGGTTGAACTATCACGGGGTTACAGAACTTAACATGTAAATTGCAGCAGAAGTTATAATTTCTGTTGCAAATCCCAAAAGACTGTCATTTAAGTCAAATATATGAGTGAAATTTTGCCTCTGTGCCATAATAATGCAGGGAAAATGACCAAAACCTGAACATTTTAAAAGTAATTATGAACCCAATAATAATGCATTTTTAGTTATTTAATCAAGAGCCTTAAAAATTATTAATAGCAAATTCTTCTTCTAAAAATGGAGTTTTAAACACCGGCATTTAATTTTAGGCATAGCAATACTTGATCTAACCCATTAGTGAGATCTTTTGTAAAGCCAAGCAGCCTGTGCCTTTCAGAGCAATTCCTGCTCATCTTTGACTTCATTACTCTCACATAAGCGAGAACAGCTTTATAAAATAATCTTTCTTAAAGTGAATTTAATATCTAGCTGCACACTGGAAATCTTGAGTAAGTTGAGTTAGATTAAAAAAATCGGGGCCTGAAATCCCCGCATAGAGCAGATTTGCATGGATCCTGCTCAGAAGCCCCTTCAAATCCACGGGATCGTTTCCCTTCATCCCCAAAGCCTTTGGATCGGGTGTATAAATAGGAGAGGGCAGTTGCAGGGAAATTATTCGCAGCGCCTGAGCTTGCCTCCCCAGCTGCTGCCGAAGAGGAATCTGAGCAGTGACTGTGCATCACCCTGAATCTGTAATAATAGCACCTTTCCTGTCACTCTTTGTCCCTTCATTTTTAAACGTGATTGGGTCAGGAGCAGGCAATTTACATTTTTATATAATCTTTGCTCAGGTGATTCAGCCGCTCTGACGTTCGAGCATTTTGTGTGCAGCTCCGGGTTTCACCTCCTTCCTGGTGCATTTCCATATGCTGGGGGTCTGCCATCCTCGCAGCTGATACAGATCTATTTAGCTTCTCCCCCTTGCCATACCTGCAGCCTGTAGCAGGTTGTCAGGGAATGAATTTTCATTTTCTCCCCCGTGAGTCCATCACGTGGCTGTCACCAGAATTTGCTCTGTCTGAACTCCTCCATCCCCCTGATTTATGGCTGGTTGATGAGAGGTTGGAGGGCTCTCAGTGTAGCAATAATCTGCACCTTGGTCCGGCACCCATCTAAAGTTAGGATTTCTGATCTAAATATTTAGTCCCCGTGGCACAGCAATCATTTACCAAATTATTAAATAACTTTTCGTCGGGCCAAACACCTTTGGGATATTTTTCTAGGTCAATATTCATCAGGAGACCCCGAATGTAAAGGTTAAGTGCACATTTCCTCTGCCAAATAAGAATGAATTTCAAACCTGATTGATTCTGGTCATGGAAACCGTAAATACTTACTCCAAATGGTGGATAGGTTACTAAGTCCACTCATTTCCACATCTGATATCGATAATACTCTGCTTCCCCCTTATCAGCCCCTCTCATATTTCACCGGCGCGTGGGGAGCCGGCCGAGCCTGTCGGGGCTGGCTGATGGCCCCTGCCTTCCCCCTCACCATTCTTCAGTGGTCCTTGAATCTTTCACCCCTGTCACTCCTCTTTCATCATTATCTGAGGTGATCGGTCAGCCCTGTGCCACCACCTGTCTCTTCGATCCGATGCCAACAGTGCTCCGGAAAACTGTCACTCCCGAGCTCCTTCCATTTATAGTGAGTCTCATTAA
This sequence comes from Pyrocephalus nanus, assembly GCA_038380795.1. Taxonomy (NCBI): domain Eukaryota; kingdom Metazoa; phylum Chordata; class Aves; order Passeriformes; family Tyrannidae; genus Pyrocephalus; species Pyrocephalus nanus. Next base: position 5,441,925 of record CM076268.1, read on the forward strand.
CACCTCTCTTCCCTCTGGCCATGTGCCACTACAATTTAAGGTGACTGTTGTTACTAAACACGCACCAAAAAAATATGTTAAAATAGAGTTCAGAGCCCGATTTAAATCTATTAAAGCCTGACAATTTGGAGTTAAAATCTCCCTCAGTGTCTGCGCATGGTTAGGGGGGTGCATATATTTGATATTAATGCATTTATACCTGTTTAAATATATAGAGATATGCATGTATTCCCCCTCCCACGGTTTCCCAGCGTTGCACCTCGTCTGGGAACAAACGCCGCTGCCGGCCCCCAGACACAAAGCCCGAGTAAAGAGGATTTATGCCTGGGACATAAAGGCAGCTGCGGGAAGGGAGAGGAGCGCTGGCAGATCCTGGGGACACTCACGTCCCGGGCAGTGCTGCCTCAGTGGCCCTGATCCCCCAAGCATCCCTGCCTTGCCAGGTGAGCATGGGAGCAATTCCTGTTTCAGAGGAAAACACGTACGGATTAACCCCACACCTTTGTTTCTTTTACCTTGATTTTTCTATCCACAAGCAAATAATCCCTTGATAATAACTACAGTCCCAGAGCACTTCCTGGGAAGGACACCACACACTCATCCAAGATACTTTCAGAATAAAAATTATTTTAAGCTTTTAGGCACCCAAAAATGTTTTAATGATGAAATTATATGAACAGTATCAGGAGTGTGGGCAACCTGTGTTAGGGGATGTGAAAAGGTTCTTCCCCTGGAGGGTGGTTGGGCACTGAACAGGCTCCCCAGGGCAGTGGTCACGGCCCCAAGGCTGACAGAGCTCCAGGAGCATTTGGACAATGCTCTCAGGGACAGAGGGGATTGTTGGGGTGTCCTGGGCAGGGCCAGGACTTGGACTTGATGATCCTTGTGGGTCCCTTCCAACTCAGGATAATCTGTGATTTTATGAACCTCTGAGCTGTGTAAGTGTGTGGTAAATAGTTTGCTACTCCGTTTATATAATTTCAATCCCTTTCATGAGTTACATGAGTTTTTAAAGACTTCATATGGTTTTAAGTGACAACTGTTTTCACTGCATTACCTTCACCCTCATAATCAGTCCGGATTTTCTTCTCCCAAGCTCTGTAACAACAGCACTTGTTTAGGAGGCACAAATGAGAAAAGGGATTGCAAAGAGTGAATGGGCAGAAAGGTGCTAGAGAGGGATCTGGACATGCTGGGTCAATGGAACGGGGCATTTGTATGAGATTCAACAAGGCCTAGTTCTGAGTCCTGCCCTGGGGTCACAACAACCCCCAGCACCACTACAGGCTGGGGGAAGAAGGTCTGGAATCTGCCTAGGGAAAAGACTTGGAAGGGCTGGTGACAGCGGCTGGACACGAGCCCAGGTGTGCCCAGGTGGACAAGAGGCCAATGGCCCCAGTGCCAGCCATGGTGTGTCACAGGCCAGGGCAGTGACTGTCCCTGTGCTGGCACTGGTGAGGCACCTCCAGTGCTGGGGGCAGTTCTGGGCCACTCAGGCAAGAGAGACATTGAGGGGCTGGAGCATGTCCAGGGAAAGGAACAGTGCTGGGGAAGGGCCTGGAGCAGCAGGAGCAGCTGACGGAGATGGAGGGGCTCAGCCTGGAGAAAAGGAGGCTCAGGGGGGACCAGGGGAGTTTGGGCTCTGCTCCCAGGGAACAAGGGACAGGACAAAGGGGAAATGACCATAAGTTGCACTAGGAGAGGGTTAGACTGGATATTGGGAAACCTAAGTGTTGTCCAGCCCTGGTACAGCTGCCCAGGGCAGGGGTGGAGTCCCAATCCCTGGAGGGACTTAAAAGCTTTGTGGATGTTACACTTGGTTAGGGGTTGTCTTTGCAGTGTTGGAGGAATGGTTGGACTCAATGGTCTTGGAGGACTTTTCCAACCTAAGCAATTCCATGATTCTATGACACAACCACAGACTTCTCCATGGTGCTTATGAATAAACGTCTGCACAAGCCTGGACAATGTTTGGGGCTTAAGATGATTTCAGAGCTCACAAGTGTGTTCTGCTGATAAAATGATATTTAGAAAGCTAAAATTCAGTGTGGTGGGTAGCAGGGGCTGTGCACTGTCACCAGCTCACATGGACCATGGGGCACATGCATTTGGTTTTGCATATCTGAACTATTTCAGCCCAATCAACCTTTTACATGCAAAATAATGATGGTACAACTTTAATGGTTATTTTGAGAACATAGCCTAAAACGCTGTATGGTTTTTAGGAAAACTCTATTTTAGAATCAGTCAACAGGAAGGATTTTATCTTTTTTTTAAAAAAAAGAAGTCTCACTGTACTAAGAAGCTTAAACATATATAGCACCATCCCAATCTAAAAATAATACATAGCACTTTTTAGTAGGCTGAATTCAACCCAAGACCTCAGGTGTGATCACCCCAAAGTAAAGAAAGTACAAGAACTTGAATTTAAAGCCAAAGCTAGATTTGCTTATTCTTTTAATATTGAGTAATATTTAAATATTGGACACACAAACTTCAGTTAGGCTTAAACCATGGAGAAGGTCTGCACGAACAAAGCTCCTTCAGATTTAGGTCTCAAGGAGAGAAGGACAAGGAGCTCTAAAAAACCAAAGAGAAAACAACCTTTTATTCCTTTTTTATTGTTATTATTATTTTCTGCAATTTTGAAACAGCACAATTTCTTTTTTTTTTTTTTTTTTCTTTTTAAATCTACCAGACATTTCCATACAGATTCAGATGAGGAATGCCAAGTCTGAGTGTGGAGAGAATTGCTTTTGCCAAGTTACACAACATGGAAAATAAACCCTTTTAACATGAGCACTCCTAGGAGCTGCTGCATGGATGTAGGTGCTGTAGCAGCATCCAGCAGGCAGGGTCCTGCTTTCCCAAGGTAAATTTCCAATTTTCAGCTGTTACCTTCTCGTACATAGTGTTTACCTTGATAAGGCTATATGTAGTGATGGTGCTGTTAGATCTGACACCGAGCTCACTCTCTGTTCAGGATAAACCACTGGAACAAAGCATTTCCACTGTCTCTCAAAAAGCTCCCTCAAGCATGGATTTAGGGACCACCTGTGCCCACAAAGTCAGCAAAGCAAAGGGGGTGTACAGTGGAGGGAAATGAGAGTTCACTCTCACAGCAGCTCTCAAGCAATTCCCATAAATTCCATCAACAGATGGACGTGCCCATTCATTCCTTCAAGTGTGTCTCTCTGCAAACTATGAAACTCTGGCACTGCCAATGCCAGTTTTAGTGTCATCTACATAGTTGCCAAGTGAAGCAGGTTGTGAAGTGTTGTGAAGCATCATTCAAAACAATCTGATTGAGAAATTCAAAATGTGGACATTCAGGACAGGATTCATAATTTTCCAAATATTTTCTTCTTTTTGATCACCTGTCTACACCCAAAGCTTATGAATACAAGCAAAAATGTTTTAGTTCTTTCATGTTTCAGTGCTTTCAATGCTGAAACAAGGTAGGTTTAGATTACATGTGAGGAAGAAATTCTTCCCTGAGAGGGTGGTGAGGCCCTGGCACAGGTTGCCCAGAGAAGCTGTGGTTGCCTCATCCCTGGAAGTGTCCAAGGCCAGGCTGTTCGGGGCTTGGAGCAACCTGGGATAGTGGAAGGTGTCCCTGCCTTTGCACAGCCCTGCAGACTTTTTGGGAGAGAATTAGTGGTGTCTCCTCGCAGAGCCCTCACTGCAACGAATGCTTTGCAGGATCTTTTGCCATATCAATGCTGGGAATTGTATTTCTGGCCCTGAAGTTTGCTTTCAACCTTATTGATCATGCAGTCTTGTTCTGTGACCTGGAACGTGTCTGTCAACAGCTGTTTCTCAGTCTTACAATGTCCAAAGTCACAAAGTTACTGTCATGAGCTCAGGGACAAGTCAGGCTTTATGGCTACTCCAGGGCATTAAAGAGCATTATATTTGTCTGTTTGCCAATCATCGCTTATTTACTTTTGTGATGTAAAATAATCTAAACAAAGCAACTACAGATTGCTTATCAGGCTCATGATATCTCACTGTCAAAATGCAGGTGCTTTTCTCATTTTTTTTCCCCAGATTGATAAAAGCTTGTTACCACAAGAACACAAGGACAAATCTTCAGCAAGGAAGGAATAACAACGGTATTTGAAGATGGTAATTCAAATTATGATTTTGTGTTGCAGAGTTAATTTTTTAACCTAGTTTTCAAGTGGCTTCTAATTACATATGTCATGCTTTAAGTGTCTCTCAACCCAGAATGAGTTTGAAATATTAACCTTGTATATATAAATCCAGAACCCCACCTGAAATTTTTCCCTTTACAGGCTGTGGGTAGTATTTTTAAAAGAAAATAAAATGCTTATTTGCAAAATTCTCTGCTACCACAAGTCAGAGGGTTTCATGACTCTTGGCATGACAGATCTGTACAGTCCCTCTTCTTTAGCTCCCATATAGTGAGAACAATGAATCACCATTAATATCTATCATTAAATGGGTTTTGAAGACTTTTTTTCCATAATTTCAGAGAAGACAATGTTCTAGTAAGCATTTATTTGATGCTCACTATAATCAAGTTTTAGATTCCACCCTACTATAAATAATCATCAGGAATAGCAGTAAATAATACTTACAACAATATTTTCCATATAGCAATAAGATCCTTGTTGGCTTGACAAAAAATGCTTATACCTACCATGGCTCACCTATGGGCCATGAATTTGTTGAGAATAATGTTGGGAGAGTTTCACAGACCTGGTCAATGAGGATGTGCAAGTTGTGTTCACCACATCAAGGCCCCAAAAGTTCTTAAATTTTTCCTTTTTCTTTTATATTATCTCCAAATCAGATTTTTTTTTTTTAAAAGCATACCCAGAGTCCTGATTTTTGCACTTTTCCACTGTCCATCTCAGTCTAAGTTTCCTGGTGTCTCCATCCAAATGTGCCTGCAGAACAGGAGTCCAGGAGGTGTTTGGGGAACCTCAGGATTGGGGGGAAAACAAAAAGACAATGCTGCAAACACGAGCTCTAATTGGAAATTTAGAATACAGGAAGCCACTAATGGCACTGTAACATCATCCAAAGGTGTCCAAGGGTGCTGTGCACACTGGGACATGGGGGACAATCAGCCTTTCACTCTTCATTTGGTTTTTCTTGCGTATTCCACCCAAATCCCGGCTCCAAACCCATTTGTTCATCCCTGTGATGGAGCCTCTGACCTGCTGATTTGTTTATTTTTGTTGTTGATTTGCCCATCTGCTGATGTTGGTTTTGTCATTTGTTTACTTCAAGTTAATGTTTCTTTGATTTTATTGCGGAGCACTATGAGGTCCTAAATGATATGGGCATGTATAAAAATAAATGATGGTTATTTATCATTATCATTATTGCACTTGGCCAGGCCTTTAGCTCACTAAAGATACCACTGTCTTCAGGGGCCTCTGAGATTTTGCTTTTAATCTTGGGGGGATTTCTAATTTCTAAGATATATCCCTAATAATGAGCTGTCTAGGAAAACTGTGAGCCTAATTTTCCTGGGCATCTGATGAAGCAAAATAATGATGACAGGTAGAAACAACCCAACCCCCTAAATCCCACTTTCCAACCCAGGGTTGGGCTCTTTTTACCATTTTAATTATTGGTGTGAAAAACAAAGAGCAAACAAACTTTAAATCTGTGGAAGACTTGTAGAAATTCAAGCTGTCCCTAACTACAGTGGGTTAAAGAGGGAATACAGTAAGTAAAGTACTTGCCTGGCACAGGGAAATGGAAGAAGGTTAACCAAGTTAATCTTCCCCTATTTCCTCCCCTCCTCTCTCAAGGCCTCCAGGCTCAACCATCATTAGGAACCATATAATTGACTCATCCACAGGATTTCCTTTTTGTGTTCTGAATTATGGCAGATTTTCCACATTATTTTTTTTTCTTCTTTTTTTCCTTTTTTTTTTTTTTTTTTTTTTAATTTTAAACATTTGAAGCATTTAAACAGCATGAATCCTTTCTCTACAGGTAGAAAATTTGCCCTATTAGTGAAGAGAACAGAGGCATTTCTAATTCCGGACACCACGTATTCCCCAGCACCATTAAAATCTGCTGATTAACCAATGGCCCAATGGATCTCCGTGTGCTATACAGCTGTCACATCAGATGTTTTCTCTGCTACAATTGGTGTGTAATTTTGCTGGGTTTAAGTGCAGAAGAGGGGAATTTCCTCGTGATGGTACAAATAATTCATCACGGGCTATGGCTCAAGATTGTTATGAGGGAAAGAAATATCTCACAGTTATACTGTAGTTCATCCTACACCTGACAAGAGTGTGTTTGGCACATATAGTGGAAGCTTGATAAAATGGTTTAAAATCAGACACAGAAAAAGAATTGCAAAAGAAATTCTTCTTCAAAAATCATTTTGTGCTGAATTATTTCTTTTTTACTTGAAAGCCCTGTTAATACACAGAGAGCATAGCAGGGCTGCTATTAAATGTGGGCAAAAAAATCACTCATTTCGTAGCCAGACACCTTCGGGTTTTTTGTTGTTTTGTTTTCCAAACTGATTTTAAGACCTGAGAGAAGCATGTCCTGTAGCAAACAGTCTAAAACAAATGTTGGGAGCTTTGCTTCATTATGTGGTACATTGTAGTTTTATGCATGTACGCTGTGTGAACAAGAGGGTTAAAAGTTAAACAGTAGCCTAGGGCTAACACACTTGCAAGCTGAACAGGTACAAAATAGGCTTTTGTTGCTTTCAAACTATTACTGTATGTCTTTAGCAGGAAATAACAGAGCGGGCATCTGTGTGCAAAAATGGATTTCCTCCCAGTTCCAGGTAGTGTGGAACGGGGCTGGTTTAATGGCTGGAATGCCCATATGACCTTTCATCCAAAGTCATAAATTTGTCAGTGTCTGAAAGTGGCAGGATATCACTGCTAATGAGGCCAGTTTTTAGGACTTTGTATATCAGGAGTAACATCAGGGAGGATGGTGCAAAGGAGCCTCACGTGGGGTTGGGGTTGGGGGGGAGGGATCATTAAAGGGAAATAAAAGAGCGGCGTTAGAATTTCACAGAAAGTAATGAAGAAAAAGCCAAACCCGGCAAGCTCAGGTTGTTCTGCATTTCATAAAATGATAAATAACTCCTAGTCATGTTTATGTATAATGAATTACAATCCCGCTCCGTTTACCTTAGTAACATTTTACAGGGGTTGTATTTTACTCCCAACTACCAATTATGTCATCATCCTGGCATTTACCTGGACGTAATGATACACAGCAAAGCCATTCTTGGAACATAACTCACGGCTTAAAAGTGTTTGTAAAGCCAGACTGCATCCTATATACTCATAATGACTTGGAGATTGCTATTAAATTTTACAGATTAAAGTTTACTAAATCTTAAAGTCTTTGCGCCTCTTCCAATATTTCTTATTAATCCTAAAGGGAAAGATGCTCAGCCATTGTAATGTCAAAAACTATGTAACCCTCCCTAAAAATAAATAGAAATAACCCAAGCTAGGGTCAGGGAACTTATTAAGCAAAGACACATAGCAACATAACTAATCCTGCAACTTCAGTACATGAATTTTAATGGTTAATTTGACCCATCACAGGATGTTTCATCCACAATAGTTGTTTTTTTGTGGAAAACAGGCTGGGAAGGGCACTGAGGCTTTCCAGTGCAGGTTTCATTTCTTCAGGACTCCAAAACCTCAGTCAGAAATATCTACTGTAACATTATCTTACATTTATTCAATTTAATTTCAGTTTGAGAAGGATAGCATATAGATCTTTTTATAAGCTTGTAAGGTCACCAAATTTAAATTAAAGTGACCTCTTTTAAAGCACATTACTAAAAGTACTATGTGGAGGGAAATTTAATATGAATGGTTAAAATGCATGGAATTCAGATTTTACTGTCAAACAGCTCAATTAAACAAATTGAATTTTTAAGCAACAAAAGGGAATTGAATCAAATTAGAAACAGAGTGGGATCTGAAATGTGGACATTTATGAGTGATAGTCACAGGGCCCTCCAGCAGTGAGTTTTCTTTATTTGTTGCCTCAGCAGTTAGAGGGGTTGGCAGGCTGCAACACAAAAGGATAAAAATGTTCACCATTGAAACACAGTTTTTGGCTCCCAATAAATCATCTGTCACTTCATCACAGCCCAGTAGATAATGAGCAATAAAGTTTTCACACTCAGGCAATGAGGAAGCAGACACAAGAAATACAGCTAAAGCTGCTGTCTCTCTGTTCTGTAAACGCAAGGTGCTTTGTGGAATAAATGACCTCTGGATTTCTGGAAAAGAATAATTCCTGCCTCGGTAAAATAAACCATTTGATGCACTAAAAAAAGCCAAATCTAATAACATTACTTAGTTCATTTAATGAAAGAAATAATCACATTATATCTATGAGCTCCAGCCATCTATAACAGGAAGAGATTCCAGGGTATTACCTCCGAAGTTGTCTCTCTATTGCCAGCAAAGCACATTGCTGAAAATACAATAAAGCTGCACAATAATTTCAAGTGGGATTGTTTGCAGAGATTCAGGAGACATTTGTGTTTGGGGCCCAATCCTGAGAGGTTTTCCCAGCCCGACCTCCCTCACAGGGATGGATGTCCAGCTCTTCCCTGGGGTCTTATCACACTACAAAGAACCTCTGAGGGTCTTCCAACAACAAGATGCAACATCATCAGGCCAAATTAATTGCAAACAGGTCTTGTCTTGACCCAGAAATTTGAAGTGTTAATTTTAACAGTATTTTACCTCACCCTGATGCCTACTCACTGTTGTTCTGGTGAATATTTTGCAGTTGTTACGCCACAATACAACAAAAGCTGTTGCTCTTTAGTTCAAAATGACTTCTTTTAGTTGTTTTTAAAACTGAAGCTTCAACCCACTTCAGCTTGCTGACAATGCTGAGTATATTCATCATTCAAATTTCATATCAAAGCCACTTCAGCAAAGGTATCTTGGATGGCCACGAACAAAGTCTAGTTCACATGCAAAAGGTATCAGTCAAAAAGTGACAATGCGGCCCATAAACCACATAGAACATACACTGATTCATGTTTTAACTTTATATCAGCATTTGAAGGGACTTGAAGTAAAATAAGATCAGATATTCTTATCATATGCAAATGGCAACTTAATATTTGCATAATATGTCAAGGTAGAAAAATGCAAATAAACTTTGGGAAAGTCTGTATTTTTGTCATTCTCTCATAGAGCTAATTAGCAACTTGAAAGGAAATTGAAAGCTTCTCTTTTCTGAACTCGATGTCAGCTAAAAAAGGCACCGAACTCTGCTTATTTCTAGACCATGTAAGATGAGCAATTAACATCCCCCTTTCATTGAACTGCTTACACTGATCCATAGCCATAAAGGCTGCTTATCAGCTTCCCAAGTTGGATAAGGAGATACAGCCCTGCTGGAATAGAGGTCACACAAATGTAAATGGAAAGAGGACACATTCTGCTATTAAATGGGGTAAATACAAGCAACATTCCTAGAGACAGGTGAAAACTTGAATTTACCCCAATGCACTTTAAAGCAGGACCAAAAAACTACACAGAGGGATCTTAACACTGAAAAATGTGTGAAAAAAAAAGCTTTTTAGGAGCTCAAAACATGTCTTAGATCATTACAGGGTCCTAATACTCCGTGTGAAGGTTTTCACTGTATTTTTTTATGATATTAAGGATGTATTATTTATACCCACTGCAGCCACGCCATGGAATACACGAGGAGAGTTTGTTTAGCAACAGAGTGAAAAAATATTTGCTACAGGGGCAGTCTGGCAATATTGCTTGTTAAGACATGCTATTTGTAAGCAAATTTATATGAAAAGTATGCAATGTCTAATACTAAACTACTCCAGCCCCAGACTGAAGGGTGATTTTACAAACGTCCTGCAGCACTCAATCATTCCTTCATTTTAATGTCTTTATTTTATGATTTTGTTGATGAAATACTACTTACCCAGTGCTCAAAATTCCTTTTAGGCTGCAGGCACTGGCTAGTTGACACGGCAAGCCATATTTTACAGCTATATATTTCAGCTTTCTCTGTCCAAGTTGGAGGACACAGTAGCCAAGATGGTTTTTCATAGTAGAAATATATTTTCATATTTATTTATTGATTTGACTAATGTATCTATTTTTCAATTCACATGCTTATGTTTCAATCCATTAAAGTGATTCATGGTCAAATAATATGTTATTGCAAGTACAAAGAGGAGATAAAACCACTGTACACTGGCTATAACACAAGAATAAAAATAATAAAAATCCATTGCATGATTAAATATAGTTTTTAATCCCCACATGATCATGAGTAAACTGATGTTTTTAATTATTTTTCTTTAAAATAAGTTGGTTTTTTTTTCTCAGTAAAATGCAATTACCTATTAAGTAAGTTCTCAGGAATAAGCATTCTTACCCAGCCGAAGTGGTCCATGTAAAATTAACATAAAAGGTACTAGAAAAATAAATAAACTCAAAAGGCTTTTAATTAGTCAAAAAGGAGAATTAAATGGCAACTGGTAGAGGAATGCTGAGCCTGTCACCTCCGGGGCAGGGCCAAAGGAAAGCCTGGAATGGTGGTGTTCTGGAATTGCAGCTGGGATGGCTGGTGGCTGCTCAGTATCACACCTGATGTTGCTGGGCTTGGTCCAGGGGTTTTGAGCCAGAAAAAAAACTCCTCAAAAAAGACAAAAAACCCCATCCATCAGGAGGGGCAGCACCCAGGCCCAGCTGTGGGACATCTTCAGCCTCCAGCTCAGGGATCAACCTTGTGCTTGTGCTGCTGGGAGATTTTTCTTGCTGTTTTTTCACCAGAAATTGTCTTTTCTCCCATTCTTCACTCCCGAACCAAGAAACTTAATGGGAAGCAAAGCCAAAGCCAGAAGAGGCCTTGAGGACTGCCCAGAGAGTGATTCTGGCTCTTTCAGCCATGGTGAGCACTCCTGGTGCTCAGGCACAGGAGCCAAGCTCAGCTGTGGGGCCACAGAATCGTGGAATCACAGACTGGTTTGGGTTGGAAGAGATCTTTAAGCCCATCTTGTTCAACTTCCAGCCATGGGCAGGGACACCTTCCACTATCCCAGGTTGCTTCAAGCCCCGTCCAACCTGGCCTTGGACACTTCTGGGGCTGGGGCATCTGCAACCTTTCTGGACATCACTTTGCAGCATAAATATGAATTTGTCATTCCAGGGACAGGAGGACAAACCCTCACCCAGGGCTTGCTCTGCTCTGACCACCCACAGGAGAATGCTGAACCCACAGGGCTTCATGCTCAGAAAAGATCATTTATTCATGAAGTTCCACCTTCTCCAGGGCTGGAAAATGTTTTGGTTTTTTCCCAAAAGAAAGATTTTTCAAAACAATGTGTTTTTTCAAACCAATACCTGGGGTGAATTTATCAGCACAACTAGGGGATTTGACTTGGATGTTCTGGGTCTGAGACAATGGAAGGGGGACTCATGTTTGCTCAAGTCACTCAAAATCCTTTTCCCTAATCAAAGATTAAAAAAAATTTATTAATTATGTATCAGTAATCACTCTTGGAGATAAAAGTTATAGATTCCAGGAGAAAGAAAGGGAAGGGAAGGAAAAACAATAATTTCAATTTTCTTTTTGGACTGAAAACAAGAGAAAAGCAAAAGCAAATAAAATGAGTTTTAGGGAGTCCTTTTGCAGGGAGTATGGAACAACTTGATGCTAATGGGGAAGACAAAAAGGAACAAAAACCTCAATAACCCTAAATATCAGTAAATGAGGAATAGAACAAGCCTGAGAGAGAGGTAAGACTGAAATATAAAGGAGGGAAAACAGGCCCACAGAGGAGGGAGATTCAGAGCCCATAATGAACAAGTAGGGTGACATCCTCATATACTCCAACCCTGCTGCACTTATTGCCAGGCCCGTGATGGCTCAGTAATTATAGATCAGCCATGGGAAATATCCCCCATGCAGGAGCTGAGGACACTGCAGGAATAACTGGAAATGGGGCCGAGGAGGGGGAGCTGGGAGGACACGGAGTTCGGGAGGACAGGAAAGCACATCAAGGGGCAGCCCAGGGAACCCGCCGGAATTCCGACAGCCTTCCAGAGCCAGGCTGAGCTGCACCATTTCATCTGTGCACCCCAACTCTGGGAGAATGAAAAGGTAGTTTAAAGTCACCTTAGGTCCCCCTGGGAAGCCAGAGCACAGAAGGCTGTCAATGTGTTGAGGTAGAGCAGCTGAGAGGCTCTGGAGAGAGAGAGCTAAATGAATAGAAACTTGTTAAATGATGTGAGTTAATGAGAGCATTTTGGAATTAACCAGCTTCCATGACTTTAAATAAAACCCCAATGTCATTTTAAATTAGATTTTGTACATTTTTGAAACCATTATTTATTTATTTTTTTTCCACAAGGTGCATTGGTGGGAAGATGGAAGCATTAAAATTTAATGTCCTCAACCCACTAGTGGTGAAATATTGGTATTCCTTCGTCAAGCAATTCAGAAAGAGGGGAACAGTGACAACAGCCAAGAGATTACCAAGACATAGGGAGTCACCCTGTTATTTTAGGGGATGAAGAGCTGAAGTCCACAGCCAAGAATGAGAATGCAGATGATGGAACCACCATCCTCTGGTCCCACATTGTCACACTGCCCAGGAGGTCATTCCAGTACACACAGTGGTTTTGGAACATTAATCTGTACCCTGTTCCAGTGCCATGTTGTCAGCTGGCACTGGAATGACTGCTCTTGGCATGGATATACCTTGATTGCTCAGCACTTTCCTTGTGCTGCTTTTATGGCACTCAGGAGAGGTGAAAGGTCTATAACTCCCGATTTTTAATTTGTTATTATTATTGTTATTAAGGCCAGCTTTTATTATTTTAAAAGAAAACCTCTCACAGCCAATGTTTGGAAGATGAGGGAACATGCTTAGAAGGAAAAACTTGTCAGGAAGCACCCAGGTGCTTCCCAGCTGAGTCTGGTTGATAAATGAACTCCACTCCTCCATCAAGTTTGTGCTGTAAGCCAAAAGGTTTCTAGATATGTATTAGAAGGTAATTTTCTGCACAATTTTATATTTTCAACAGCTATGCCTTCCTCAAACCATCTTAAAAATAGGATTAGGAACAGGCACCAATCTGGGACTGTGATAGCTAAGGTCTGAATTTCTTTACTTTTTATATGCTCATGGAGAGCCTCAGGTCTGATCACTTCTGAAATATTCATGCAATTCCACTTCAAAATCTTCAAAATTTTTTTTCCTTACTTTATTTATATTTTACTTTCTTGCAGGTTCAAACTGGTGATGTTGGCACTGCCAGACTCAGAAAGACAGTGTGAAAATTTAAAGGCTGTGATGGTGCCCCTGGCACCACAGCAATAAATGACATAAAAATATTTTAGGCAAATAGAATCCCAGAATTCCAGACTGGTTTGGGTTGGAAGGGACCTTAAAGACCATTTTGTTCCACCTTCCAGCAGCTTCCATAGACCAAATTGCTTAAGGCCCCAAATATAATTAAGTTGCTCACAGTGTGGCCATTAATTGTCCTTCCATGACACTTCCCAGTCTATGGAGTTACTTTTTTAGGAAGAAAAGCACCTGTGATGGTGATGGGTGGTGTTCAGCCATGTAGGCAAGGCAGTCATCACATCAGAATCCCATCAAGGATGAGATACAGCTGCCACAGATGAGTTGTATCTAGGGAGAGTCCCCTAAGGCATTTTAAAGCCAAAATTAGCTTTGTGATGCATAATCACCAATCAAAAGCTCACACAAGCTTGTAGGACCCAAAGAAACTTCTCTGGGAAAGGGCCCAGTGTCTTAAATATTAAGAGTCACCAAATCCTAGAGCCTCATCTTGAGTGTTAATGTTGGACAAGGCAGCAACAATATGGGATTTTTGCAGCCAAGATGAGGAAAAGAAGCTGTAAACTGGTCACAGAATGGAAGAAGAAATGGAAAAGTAGGATGGGATGGGGGGCATGACAAGTCCCATGCTTCCCATGCTCACCACAGGCTGGTCCCCCACCACCAACATAGACCCACAGTAAACTTAGCACCAAGACCCAATTTAAAAACTCCCAGAGCTTTTATATGATAATTACAGTTATTATAACTGGCCCATGAAATAAACATCTCTCCCAATTATGCAAAAGGCATGAGGTCCTTCAGAGACAGAAATCTCACAATAAGATTGACTTTCCAGCATAACAATGTAGAGGGAGAGAGGTGCAAGATGAATAACAATAATATTATGGTACATATAATGTATGTTTTAATTAGCTAAAGGTAATCAAATGAGGTTTGTCACGATTATATTAAGGTCAGGTCTCCACATGGTTTCATCAACAACATATTAAGACAAGGGAGGTGATGCCAAATTGGGGTTTAAACCTAATCAACATAATTAAACAAAGCAAGAACATGTGTTTAGAGCTACACCCATTTTACTGATCTCTCTATTTTAATTATTCTTGTAGAGTAAATATTAGGACCAAAATAACTCTTAATTAAATTTTTCCCATACAAACAGAAAGCGCAATCTTCTTTCAATTTGTTATTTTTGTCGAGTGGATGTACAATATCCAGGTCTTTTGTAGTAGAAACCTTTTCAAAAGCATGCTCAAATTATGCTAAACAGCCTAATACATTCCAATGTATTGACATACTGACTTCTAATGTGTGGGAAACGGGAAACTACACTGGCCCAAAAAAGTCATGGAAAACCATAAAAACAAACTAAGAATAATTTAAACTGATTGGATGCTTCCTTGTAAGAAGTTCTTAGTTTCTAAATACAAAATGTGGACATTGAAATGCGGTCAAGTTATGACTTAAATTAGAAAAACATGTTTTCTTAGGTTTCCATCTTGCAATATTTGGCAAGGCTCAGACACTGGGGAAAGAGTTATGTCAGTAACATTTTCAGAAGTGCCTAAGTGGCTTTGCCTGGGGTAACGTTGAAGTGGGACTTAGGTACTCAGAAGAGGACATGAGTTTGCAAGGGCTTAAAAGTGTTCAAAGCTGCCTAAAAATGTTACATTTTAAAAAATTCATTTAAATATTTTTAAAATTCTGATCTGAAGGAGGTGACATCCCATCCATGTCTGCTAGAAGGCTGGACTTGATGATCTTGGAAGTGTTTTCCAACCTTAATGGTTCTGTGATTCTGTGGGTCTGCTCTGAATAAAAGGCTATGAATATTACTAAAAGTACCAATCTTTGAAATAAACCTAATATCTACTCAGGTGAACTGTTTCACTCCAGTGCAAGGCTGATGCCTTTGGTGGGATTTCTCCTAATTTAGTTGCATAAGTAAAAGCAGAATCAGATCTGTAAACAGAAGTTGGAGGCGAGGATTACACACTGGAGGTCTATAGGTCCTCCTGGAACTTGGCATTAGTGGGAAGACTTCAGTTTCCTGATGTGATTTTCCTCTGTGAAACTTGTTCTACAGAGTCATAGAATACCAGAAAGATTTGGGTTGGACAATCCAGTCCCACCCCCTGCCATAGGCAGGGACACCTTCCACTAGACCAGGTTGCTTAAAGTCCTGGCCAACCTGGCCTTGGACACTTCCAGGGATGGGGCAGCCTCAGCTTCTCTGGGCAACCTGTGCCAGGGCCTCCCCACCCTCACAACCAAGAATTCCTTCCCAATATCCCATCTAGCCCTGCTGTCTGGCAGTGGGAAGCCATTCCCCCTTGTCCTGTCCCTCCAGGCCCTTGTCCCAAGTCCCTCTCCAGCTCTCTTGGAGCCCCTTTAGGCACTGGAAGGGGCTCTCAGGTCTCCCTGGAACCTTCTCTTCTCCAGGTTAACACCCCCAGCTCTCCCAGCCTGGCTCCAGAGCAGAGGGGCTTCAGCCCTTGGAGCATCTCCATGGCCTCCTCTGGACTCTTTCCAATAGCTCCATGTCCTTCCTGTGCTGAATACCCCAGAGCTGGACTCAGTGCTCCATGTGAGGTCTCACAAGGACATGGTGGAGAGGGAAAATGCCCTCCCTTGACCTGCTGCCCATACTGTGGGATGAGCCCAGCATAAGGGGGATTTCTGCGATGGATCAGGTCCAGCCTCTCAACCATCAGCACCCCCAACTCCCAACTCCTCGACAGGGTTGCTCTTCATCCATTTAGATAGACTAAAATTGTAAATCAAACTTTCTCTTGAAAAGGGGAGTAGCTAAAACACACTCCAGGGTGGGCTCTTTCCTGATACAGGTCTCCAATGTAGCGCGGCACGAGTTAAAAATGTGAGAGCAAAAGGTTCTTAAAGCCTCAGGGAGCTCAGCCTCGAATGAAAGAGCCCTTCCAAGGCTCGCTGGCAGCGCTGGCATGCAAAGGACCCCAAATGAGTTAAGAAGTCTTCCACTCCATCATGAAGAATTGTTCTCTAGAGTATCCACCAGTGGGGAAATGCTTAAAACACTTACCATATGTGGCTAAGAAGGGTCTAATTTGTCCATTTGGAAATTTTGCCTCTTTTGAAAGGATAGTTAATTTCAAGTAATTTATTTCATAGATGAAGCTTTCTTTGGAGTGGTTAATATATCACCCTTGGTTGCCTGAACAATTAGAAATTGTCACCAAAGAAAAATGTCGCAGTTCATGTAAATAACTATTTACCTAAAGGAAATGGGAATCCACAAGAGTCAGCATACTTTAATGAGCCATGACAATAGGAAGAAAAAAAAAAAAAACAGCCAATGGTACAGTGCATCTGCTAAAGCTGACATTGCTTATGGTAAAAATTGGCCAAAACAACTCTTATTTGTTGTTTTTTTTCATGTCAGAAATAATGCAGCTTGAAATTTTCAACAGGCAACATGAGTCCAGACCATTTGTTACTTCTAATGGCCTAATTGTTCTCCTGGCAGAAATAAAAAATTAGGGCACTTATGTCATTTACCTAAATTTCTAATTAATGCAATGGTAATAGAGAAACTGGAGCAGAAGAGAGAAAGAAAAAAAAAAGTAAGTTGGGTGAAAAATGTTTCTCTTGGCCTTTCTACAATTTGTCTTTGTTAACTTTCCTACAATCTTTCACTCTTGAACAGCAGGTAGAGTGATCTCTGCAGAGATGTTCTGGAGTTTTCCAACTGGACAAAAGTACTCTGGGCATTGAAAAATAAGATTTTTTTTCCACCTGAACCATTGAACAGATGCAATAAAAGCACCAACTGCAGCACAATGTCCTTTATGTTGCCTCAAAGGAATGTGCCATTAAAATGATGTTAGAAATATTCTTCAAAAGCAGCTAAAAAATCTACACTTCAGGCTGCAATTCCATCTGGAAGTTTCCCACTGCTCCTGTGTCCTGATGTCCTGGTGTCCAGTGTATTCTGTGAAGCAAAACACAGCTGGAATGTGCCCTCGTTAGGATGCAGGATGCAGAGAAATGCGTCAAAATGCATAAACACACCTTAGAAATGTCTCTGAAAGTGTCTGGGAATCACTTTGTCCTGCAGCACTGGCAAGTGTCCACCACCTCCTGGACATTTATCGTTGGGATGACACGGAGGAGGCTCAAGGTGATCTCCGTTTATGCCCCTCACCAAGATATTTACACCCACTTATTTGAAGTGATGCCATATGTTGATCTTGACACCAGTAATGCCATTAAAATATTGCAACCAGGACACACAAAAGCACAAAACTGGGGAAATTTTAAAGGAGCACCAGGAAGGGTTTGTCCCCATGAGGTCTCCAGGAAAGGTCAGATGGAGATGGGCTCCCATTTCTCAGCCAAGCTCAGATCCACCTGTGCTTGTACCCAAAAATGAAGTGATGGGTTTCCTGTTGCTTTACAAGACTTCTCCAGTGGAAGAGATATTAAAGTAGAGCTGTAATTAAATGGTAAGTACAGTGCAAGAAAAGCAAGCAAACATACACTTCAGTGCTAATAAATTATTTTAATTTTTCTCATAATGCCTGAGGTGCTTTCCTGAAGGACCAAATGGAAATAAAGAGGAATGTCAGAGATTTAAACCTCCACCAAATGTGAGCCCAGAATCACAGGTAAACGTCCAAGGTGAAGGTTCCCATGGGCACTTCAACCTCGCAGTGGGTCAAAATTCTTCATTCTTTCTGACCATATCTTAATTTGGGGACCCACACCCCAAACATTCCCAGCAAGCTTCTTCCTGAATTTTTGCTGTTTAAAAGTAATTTTTAACCTTAAAATTAAGTGAAACTTCTACTCATCCAGTGCCTGGAGCATCCCGGAGTATCAAGGAGTAACCTTAATGCTCTCATTAGAATATAGCCACGATATTTCAAGAGTTAATAGCAAATGCTGTTCCAACAAACCTTTATTTTCTGACATCCAAAAGCCTTTAACACAGCCAGAGTGATTCCACGAGGTGACTGCAGGAGGAGTCCCACCACTGCCCCGGGCAGGGCTTGGAGCAGCCCCCCAGGAAGGTGCCCCAGGGGTTTCCCCTTTTCCCAGGCAGGAATATGAGCTGCCTCCCCAGCTCCACTTCCCCACCTGGGCCTTAACATTCCCTCTACAACCTGGGAGCTGATTTGGCATGAGAGGTATAAACAAGGGCTTACAATAGCACTGGGAGCTGGCAGGAGCAGAACTCCAGCAGCACCAGCAAGTCCTGCTAAAATAAACATGTTACAGGCAAAGGTCGTGATGCCTGTTAATATAAAGACTGCGTGGTGTATAATGCATTCAAATGCCGGAGTGAGAGAGGGAGATAATATGATCCATTTGCCAGATTCCTCCTTTTAGTTGTAACACGAAGCCATTCTGGGCTGGAATGACCCAGAGATGATAATGAAGCGGATGATGATGCCATTGCCTGTGATAATGGTGTGACAGGGAGAATACCCTGGAAAACTGCACGAGCTGATAAGTGTAAAGGTATAAACAAACCCAAACAATATGGACTTATAGACATTAGCGCGGAACAAAAGAGAGGAGGAGAAGCAAAGCCAACTGATCAACATTAAAAAAATAAAAGACTTTGCAAGGGTGACTTTTTCAGCGATTTTTTTGGTATCGCAGCTCCCAAAACCGAAACAACAGACGGCCAGAGTGTCTCCTACTGGGGGGGGACCCACCTCTCCGTGCTGGGGAGCAGTTTGTAGCAAACAGCCCGCTATATGAAAATGTATTTAATGCAATTAATAATTTAAGAAGTGAGAGCATGTGCTCTTGGAGAGTTAAATGCTTGTCAGAGTGATAGATGCACGCTTCACCACCAATACATTTCGTACCAAGAGCAGAGGGATTTTGCAAACTTGTGTTGACCTTGGGTTGCGGTGGAGAGGAGGCAGATTGCGAAGGCAGGCCCGGCTACGGCGGGAGAGAGCGTCAGCTCTCAATTTACAGCCCTTTCCCCAATTAAAGGACTGTAAAAACATTAAAATTAATGCAGTCTTAACTCCAGAGCAGGCTCTACTTTCTTAATTAGTGCATAATTATTCAGTTTTTGATATCCTGGAAAATTATCACATGGAAATTATTTTAGGCGCAGTAACAATAGCAAAAATCTCTCTACCCCCCCAACTCGATTAACATGTGGAAGTAATTAACACTTTATTACAGTGAAAATACTATTACTGCTAATGTTTAATGACTTTTGCCATTGCATCATAAGCAGGAAATTTAGAACACTACAGAGCAACGGTCTGCTATAAATACAGTCCAAAGATTATAAACCAGAGTCAGATGATTCGCGCTAACAGCATTTAAGACAGGGATATGACATACAATCCGTTTCCAAAATGTCACATGCAGGAAATATAATTTTTTTGATAAAGTCCACTCCATGCAGCCAAGCAGCCAGTGCAATAACGTTGGATGAGTTCGGTGTAGGCAGCAGCACTCGAGTCCTTGTAAAAGCCTGTTGTTAATCAAATTGAAACATAAAACCCCAAGCATAAAGTTATTTTCTCATAACAGTTTAATAGAAATTTCCAATCAAACAAAGGCCAAAAAGTGTTATTACAACATGAAGTTCCTTGTATAAACAACTTAAAATGAAGTAGGGGAAAGTTTCATGGGATTTATGGATTTCTTTATTTTCGTTATTTCGAGTAAATGTCTACTGTGGATCTCCTATAAATGTCTCGAGAAATTATGCACCAGCTTTAGATGATTCACACCAACAGCAATTAAGATGCTGAGTCCACAGAAGTGTCGAAGAGGTCAGTGCTCAGGAAATATCGTTTCATTCCAGCCGGTGTGATGGAGCCAAACGTGCCGGAGACAAAAGGAGCCCAAAAGGGATGGAGACAGCTCAGCCTCGAGCTGGGCTTCTCCAGGGCTGCGACAAGGGTACAGCAGATGGGTAGAACCAGGGCGATGCTTAGTAAAATGTTTCGCTATCAAAATGTAAACAGAGGGTTGTATTTAATATTCAGCGCAGCCCTATGGAAATTCCCAAACAAACAACGGCAGCGCAAACGCTCTATAAAAAGAAAACCAAAACAAATATAGAAGGAAACAAACGGAAAACAAGGCTGACCCTGGCGAACCTGAATAAAGTCACACTTTGCTTATTTGCTACTGTTTATGCTGTCGGGCTGAGAATTAATGAAGCTGAGCACTAATCATGATTCAACCCATGGAATTATTTTAAATTTTAACATTCTATGTGCATAGCTCATCGGGTTTTCCCCTTTTAAATATTTTCCTTGATGCTTTAAAACACGTTCATTGATCTGGACCCATTCCACTGGCGAGCTAATACAGTTCATAAATTGGGGAACTCGTTTTAGAAGCATCTCCCTGATCCATGGGCCGTGGATATGGAGGGGAAGAATTTGGCACGAGGATGCTGGATATAAATTGCTATTTTGGAAGGAACTCTCACCAGGCAATGCCTGGAGCCAGCAGGCAAGAAGAATTCACCTGAAGTGGACACAGCTATTCGCTCTGGGATTAACTTGTTGCAGTTGCAAATGAATCATGAAACCAGCTTTGGCAAACCTGAGCCTGGGCCCACGGTGGAACTGGAATAATGTATGTGAAAAACCTGAACTGGATTACGAGGCCATCTGGAATGCATTCGCCCTCTGCATTAGGAGTAGCAGTTTCCTTGACAGAGGTTGTGAAATATTAGAATTCCTAATGGAAGAAATATGGCAGTGCAAAATGACACAAAAATCACACAACCTCATTCCCTGACACGGAACAGTGAAAATGCGAATCTTTCTCTCAAGGGTGCTCTATCAATCCTTTGCAAACAAGGCACTTCAGCAGGCAGAGGAGGGGCTGACAGGGGTTAACCCTTCCCCACCACCTCCATGCAGGGCCAGAGCCAGCTTCCCTCTTTGGGGAGGACAAAAATCGGGAGGGATGATGAAAATTGTAAATCCACACAAACTCCTCCCAAAGTTTGGGGGTACCTCCAACACCAGCAACCCAAGGAGCTGGATACCCCAGGGATAGGATCCCGCCACCCCCTCACTCTTCTGGGGTGATGGTTAGACACCTCTAATCCCACTCCCTCAGCAAATGCTACCTTTGGGTGATGCCAAAGGCAAGGAAGAGCCATGAGAGTGAGCCTATGGACAGCAGCAACTGAACACCACTGGGGAGATCTGTAACTAACAGCAGAAACCATGGCAATACCCCTCTCAAAATATCTTATTTTTGAAGATCTGTGGTGCAAAGTCAGACTAGACTTCAGAAGACCTGACCCACAATAGCAGTTTGCTGCACTAAGATTTCTGCCCCTTTGATATTTGTTGCCACTTTCACTGCTGCTTTCTAGAGATGGAGTTGCTAACGAGGAAAAGAAAATCACACTGGAGCTCTTCTCGAGTGTGCAGATCCAGGAGAGTTTTGGGAGCAAGGAGGCCAGAAGTGCAGGGCTGACATGGGATGGGAACACACAACCACTGGCATGTTTAAGGACAGCCAGCAAGTCCTTGTTTGATGGGATTTGTCCAACAGACTGATTGGGTGGATTACACTGGTGTGTTCCCAACCAGAGGTGTTTAGACCTACAGGTCTTCTCAGCAGATGGATGGATGGACGGATGGATGGATGGATGGATGGATGGATGGATGGATGGATGGATGGATGGATGGATGGATGGATGGATGGATGGATTGTTCAGTACAGTAGGATTGTTTGAAAGGGGTTACAGGCATGGGCATGTGTAGAAGCAAAATTAAAAAGTATCCACCATTAAATGACTCTCACTACCTCAGAGGAAAAGATAGAGGAGATTAGATGCCCTGGCTACACTTCTGCCAGGGCTTTGTAGCAATGGCCAGGCAATGCACTGCTCACCCTCTGCATGGATTCACTGGAGTTCTCTTGGATAGCATAGAATAATAGAACCATGGAATGTTAAAGGGTTGGAATGGACCATAAAGATCATCTCATCTCAACCCCTGTGCTATGGACAGGGACACCTCCCTCTAGACCAGGTTGCTCAAGGCTTTCTCCATCCTGGCTTTGAACACTTCCAGGACTGGGTCATCCACAACCTCCGTGGGCAACCTGTACCAGGGCCTTACCATCCTCACAGGGAAAAATTTCTCCCTAATACCTGACCCAGATTTCCCCTCTTTCAGTTTGTATCCATTACCCCTTGTCCTGTCACCACAATTCCTGATGCAGAGTCACTCTCAGACATCCCTGGAGGCCCCTTCATGTACTGGAAGGTGCTCTGAGGTCTCCACACAGCCTTCTCTTCTCCAGGCTGAACAGCCCCAAATCTCCCAGCCTGTCTTTGTAGAGGAGGTGCTCCAGCCTTACAAGCACCGAACTGATTTAGGAACTCCCACCATTTTTGGTGCTGTTTGAAATCCCAAGCCTTGTCTCCCTCGTTGTCATTTATAAGGCACACAGAGCTACTGTTTATTGCTACTTCCCTGCAAAAAAGGGAATAACTCCAAGATAGATTTTCTGTTTAGGAAATGGATCTGGGTTGAATTATTCAAAAAAGACTAACAATATCCAGCCCCAGAAAACCAAGGAAAGGCATAGAAGACTCCAGAGCTAAGGGGCTTTTATACAGCAGCCAATTGTTATGACTCCTTTTAATTAAATACAAATGAATTAATTGATATGAAGTACTGCTAGGCAATTATTTTGCTGACATTTTGTCTCTTTTGAGACACACTTGTTTACTGCATCTCTCAGCTGCCAAATCCTACTGTCATTCTGCACTATTTTAAACATATATTTAAAGACTTAAAGCTAAGTTTGTACTGTCAGAAACTTTTACATTAATTTCATATTTGCGTTAATGGTACTCACATTAGACCCAATAGTATTTACATTTTTTAATCCATCTCCCGTCCCTAGGCCATCATTGTACATGAGATATTGCATCTTAATGAATTTTTCTGGTTAAAGATTTTTAAATAAATGAATAAATAAATAAGTAATGAAACACTGATTTTTATCTCACTGTACACAGGTTTACTGGTTGATTTTTTTTTTTCCTTTCTGATTTGCAGTGAAATATTTTCATCATTTTCCAAAGATAGGCAGGAAAGTACAAAAATGATGTCTGGCTTCAGAACAAACCTGCAGCAGCAGCAGCAGCCAGCAGTATATTAGCCTTTATATAGTAGGTAAAATTGAAGGGTTATCTGGAAAACCATAACTGGCCAAAACAATTTTACATCCTCTGATTATTTTGGGGAATTGCTGGGCTCGAGTTACTTCATGACACATTCCCCAGCATGTGTGTGATCCATTTTTTTAAGTCAGCAACTTGTCCCCCGGTGGTTCAAACGTGCAGGATGAGATCACAAGTGACTTGACCTCTTCAGACAGCAGCAAAACATATTTAAGGAAAGCATCCACAGGACTTTTAAACTGCCTATGGAGTGTCATGGGCTCGGCTCTGTGTTAGTGAGCAGCTCCTGGAAGCAACAAGTCCTTGGAGAACTGCTGGCTGTGAAGTGAGTCGTGGACATCCAGGACTCCAGGACACCCAGAAGTTGAGCCCCTACCTGTCAGGTCAGTAATAATGTTAGCTGGCAAGTTGTAGATCTGCCTATCTATATGATACTTTTCTGTTGTGTACATTAAAATAAATAGCAGGCTGGAGAGTAATTAATTTACCGTTGGTGAACTAAATTAGCCTAGTGGAGCACAGAGAGCCATCAGAGACAGGTAACCTGACCCTGCACACACACATTTAAAGACTGAAGTACTAAAACATGAAATCTAAGTTGAGATATCAGTTGTCTTAAAGCCACTATGCATGTGTTGGACTCTGGGCTGAGTGCAGACAGAACAATTCCTTCCACAAATGCAACTCTACTCCTAAAAAAATGAGCCAGGTGGCCAGATAGGGTCTTCCACACCAACATGGCCTTCTACCCCAAACACAGCACTGTTAAAATCAGTCTGATGTGCTGAAGACCTACATATATCATACAAATAACAAGTCTTTACAGCGCTGCAGTTATTATGCAAGCAAAAGAAATGCATATTTTGCTGCTTTTTTAATCACAGCTGTGGTATTCCCATCCCTCACTATTGAAAACTCATGGATAAGATTCTCTAAATCACAGAATCACAGAATATTTTGAGTTGAAAGGGACCCACGAGGATCATCAAGTCCAACTCTTAGCCCTGCACAGGATCATCCCTAAGAGTCACACCCTGTGCCTGAGAGCATCATCCAAACACTGGAGTTCTGTCAGCCTTGGTGCTGTGCCCACTGCCCTGGGGAGCCTGCTCACTTCCCTGGGGGAAGAATCTTTTTCTAATACCCAACCTAAACCTCCTTTGACACAGCTCCAGGCCATTCCCTGGGATCCTGTCCCTGGTCCCCCCAGAGCAGAGATCAGTGCCTGCCCCTCCTCTGCCGCTCTTGAGAAAGCTGAAATTGCAGTGAGGTCTCCTCTCAGTCTCCTCTTTTTGTGTAATAGCAGGAGATATGAAGGTACCTGTTTTGGATTGAAGGAGTGTTTACAAAAGAAGTCACGCTTTCCAGCCTCTTTCCTTCAGCCCCAAAGGCTGAGGTTTTACTTTCTCCAGGAGAGGGGACTTTTGTGTGTTTGTACAACTCTTTGACTTCGAACTTCATTGTGTCTTGACTGTCTGGTTTCTCTTAGACTGTGGTTTGGGCTATCAGCAGCTCCTATAATCCTTCCCTCTGATCAAAGCTCATGACTGGACATGCACAAACTGGCTGGAGGAGACTGCCTCTGGCTTTCGTATTTACCTATCTCCTGACGTTTTTGCACATTAATCATACTTAGAAGACTTAGCAAAAGGCAGCAGTCACTTAACAAACTGTCCCACCTTTATCTGGAGGTAACAGATGACTGCTGACTATCTGTGCCTGCTGCACAGAGCACACAAAGCTCCTGACGAAAGGCAGCATGTGACCAAAGTTACAGACACGGCAGGAAAAACTTGGCACCACTTCCAGCAGCCCCCTAAACAAAGATATAGGAAGAGATGGGTGAATGGAAACTGTACAGACATTCCCCCTCCACATCTCCCCAGGGACCTCTGACAATGACCAGCTCCTTTGAAAATTCAGGCACTAGTGATTCCTGCCACTGCCTGGAATGAGTGGCTGGAGCTTGTCCAGGGAGGGGAACAGAGCTCGGGAAGGATCTGGAGCATCAGGAGCAGCTGAGGGACTGGGGGGGCTTAGCCTGGAGAAAAGGAGTTTCAGCGGGAACCTTCTTATTCTCTGCAACTCCCTGACAGGAGGGTGGAGCCAGGGGGAGGGTCAGACTCTGCTCCCAGGGAACAAGGGACAGGACAAGAGGTTTCAAGTTTTACCAGGAGAGATTTAGGTTGTGGATTAAGGAAAATTTCTTCATGGAACAGGTTTCCCAGCCCTGGTGCAGGCTGTCCAGGACAGAGATGGAGTCCATGTCCCTGAAAGGATTTAAAAGATGTGCAAATGTGGCACGTGGGGACATGGGTTAGTGGTGGATCCGGCAGTTGTTAGGTTAATGGTTGGACTCCATAATCTTAGAGATCTTTTACAACCTAAATGGTTCTATGATTCTGCGAGAAGAGGGCATAGCAGGGTCTGTGGATAATTCCATTTCTTTTGCACAGAACAGGGATAACTGCCCAGAGCTCCACCTCAGTGCCTCACAGAATCACAGGATCAATCAGCTAGGTTGGAAAAGACTTCTGAAATCATCAAGACAACCTATGGCCCAACACCACCTTGTCAACTAGACCACAACATCTCTTGGAGTCAAAAGCATGGCCCCATGTTCTGCTTTAAAATAAAAGACCTTTCAAGTGGTTGCCTTCTCCTGACCTGTGTCCAACACCAAGCCTTTCTAGATTCCTTCCATGGCTAAGCCAGCAAAAAATCCCTGGAGTTTCTGAAGCTGAAATGTCATAGCAGGTCTCCAGAGATCCCATACATGAATAATGAAGTTGACTGTGTGTCCTCACTCAGTGCTCTGTCATGTTCCCATCTCTGCCAGTGCAGCTGCTGGACACATTTTCACCATGGCAGGTTTGGTGTGGACAGTACCTACTGACAAATGAATTGTCACCCCAAACCTGGCAGAGACATCCATAAACCATGTTATCATAACTGAAATGGGGGCTGAAGTTTATCTCCCAGCAAGACATCAGGAAAATATTTGAACCATATCCTAATTTTTTTTTTAAACTTAGCTCACCCAGTCCCACTTATCTTCCTTTAAACCTTGTTGGCAAGAAAAGAGAAACCTCAGTTAATCCAACCAACCCATGGGCAGCTACTGCAAGTGTCGCTGCATGGATTCACAAATTAACTGCACAGGTTCACACAAATTTGTGGGATGGTGTTTCCACCCTGGGATTTTCTTCCTGACACCCCCCCATCTTCCCCAGAGCTTGTTACTGTCACACGCAAGAGCAAGACGGTCCCGTTAATCAATCGTACCTTGGCACTGCAGCTTTATGTGTGTATTCCAGGGCTTTACAGTACAATAAAATTTACAGCTCGTATAATTAAGAATATGCCAGATTAAACAAATTAAAGCTCAGCCTTAAAAGCGAAAGCTCTATCAGATCAAGGCATTATGCATGAAAGAAATTTCAAATTCAAATCAACAACATCTGAAGGCTCAGAACACAAAAGCCATAGAGGAGTTGCTGGGAACTACTACTAGACCTATTTCATAACCTCAAGGTACAATTCATGGCACAGGGCATCAAAAGGTCACGAAGATTAATTGAGTGCAAGGGTTAGTTAGAGATTTGTGGGGAAGCCATGCTGTTCCAGTGATTTTTATTTTTTTTTTTTCCCTCCACGAAAGTAAAAAATAATAACTTGGACTGAAATTTGCATTCATTAAAGGCTCTTTGTCTCTCTGGGGTATTCCTGGGAGTGAGAGCGTGGAGAGAAGAAGGGAAGCCCAAGAACCTGTCCTGAGTATATGGCTTCAGCAGTAGCTCCTGGAAGGAGCCCTCAGGAAGGATTTGGAGAGTCCCCACACTGAGTTCTGTGCTCTGCTTGGCTCTGTGTGATGCTTGGCTCCAGGAGCACCTCCACAAATAAATGCAACTTTATTTAAGCATTTCGCAGTAGATGCCCTTTGGGGTTAGTAACAGTTCCTGACTGTGGAAGAGCAAAGCAGGAACTGAGACATCAGCCTGTCCCCACAGCAGAGGTGCGCTGAGCATCTTCATGGCCTCCTCTGGACTCTCTCCAACAGGTTCATGTCCTTCTTCTGTTGGGGTCCCAGAGCTGGATGCAGTGCTCCAGGTGGGGTCTCACCACAGCAGAGCAGAGTAGAGGTGGAGGATCACCTCTCTTGACCTGCTGGCCAAGCGTATTTTGATGCAGACTGGCTTCCTGGGCTGCAAGGGCACATTACTGGGTCATGCTGAATTTCTCATCCACCAACACCCCCAAATCCTTCTCCCCAGAGCTGCTCTCTCTCCATTCTCTTCCCAGCCTGTGTTTGTCCTTGGGATTGCCCCAACCTTGCACTTGTTGAACTTCATGACATTCCCCCAGCCTTACCTCTCCAGCCTGTCCAGGTCCCTCCAGATGCCCCATCCCTTCTGTTTAGTGTGTCATCCACACCACACAGCTCAGTGTCACTGGTAAACTTGCTGAGGGTGCATCAATACCACTGTCCATGTCACTAACAAAGATGTTAAACAGCTCTGGTCCCAGTTCTGATCCTTGAGGACACTGCTTGTCACTGGCCTCTGCCTGAACATTAAGCCTTTGACTGCAACTCTTTGAGTCCAACCATCCAGCCAATTCCTTATCCACCAAGTGGCCCATCTGTCAGACCCATGAACACACAAAAGAAATTAAACTTCACAAGGTTACTGTCCCCATTTCTCCTTTACCAAATTTTGCCATTTTTCAGATAATAACATTTTTTTACTCACTTTCTCTTCTCCCACATCAGAAATTAATTTTTTTAAATGCAAAATAAGAGGTTTTCAGGCTTTCACCTCTCTTAGATTCTTCACAACCAGAACATGGTTGACAAACAATATGAACACCAAGTCTTGGAATTCAATACTGAACATTATATTGGGTATCATATCATATCAGACAGTAAGAAAAAGATTCTTGGTTCATAAAACAGAACACAAATGAGAAAAATAGAAGGCTGCAAACAGCACAGTCCTGTATCAGTACAGATATCCCTTCCTGTTCACCATCATTCTTTACACACAAAGTTCAATGAACAAAAAGTTAAGCCCTGCTGCAAAATGACTCCACTATAGATTTTTACAGTCATCTGAGAAACTTATTTCAGAAAAGCTCAGAGGTCAGCAGCAATCTCCATTCTCCCATTTGTTCCCAAACAGCTGTACATGACACTGGCATTAGGTATGTGTATTAGTATTTATAAATATAAAAAAATATTAGTTTCTATTTGGAAATCGTGTTTCATATGCAGTTGGTGCTAGATTTCAATAAGCATCTAATTAAGATGGATTTTTTTCATCCAGTGCTCTTGCAAATTCTATTTATTTGAGCTGCTTCACATATTGCAGACTATCAAAACTGCAAGTTCAGCAGAAAGCTATTTTCAGGAGAAAGAGGTGAAAGTGGGACCAAGAGAAATTATAAATTCAGGTTCAAATAAAGCAAGTGTTTTGGTGGTGTTTAAAGATGCACAGAGGGTGTTTTGTACATCTTATGGCACTTGAGGACATGGTTTAGTGGTGAACATGGTGGTGGTGCTGATTGAGGGTTGGACTTGATGATCTTAGAACTCTTTTCCAACCTCGATGATTCTGTGATTCTATCATCACACTTCTATTTATCATTAAAACATTTTCATCAACATGGTGTTAAGTTGCTTCTGAAGATTTTCCCAAGGAGTTTCAGAATGAAACCATTCCCCATTTCTATCCATACTCACTCATTTGGACCTTTAAGACTTTTCCCTCACTTCCTACCAGAAGATGTGGAGGAGAAGCAGCAAAGTCCACGTGCCAGCAAACTCAACAGCATAGACAACGTGATTCACAAATCACTGACAGGCTTGGCAGAAAAAAAACCAACAAACTTGAATCTTGGATTTATGAAGTTCTAGAATTGGCTTTTCTATTTTAATTTGGGAATATAGTTATGGAGATCTTGTGTTTGAACTACTGAATATTTACATATGGCAAGTGTGAGGCCCACAAAATAAAAATGAATTACTGATAGTCAGCACTTTGTTGTCCTTGTTGACAAAACTAGAAATCCACTTCATGTAGCTAAAATTTTCAAGACTTCCAAAACCTCTGAACTAGCGATATTTTTGTTGCTTTGTAACACCAGGGCTACTTTTCCCATCATTTAAACATAGAAAGAAAATGTCTTGCTTCCTTATTTAGCAGACTTGGAAAACCATTATCAATCATCAAAAATATGTATTAGACACATTTATTCCCCTGACAAATTTATGCCAGAAAACTGATAGACTTATTATAGAACCTCTTCCCACAGCAACGAAAAAAATAATCCATAGTTTCATGTGCTTCTCTCTCAGTCTTACAATTTGGGAAACAAAATCTTTATCCAACAGTACAGCCCTTGGAGCCAAGATCTGAGAAAAAATCTTTTCTCTGCTAAGTTCACATATTGAAAATATCATAAAGGTATTATCTTCCACCAGGACTATGTGAAACTCCAAAAAAGTAACTGTATTAAATGGATTTTTTTAATCCCCGTATGTTCTAATAATCAGTAAAGCAGATTTAAATCTGTTTTTTTCTATCACTATTAGGAGAGAGGAAGAGCCATAAAGCAAAACATTTTAAGGATATCATTTATTACAAAAGTTTCACTGTGCTTTTGTTTTGTGGTTTTGCTTTTTTTTTTTTTTTTTTTTTTCCTATCAGTGGTGAATGTCTGCTCATCAGGATTTGTAATAATATACTTATTGTATCTGATGCTGGGAATCCATCCCTTGTAATACTTCTTGACATAATTGCAGCTTTTGACACACTCAATCGTGGGATCCTTCTAAACCATCTTGAAAAATATGTTGGTCTTTCAGCTTCGGTTATTCAGCAGTTCAAATCTTATTATAACCATCGACTACAGTTTGTTAATATAATTTCTTTCCATTCCTCCTCTTACATTGTCATCTGGAGTCATCTGTTACAATGTCATCTGCAGTCCCACAGGGAGCTGCTCCTGGTTCCATGTGTTCCTTTATCTACCTGCTGCCTTTAGGAGCTACAAAACCCAACTACAGAGACATGGGCTCTCTTATCACACTCCTGCTGACACTCAGCACTTTAATTTTCTATTCCTCCTGCCTATTTATTTGATCAATATTCTAATGCTTCTCCCTCCTGCTCAGCTATTTAGATGAGACCCAGTTAAAAAAAAAAATTATAAAAAAGAATGTTTTTTAAACATTTGGAAATTATACCCCAGACACAGAGAGGCAAAACAAGTTTTTGATTACATACCTTTTTCACAGCCAGGTGATGCATATTATTGTGCTTTTCAATTCCAGAATTGCTTTACTTATTTATAAATTTCCACATATTTGAGCATGTAAAAATGCCCAACAATACCATAAAAACTCAACTAGAAGCTATAAAAAAGGCATGAAGTAAAGAAAGGGAGCAAAGCAAAGGAAAAATCCGTTTGGAGTTGCATCCATGTTCCACCAGCCAGATTTCTATTTCTGATACTACCTCTGTACTGTGGTACCAGTCAATCTGAGTTATGGTACCAGAATCTGAACTTTACTAGATTATATTGCCACACAGTCCCCATAAAATCTAACCAGGAGCTGCTCTTCCAGAAACATTGGATACCTGGAACTCCCGCAGAGTTTGGTGGGCTACACCAAACACCTGGAGCTTCAAAAATCCAACCTAATTCTCGATAACACAAGTATTTCTACTCCCTCCTCATTGGCAGTGGATTAGCTGGAAAAAGTATTCCAAGGAATAAGAAAGAGAAGTATCCATCTCTTTCCCACCTGAAAATGGGCAATGTCTGATTTTTCAGAGAGGCAATTTTTTGAAATGTTGTACATTCTGTTTTTCCAGCTTTTTTCTAGTGTTCTCAAATTGCCCTGATTAAGTGAATCTCCCAGTCTGAAGAAAACAATTGGGATTGTCAACATCAAACGTCCTCTTAAGTAAATCTATTTCTACTTCCTAATCCATGAAGCACATACACACACACACAAAATAACACAAAATAAAACACAGAGTTCCTTAATTTTCCCTGACTGTACTCAAGCATGGTAATGACATAGAAGGCAGGTTTAGTTAGGATATTGGGAAGAAATCCTTCCCTGTGAGGGTGGTGAGGCCCTTGCACAGGTTGCCCAGAGAAGCTGTGGCTGTCCCATCCCTGGAAGTGTCCAAGGCCAGGATGGACAGGGCTTGGAGCAACCTGGGCTAGTGGAAGGTGTCCCTGCCCATGGCAGGATGGGCTTTAAGGTCCCTTCCTATCCAAACCATTCCATGATCCATCCTCAATCCATGTAACAGGTGCCTTAATACTCTGACACACTTTTAAAACCTGTTTTGTTGAAATTAATCCTTTGTCAGCTTTATTTTGTTGTTAGGAATATTTCCATTTTTCACAGCTTAATGATTACATTTCATTCCTGCTCTCTTCTGCTGTGTACAAATTCAGTGGCACTCCTGGGAGGAAAGGCATAAAGAGAAAAACTTATGGATTGGATTGGTTTTCATATGCATTTTTATAAACTCAACAGTTTAAAAGCAATATTGAAATAAGAATGAGATCATAGAACCATAGAATGGTTTGGCCTGGAAGGGACTTTGAAGCTCATGCCATTCCACCCCCTGCCATGGACAGGGACACCCTCCACTAGACCAGGTTGCTCCAAGCCCCCTCCAACCTGGACTTGAAAATAAACATTTGGGTGGGACAAAAGGGAAAGGAAGAAAAATTTTAAAGTTATTTCCTTTTGTATCACCACATTCTCTCATTACTCCAAACTCCCCTGTTTATCAGGCTTTGAAAGTTTCTTGACAGGGCAAGACCTTTAGTTATATGCAATATTTTGTGGATTCTATTTGATGACAATATTCTGTGTCTAACCATGTAACAGTAAGGAAGGTTAAAAAACCAATGTAGCCACACACAACCTTCTCCAAACTGCATTTTAAATTCTTTTCCTGTTGATAGTGGTGGTTCTGTCACAGAGCAACCCTAAAGCAAATTAAAAAATTAATGGATCAGGCATGAGAATAATTATTGTGGAAAAGGCCAGGACTGTGCCTTTTCCAAACAGACCAAAAAAGATTGATGCACAAATGACCCAAGTGGGCCCTACAAGCTTATTCAATAAGGGTCCACTCAAATTCCATCTGTGAACATTTGGTCGGCCCTTTTATGGCGATGAGGCCATTCCTCCAAGTTCATATTAATTTTTGTGCACATCTGTACACTCACCTAATCCCTGCCCACATGCCACTCCAATTACAATTAACAGCACAAGTTAAAAATTGGGCAAATTTTAATCACAATCAAGTCTGTAGGGTTATTTTAAAAATTAAAATCTATTGAAATTATTAATTTCTTTTATTTTCCACAACATTTCAAGAAGAAGAGAATCAGACCAATGAACCTCTAACCATTGCCCTCATGGTTCAGCTTTTTCCTTGGATGCAGAACAATAGGAAGAAACATCACTGGACTTCTGGAGCTCTGTGAGTTCAAAATTCCACTGCTGCCAGCATGGCAAAGCATTTCTCTGCTCAAATCTGGAGTTTACCCTGAGATCAACAAGTAAATTCTGTATTCCAGCTCTTATTACGATCCCTGAACGAATACAATCAGCATCGTTATTTTAAGCAAACAATTGCAAGGGCTTTAAATAAAAAATGCCATGCTCAGAGCATTTACATTTTAAGCACAGCATATTAATAGGAAGGGAGAAGAGGAAGATGCCAACGAGAAATGTCAGCTGGTTTAATCACACTTAATATGAAAAGACTGCTATAACTTTAAGAATGCAGCTTAGCTGACTTTGGAGCTTAGGTTTTTATTTTTCTGCTTTATAGCATGCTTCAAAACTACTTGGACAAATACAAAACAAGAATTACAGTGCACCATAAGTTATTTTAATATCCTGTAGTGGTGTATACTTCCAATGAAATCCCAAGACTATTATTAAGGTTCTGTGTTTGTGTGAAAATGTCAAGTTGTTTCGAGTGACTACATACTCTAAATTATATATAACTGTTACTTTATAGCTAATAGGCACTAAAATTACTTTAAAACAGAAATGTAAAGTTATATTTTCATCCTTTTTGACAGATAATAAAGCTTATTTATGAGATACATTTTCTCAAGTATTAAAATATATAATGTTTACAAAAACATTAAAAATACCAATACTTGATATTTAAGCAAGAAACAGAGCCATCATGAAGATATTTTCCTGCCTATATCCAGCGTGAAGCCAAAGAGATGAGAAGACAATAATTTCACTCGTGAAAGTCATTTGTTAAACCAGTAAAAAATAAAAAAGGCTGTGTCTCGAAATGAGATTTAGACGCTTTTCCTCTCCCTGCCCGTCATTAAACTGCAGGTATGAAATCCTTGTGAGCATCTTCGAGATGAAACGATGCCACATGGCTCACTCCCACCCTGTATTTTAAATTGCATCCGCTAAGACACGTTTCTTAATTGCTTTGTTGTTGTGTCCCTGCCCGAGGAGGCCAAGGGGAAAAAAAAAGTTGCTCCTTTTTACAAGCGCCATGGAAAGGGACACAAGCACAAGGGTAATTTCTCCCCTTGTAAACTCCAGTTAGGATGGAGAATTTATGAAAGGCAAGATTGCTGCTGGCAGGATGTACCCTTAAATGCCCACACCACTGCTCACCCACCAACTAGTTGAGGGCTCAGATAAAAAAGGCTTCACATGCAAATTATCCTGGTTAATTCCTCCTGAGCACTTAGCAAATAAAAACATAGAAACGTCAGGATCCATCTTGCTCTCTGCAAAGTGTGAGGGATACCGGTCCTGATCCACCCAGGGCTGAAGGCAACCTTCCCAGAAGGTTGTGGAGCTAATTGCCAGCCCTCTGCTGTGCCTGGGATTGCCTCTTCTGCTGAGGGGCTGGGTCTAAATTTATGCTCCGTGGTTCTGCTGCTCTGCTCTCCAATATTATGCCAAGGCATGAACAAAAGGAAATTACCCCGAAGCAATGGAGTGCCACAACGCATTGTCGCTATTAATCTTTTAGTAATGGCAATGCTAATTTGACATGATGCATAGTAATTTATTAATACAAGTATTTGAAGTCCTAAACTTCAAATATTCTGGGCGAGAAAGGAGGGCTCTGAAAGTGGGTAGGGGGATGCAAAGCCTTTCACCTCCAAAGTGCTGCTGTGGCTTTGACCCCCATCAGCATCGGCAGGAAGATGTGCCCCAGTACCAAGCCCTAGGTATTCTGACCCAACTGACCTTCCAGGTTTTGGTTTAGGGTTAAGGTTAGGGTTAGGTTTAGGTTGGATATCAGGGAAATATTCTTCCCCCAAAGGCACTGAACAGGCTCCCCAGGGCAGTGGTCACAGCACCAAGCCTGCCACAGCTCCAAGAGCGTTTGGATGATACACTCAGGCACATGGTGTGACCCTTGGGGAGTCTGTGCAGGGCTAAGGGTTGGACCTCAGTGATCTCTGTGAGTCCCTTCCAACTCAGCATATTCTGTGATTCTGTGAACCTGATGGGTTTGTAGCCCAAATGCAACCCATGGGCCGTGCAGGGCCAAGTGTCCCGTGCTGGGCTCCAGCCCTGGCCAAGCTCCACATTCCCGCAGTACAGAGAGGCTGGTTAATGCCGGGTCCTTGGCAGAGGGAATTATTGCCAGGTGCTGGTCGGCAGGGGATGCTCCTGCACCAACCAGCTGGTTGCTGTGTGGGAGAGGGGGGCAGGTGGGGCACAGCCCCTGGGGGCCCTGGCCCCCCGTGCTGAGCCCGCTGCCCAGCCTTGGTCTCGGCGGGAGGGCACAGCAGGCTGCTCCCGGGCATCCCCGCTCCTACAAACTGCTTGGCCGTGGTTATAAAAGGGCTAATCCGTGTTCACATCCACAGGCTTTGTTCCTTCTCCTGAGCCGTCATTAACTATTAATCGAGGGTGGGTTTCTTCAAAGATCTGCTCCATTTGTTGTTTGCTCTCGCAAAACAGGAGCCCGTTATGGAGGCACGAGAGCACCAGGAAGGCAGAGATGTTTGTAAACATCTTAGTGGTCATATTAAAAGACTAAATGTACTTTAAAATAAAAAGCCAAACAATAAGGGGAAGAGGAAGGTATGGATTTTTTTTTTTTTTTTATATTGAGCTCACCAGAAAGCTGCAGGAGAACTTCGTGATTTGTTACAAGAGCAGCACTGGAAAAACTGGGGAAGCCTTAAATTCCACCTGTCCGATTAATGTCAAGGTTACGTTGGATCTACATTGGTAGCACACATGAATTTCGTGTCCCCAGACCTTCTCAGGAGCCGATGTAACAAGAGCCATTATTTATTGGTGATAATGGCCACCAGCCAAGGTAAAACCTGGCGCAACACATTAATAGCACCACGTCGTCCTGGGAGAATGAGGCCATTAATGCAGGTCACCTGAGCTGTATAGTGCAGTCCACATTCAGGTGGAAGCCATCAAAAACTTCTTCTTAAACTGGAAACAAGCAGAATTCAGACCTTGCTGCATCAATTAAGAGAAAAGACCTGCAGGTCTTCTGTGGCCTGCCATTTCCAGCACCTTCTCAGGGTAATTTCACCTTGACCACACTTGCTTTCAGTTTTTGCAAGTTTCTTTTCATGCCTTCTACAAAATGGTGATCCTTGGTTTGGCTTTTTTGGGAATGGGAGATGTTTTAGTAGATTTTAGAGTAAGATCATCTGACAGTGTATTGCTTCTTTCTCTATGAACCACAGAACTGAAAATATTTGCTCACAAATCTTCTTCTCTGTAAATAGCATTTTTGAAGTGCATTACTTCAGAATATTGATGGGGTGACTCCAAAAACAAGGGCAGGATCTTACCCAACAGATGTAAAGCAACTGATGGAAGCTCATTTCCATGAAGAAACTGTAGCTCCCAACAGCATCACAAGTGGAGAACCTTTACCACCCCAAACGGGGCTGCTCTGCGCATCAGCATCACACCTGGCACTGTGAGTACCTGAGACCAAAACAGGGGAAAAATTCCCATTTATGTTCTGTCAAATTCTGGGCACCCAAAGCATGGGATAGGCTTCCATACTCCAAACAGGATATGGTTCTCACCACCCTGTTGAGATTTTTTTTTTTTTTTTTTTTTTAAGTGTGAAGTGCCTTCTTTAACTTCAGGCACTGGAAGACTTCATTTATAACCCGATACCTTATTACTTGACTTTCCTAAACTCTTTTCCTTTTGTTGTTTCAATTTATCTTATATCACCACTCAAGCTTGACAATGATAAAAAATAAAGGTGTTTTCTTTTGTCAGGTAGAAAATGTGATTCATTCATTGTCTTTAACAGGCCTTCAGACCACCAGACATATGTTCAGTGTTTGGCAGCAATAAAAAAACCCCAACAACAGCAGCTAAACAAATATATATATTTGTAAGGATTATAAATCAGCACAAGTTATTCTGGCACTACTTTATATAAGACATTAGTGGGAGTATATTTGAAATATTGTGTGCAATTCTGGTCACTATATTACAGGCAGGACATTGTGGAGATTGAAAAGGTGCAGTGGAGGGCAACCAAAATGATTCAGGATTTGGGAGATATGAATGATGAAGACAAATTAGCTGGATTCGGGCTGTGTTACTTAAGGACTTGGTTCTGAGGGACTCCAGGGGGTTCCTGCCTGGGCACCCCTCCAAGGATGCTCCACCAGCCCTGGAAGCACTAAGGGAACCCCCCAGGACAGCAGGAGAACTGGAGCTTCTTGCACAGCTACAACTCAACGAGAAATAAGTGGACTCGCAGCTACAAGTTGCAGGAGTAGTAAATAATTCAGGAGCATGAAAAAACTGACAGGGAGGAAATTATCCATCCATTCATGTACTGAATTTAAGATTAGAGGAGCTAAAAAACGCCGCACATAAAGCAGTGCTAAAAGCAAAATATTGCCTTTCAGGAAGGAAAGCGTGTTTTTTTGTAACTTTTTCCCTGAGATGGGGAAAATGAAAGGCTCCTTTTTGCACCTGCAAAAAAAAGGACTTCTGCTGCAGGGGGGGAAAAAAAAAAAAGGAAAAAACCCAACAAAACCAAAAAACTAAACCATATACAAGAGTGGAGGGGGATGTGAAGGTGAAAGGGTAAATTCTGTTCATTGCAAGACATGCTGCTGACCTGGCGGTTGTTGGTACAACCGCGCCACAGGGACACCGTGCCAGGGCTGCACGGATGACCCAGCAAAGAAAACTTCTTCTGGAGAGAAAAAGAGTCACAAGCAATCCCTTGTTCTCAGCTAACTGAAGGAAAGGCAGTAAATCCCCGAATTAGATGCACTCCATATATCTTCTCCCCTCCTTTTGTTCTGGAGCTCGGGTAGATGCCCGAGCAGCAAGGAGAACTCAGTTCAATAAAATAGAGAAGGAAGGGAAAATGTTAACACGAAAAGTATCTGTAGCTTGAGTTATTTACAGAAGAAAAATTTTCCACACTTAATTCTAAGTATAATTCTAAGTATATTCACGACACCTGCTCAGGCATAAGGGCCTGAGGATGTAACAGTTTAAGGTGAGGTGCAGGTGGATGAAATTCTTAAAAAATACCTTTATTCCATTTTTTTTAAAAAAAAAAAAAAAAAGGAATGAAAAATATGCATGAACATATAATCATAGAATCACAGGTGGTTTTGTTTGAAGGGAACTTAAAGATCATCTCATTCCAGGCCCCTGCCATGAGCAGGAGCACCCTCCACTATCCCAGGTTGCTCCAAGCCCAATCCAACCTGGCCTTGGACACTTCCAGGGATGGGGCAGCCACAGCTTCTCTTGGCAACCTGTGCCAGGGCCTCACCACCCTCACAACCAAGAATTCCTTCCCAGTATTCCACCTATCCCTGCTCTCTGGCAGAGGGAAGCCATTCCCCCTTGTCCTGTCCCTCCAGGCCCTCATCCAAAGTCCTTCCACAGCTCTCTTGGAGCCTCTTTAGGCTCCAGAAGGGGCTCTCAGGTCTCCCCAGAGCCTGCTTCTCTCCATGTGAACACTCAGCTCTCCCAGCCTGTCTCCAAAGCAGAGGGACTCCAGCCCTTGGAGCATTACCATGGCCTCCTCTGGATTTGCTCCAGCCGCTCCACATCCTTTTGATGTTGAGATCCCCAGAGCTGGACTCAGTGCTCCTGGCCAGGTCTCACCAGAGTGGAGCAGAGGGGAAGAATACGCTCCCTCGATCTGTTCCAACAGATATCAGGGTGGCTGAAGTCCCCCACGAGGACTGGAGCCTGTAAATGTGAAGCTGCTCCTGTCTGTAGGGATCTCATCCCACTATCCTGGTTGGACAGACGTAGCAGACCCTGATATAATGTCACCTGTCCCTGCCCTCCCTTTTGCTCTGCTCTGAGCTCTCAGTCTGGAAAAGCACTCAAGGCTTTCCCTAATTAAGCACATTTCTATGCTGTTTCCCACACCTGACAGAGTACAAAGTGTTTCAATCTGCCCTACACAGGGCAATCTCAGCATCCTGCTTGTGGAGTCAGATTTGGCTGAGGCTGAATCAATCCTATGACTGATGCTCAGCAGAGGCTTAAGACATTTAAATATAATATCTGACTTCCAAGGGGATAAGTATTCCACGTCTCACTCCTGTGCACTGTTCAAAATGCAGAAAAGAGAGTTGTGTGCTGGGAAATGGGAGGCAGGAGCCTGAGAAAAAGAAAATGACTTGAAGGAGATGGGAGTGTGACCTCGGCGTTGGCCAGTTCAGGTAATTTTCACCCTCCAGTAGGACTGTGCCATGTCAGAGGCCAAATTACAACCCATCTGGTCAGTGAGACTTGAAGCTCAGGAGATTTTGTGAAGAACAGAAAGCTACAAGAGCTCTATATATCTGTCAAGGGCTAAATTACGTTATGGATGAGAATGGACTTCAGTTTGGGACAGTTCAGAGATCTTTAAGTGAAATTTTCCTACCTAGCCAACACCTGCTCAGCTTCAATCCTTTGGAGAAAACTAGAGCTACAATTTTGAAGGCAAACAAATCCCATTTTTAAATACCACTTTATTTCCTACTATTTTTTCCATGTAAGACAAG
This sequence comes from Pyrocephalus nanus, assembly GCA_038380795.1. Lineage (NCBI taxonomy): Eukaryota > Metazoa > Chordata > Aves > Passeriformes > Tyrannidae > Pyrocephalus > Pyrocephalus nanus. The sequence goes on from CM076268.1 coordinate 5,481,539, forward strand.
TTAAATCCATCATCCCTGCCACAGTCACTTAAGAACTTTGCATGTAAGATATCATTTATTTTCTTTAAGGGGAATTTTTCAGGAAGATGTATAAGGAATATTCATACCGACATTAACAGGAGCCAATACCTTAAAGCATAGCTAGAAAGCAGCACGACTCTGCCCAGAAATTCCTGAAGTATTTAATAGACTCCAGGGATGGATGATCCTACTGGGATAAAAATGTTTCCTTCTCAAAACCTGAACCATTCTTAGCAAGAAGCTCCATGGGATTTTTTGTTTTTCCTCCAAGATGCTTCATTCTATAGCTTGTGTTCCTCTATATGTGTAAGAAACACAAGGAAATAGTCCATGATATAGTAAATGACCACTCAAGGGACTTTCCAGCATAGCTGGAGGCCCATTTAGGAGAAATAAAATGTTGCTACATCAGCCTTTGTCAATTGTACATTTCCCAACTTTTACCAGGAAGCTCCTTTGACTTTGGTTTCCCTCTTCCAGGACACAATTACATAGGCAGAATTACTATGTATGCCATGGGTGAGACCCTTGAATAGTTTAAACAAACCCAGCACAATGTAAAAGCAAATCAGTAATCTCATGTGATATTTAAAAGCTAAACTGTATTTAGGTAATGCTATTTAACTCATGTAATATGACAAATATATTTGAAGAGTATATTTATACTGTAACTCCATTGATTTCCACAACAGGGATGAATTAGCCTTGCCTCTCTTAAGCAAATAAAATAAACATTGTACTCAATCTTTAACTTTCAAGCTAAGCATGTTCCAGCTCCAACATTCCTGTTGCCAGCACAGCCAAATAGATTTATTCTCTGATGTCATTTTTCTCGTGTCATTTTGGAATTTGATTGCAGCATATTTAAAATGTTGGTTGCAATCATAACAAAGTGCAGCATTTAAAATGCATTCAACACACACATTGTCCTTGTGGAGAACAGTTATTTGTCTCTGTCCTCTGAGGAAGAACATGGGATGATGAGCAAAACCTGGCGTAATAAAGAAGAATGATGTGTAAAACCCCACAGAAAGAATGGCTCTTTATTTCTTAAATTAAATATGTTTGGGTGTGTTAAATATCTTATCGGATACAGTTGGAACAAAACTGTTAGACAAATAAAGTCGTGCTTGCTATTCCATCCAACAAACTGAACAAATACAGGAAAACCTTCCCATATGAATAATTGATAAAGGATTAAAACTGTTAAAAGCATATATTTTCCATGCACCAAGGGTACTTGTCTAATAGGTTTCCACTGTGATAAGCAAAGTACATCTCCTGCTTCATAATTTCAAGATAGTTTTCAATATTAAGCAAAGATTTTTTTTTTTTTTTTCTGGGTTTTTTTTGCAACAGGGCAACCACCGTGACAGCATTCCATCATTCTGCTAGGAAGAAAAGCAGAGGGGGAAATAAGCCATGGCTTTGGGAAAGCTGGAAAAGGAAACCACCCATCGAGGGACAGACACTGAGAGAGCAATGGGACACTGCAAATAAGCCAGCACAGCTCTTCATAAAGTAAAAAAGTTGTATATTTTGTCCTAAAACATTCGTAAGATGCTACCAGTTGGTCCAATTTAATAAAAAGAAAATAAGTTTATGAAAAAAAACACATAGAATCACAGAATTGTTTAGGCTGGAAAAGCCCTCTAAGACCACCAAGTTCAACATTCCCCCAACATTCCCAAGGCCACCACTAGCCCATGTCTTCAAGTGCCACATCCACACTTGTTGTTAAATCCCTCCAGGGAGGGGAACTCCAGCCCTGCTCTGGGCAGCCTGTGCCAAGACTGAGAAATTCTTTCCATGAAGAAATTTTCCCTGTATCCAACCTAAACCTCTCCTGGTGCTGAAGCCATGAGACACCTGACTGCTCTTTCAGAGCAGAACATGCCTTATTGTAGCTTCACTTCCTGACTGGAATTGTATACAGGAAATACTCCCCTGGCCTACTGGATTTTATTCCACTATATCCAACATTATTATCTTTGTAGTAAAGCTTGGTTTTATTCTTTCAATACCAAACAGAAGTGTTTGTGCTGGTCTCATAAGGCAAAAACAGATATTTTCCCATAACCATGATCGGATATTGCCTTAAAACAGCAGTTCTCTCCCCAGCAGAAAATCCTGGAGTACCTGACACTGTGAGCAAGATATTGCTCTGAATTTTGGATTCATAGTTAACAATAAAGGTCACAATGGTGATGTTGCCTTATTTAGTGGGTCCCAACAGCGAGTGTGAATTTTGGATGATTTGACAGTGGGAGGAGAAGCAGAGGACAGTGATTTCACTGAGCAGCCTCTCAGCTGTCCCAGTGCTAAAACAAGTCTTGGGGTGACCATCCCTGCAGAACATGGCTAAGATGCTGCTTTGTCCACAATCACTTCACTATTCAAATAAGCACCCAGGCAGAAGCAGCACAGATAATAACAGCAGATTTGTTTCAAGAGCCCATGGAAACCAATTTTTTTTCCCCAGACTGCCATCAGTTACATAAAAGAAGAATTCAGATGAACTGGAAATGTGCAGAGCATTTTGAAAAGCAAGTTTGCAAAAATGTACTGTGCTCCAGCTCACACTGTTGAGGAAAACTTCGCCTTGGTTTCAAATTCAGAGAGAAAATCACTTGTGAGCCAATATTTTCATTGCTTATATCACAAAAATGCACTAATTGACACTTTTGTGGAGTTTTGGACTAGTGAACCTTTGAAGTGAGGTGTATCCTGGGCCTGGGAGGACCTGGGCTCTGGGGGAACTGGAATAAGAGAGACTTGCCCTTGGTTTCCAGATTCCAAACTGGGAAGCAACAGCAAGTGCACCCCACTTTTTGACTGCAATGGCAGAGGCACACATGGGAAATACAGGAGGAGCCCAGAATCAAAGGACAGAGCTCAGGATCCAGGCAATTAAGGTTGGACTCGATGATCTTGGAGGTCTTTTCCAGCCTTAATGATTTCATAATGATTCTAATTTTGCAAAGCATTAGTAGTCAACTGGCTCTGCTTTGCTAAGTCCCACCACCTCTTTCAAGATAGACACAGGCTCCAACCCCTCTTCTGCTGGAACCACCTCAAGATTTTGGGTATAAATAAAGTGTGCAGTGTCCTTTTAAAAATCCTAACTTGCCTTCAAAAAAATAAAAAATAATAACAAAAGAAGTAGCACAGGAGCCTTCAACTGTGGATCTGTTTGTTGTGCACAAGTCATCCCACACTCCTAAAAGAGAGCTAATTTTTTGAGCATCCTTTGCTTTCAAAGCAACCAACTAAATGCAGAAAAGTGGGGCCTCCCCAAGGGACTGCCTCCTCCCTGTGATGCACATCGCCTGCAGCAAACATGCAAGTAGGACAGAAACAGAACTTGAAAACACTCAACCCCTCAGACGAGTCCATGAAAGACAAAGAGAGGTGCTTATTTCTCATGCAAAAACCGGCTCCTCGGCACCGCCCGCGGCCGGGGGGTGGGGTGGGAGACTCCCCGGCACCTCCTCGTTAGTGGCAACAGCAAACAATTTGTAAATAGAGCTCTAAAGAGATCTGCAAGGACATTATTATGGATGCATCAAAAACCGGATGACCTTAAGCACTGTGTGTTTCAAATGCCACGGAAAAAGTGAGACTCTAAATGTGTTACAGCGTGGGGGTTTCTTGGGGGGCTTTCTGTTTGCTGCTCGCCCGAATTTCTCGTGGCAGAGTTGGTCTGTCTGCGACACAGCAGCCCATTTCCTCCCCAGCCTTAAATTACATAACCACTTGCTACAAGGAACACTTTCAAAAAGACAAGGAAAAGAGAAAAAAAGGAGTAAAAGAAAAAAAAAAAAAAAAAAGAAAATAAAAAGCCCTGGTACAAAATATATGCAGAATTTGTTTTCCAATGAAGGGCTAATAGGGCTACCTCTTAAGTCTGGATATGTAAAAAATTGCCCTTTTCACAGCTGATAAAATACAAATTAATCCTTAGAGGATTTAATATGTGCCTATTTATTACTTTCAAGTATGAAAGTAGTGCTGCAATTAATATAGCCTGCACTCCTGTATGCGCTGCTCCGTGGCATCGTCTTTGAAACAAGAAATATATGCAAAGCTTTTATATACAGATATGGAGACACACACACACATACACACACAAAAATGAATATATTTCTCCTTAAAATCTGCAAAAGCAGGTGTGAGGCTGTGCTTTTTCAAAGGCTGAGCATCCAGAGTGTCTCTGTTGTTCCACTGCTGCTGCTGGAGTCAATGTGAACTCCAAAGCTTTAAATTAAGGTGTCTTACAGGGATGAGAGAAATTTATTTGTTTGCAACTGGAACTTGGCTTTATTCTGAGAAGTGTAAACATTTTAAAAATTAAAGAAACATTTTCTCTCTCTTCACAGATTAATGTTAATTTAACCTCCAACCTCTTTTTTTTTTTTCTTTTTTTTTTTTTTAAGCACTATTACATTTATTTCCTTGTCTTTCCTAAATTAACTCTTGGAATGCCAGCTCCAAATTCCCAGCTAAACCACTTGTGCCTGTCTTCAGACAGCAGAGTTGTCATTTGAGAAATTTCTGACTCAATTTGCAGAAAAGAATATTCTTTACTTACCTACTCCTATGCATATATATTTATCTTTTTCCATCTATTTAGCATATATTGGCCAGGTGACAAGTTTCTAGCACTTTGCACACCTTAAACATCTGCTGACTTTGAAGCTGAAGTGAAAGGGTTCCATATTCTAATATTTTTGAAATATTCAAAGCAATATTCAAAAATTGTCATTGCTCCTGCAGATATGTAAGATAAAGGGGGGGTTGTGTAAGTGTCGCTCTCTCATATATAAATATATATATTTGTGTGTACATATAGAGATTTAAATAATAATAATAACCTTCAGGTCATTCATTTATCTGCTGTGGCTTCAAAAATTTTGTGGTGGAAACGGAGAAATGAAAATTATTCCATTTTTATCCTTCAGTAATGAATCCCCCAAATTACCATAAGCCTTGTTCTTGAAGTTCAGGGTAATGAGTCCGATTTTATTCATATTTTTGGAAGGGTCGAATATGTGTTTGATAGTCTCCCTTTGTTTATTCATCGCCAAAGTCTATATAATTTCCTGCGTGGTCGGACGTTTATTTACAGTCTCTCCAGCAGTATTTATTTAGGGTAAAAGACCACCTTGGCAGGAGTGGAGGAGAGCAGCTCTCCTGCATTACCGCTGCCTCTTCCGTCCCATCTCAGCCCATGGAGCTCTTTTGACAGACAGCATGAAAAAAAATCTGCATAAGGAAAAGTAACTGACAGCTGGGGTCAGACTCTCTCTGTTTAATGACACTGCCAGTTACCCATTTTGAATTGTTTAAATATGAGTCTACAGCTTCAACGATCATCATCTCACTGGTTCCACTTTTCATACCCAACAGCCAGGAAAGTGACACGTAATTACACACTTACTGATGGTATCGCCGGGGCCGATAATTAAAACTGCCACGGGAGGATTGCTATTGCTAGTCTACAGCTGGGATGTTGTCAAGAGGTAGAAACTCCAGCAGCTTTAAACGCTCTCTTCTTACAGGTGGACCACGGTGAAGGAATGGAAGGGCCTCAGCACATCATTCACAATGTCTCGCACAAATGAAGAAAATCTATTAACAGCCCAATAAGTGAAACACAAACACGCTGACCCGAGGGTTAAACTGTCTGGGTGGACGCTCTGCTCGCCGACACTCTGCATTGTTCTTTTATTTGTTGTTTGTTTGGGTTTTTTTTTTCCTTTTTGGACGTGTTTCCAAAGGAAAAAAAAAAAAAAAAGGCCTGTTAGGAATATTTTTCCACCACCTTTGGTAGCACAAAGGAATGTTGGGCGGGCGGCACCGGCACAGCAATGAGCCCTGTTTACTTCCGATGAGCTCACTGCTGCCCCGTGACTAACTCAGGCTCAGGGACAAGGAACCAACAAGCTGCCAAAGATAAACAGTTGAGGAAACACGGAAAGGTCTCGTTTTGCACACTAGGTTTTGTCAAATAACTCGTGCTTGGGGCGTTGCACCAGAGATTCGTGTCCTGCCTTGGCAAAAACAGGGCAGAGGAGTTCTGAGCTGGCAATACAGAGCTGGAGAAATCAGCACAGCCAAGGTGATAGAGCAACCAATGGAAAACCCAAATGCTTGCCATTGGTTTGATGTTTGAATATTGATAAACTGCTCCAGTTTTTCCCCTTTTTCTCCTCTAATGAAATGGAGATTAAAATGGGAGCAAATGAGGAGGGAATTGGTATCTGCGTAGTACTTGGTAGTTGCTTTATTTCAGATTTTCCCAGTGCATTTATCAAGCTTTAGGGAAGCAACATCAGAGAATGAAGCCAGTTGACTGCCTGACCTTGGAGGGCTCAGAACAACTGCCAGCACCAAACCCTCTGGCAGTTTGCTCATGTCAGTCCCCCCACACACAGCCATGGACAGTTGGGATTCATCTCTGAGCCATCCTGGCTTGAGATGAGGTGTGTTTTGGCACAAGAGCAGCTCCACATTTGCAGGTTTGATCCCCAGCCACTGAACTCAACCATCTCCCGGGCTTCAGCTGGGCTGTGGCCAAGGCAGCCTCATCTCCAGGCTTCCCACTCAGCCCCCTCCTTGCCTTCAGAGGAGATGTGTGCTATCAACTGCCATCCACAGGCAGCTCCTTCGTGCTCCCACAGCCACAAGAACTCTCCTGGCACGCTGAACGTGCTCTTTCCTCCTGCTTACTGCCAGTGTCCCCTTTCTGATTGCATGAAATGTCCCCAGAAAATGCTGGAAGCAATAACAAGGACACATATCCCCAGGTAGCCTTAGTGTGTCTCTCACAGTTGGCCTTGGTGGATTTACAGATGCAGGGAAAGCCTGGGCGAGTAAGGCAGTGAGTCAAAAGGATGAACACTCAAGAGCCAGAGTCAGGCAGGCAAGAATCACAGAATCAGTGAGGTTGGAAAAGACCTTCAAGATCATCAAATCCACCCTATGCCCGATGCCCACTTTGCCACCCAGCCCAGAGCACTGAGTGCCACGTCCAGTCATTCCTTGGACACCTCCAAGGGTGGGGACTCCACCACCTCCCTGGGCAGCCCCTTCCAGTGCCTGACCACCCTTTCAGTGAGGAAATCCCTCCCAGTGTCCAACCTGAGCCTCTCCTGGTGCAGCTTAAGGCCATTTCCTGTTGCCCTGTCACTGTTCCCTGTGAGCAGAGCCTGACTCCCACCTTGCCACAGTCTCTGTTCTGGTAGTGTAGAGAGCAAGAAGAGCTTCTCTAAAGCCAGAAATGCATAACTTTCAACTGCTAGTTTGCTTTAAAAGATTAAGTTAGGGCAAGCACCATAACCACCCACCCAGCCACCAAGCCAGCCAAACAACAACTGCTCTTGCATTTACCTATACGAGGCGAATCAATATTTATTAAATTTGGTCTATCTGCATATCAAATGGGCTTTAAAATTTCAATTTCAATTCCTTCTTCTTTCCATCTCTGCAACCATTTCTGGACAGAAATGCCACATACTCAAACTCCAATATGTTGCATATTGCAATATGTTTTGGAAAAACGACCCAAAAGTTCTGCTTCTGAATTGCTGTTAAATCACCCCTTTTTTCTCCTTCTTTTCATTTTTTGACACCCCTGAAGGTTTTCTCCTCATTCCGGTGTGCCAGTAACGATGCCTTGATCTAACTGATATATCTTGACTCTTGCTGTGCTCAAGCATTTTCAAGACTGTTCCACTGCCTGCACCTATATGTACAGTCTGGGTGGTTTTTGCCATTGAATTATCTACTTCTTAAATAAAGTACTCAAGCTTTCTACGGCTTTGGAAATTCAGGTCTTAAAAAACTATTTAATTTCCCTTAGCTGATTTATTTTTTAAGCATCAGCTTTGTATATTTAATTCTGGGAACTTATAAAATATTTCTACTGAAACCTTTGCTGGGAATTTCTAAGTTTCAGCCCACTTTGGGTATTTTTGAAAATTAGATTAGTAAAGAACCTTGAACAATTTAAGTGCTATAAAGCATATTTAACCAGAAATTATGACAAAACTAAGCACACAGTTCTGTGTGATTTGAATATTTGCCAGTGAGCCAGTTGCAAAAGTCCAGCTGGTATTAAGTAACATGAATGTTGAGTGGTGCAAAGTACTGAAATCAACAGTAATATTTTATCTAGACATTTTCCCTCTGTTTCTGAGTTTCTGTTTCTTCCTTAATGGCCAGTAAACTACTACTATAAAGTAATAAAATCATTTGATGGAATAAATATTACCTTTCTTCAATGAAGGCTCACATTTAAGATAGATTAAACCAAAATATAATTATAAATAATATCTATTAAAGATTTTTCAATGACATGAAGGAGGCCATACCCTAAAACAACCAGACAAGCAGCAGTCACAGCATGTGTATTGCAATATACTCATATATTTACTTACAACATTTCTTTTTTCCTAGAAATTTAGCATTTGAAACTCTATCCCACTGAGCTGAAAGGATGATTTACAATCAACTTAAGCAGCAGCATAATTTCACTCTGCAACACCTTTGTTAACATAACAAAAGAAAGTTGCAGTTTCCTGATACAAAAATCTTCAGGTTTTTTATTTTAAACAAATATTTGACAAACAACCTGTGTTGGCTGCAGAAAAAATGTTATTCTGCAGGTTAAATGTTACACTGCAGGATAAATCAGGCAGATTTTCCATTCTAAAAGGACAGGGAGGCACCTGAATTCTTTCACACATGTAGGTAAGAGGTAAACTGGGCAATATTGGAGCAGACAAGTCAGTGTGGATCCTGGGGAAATCCAGGTATCACAGAAAGTAACACAGCTCCCCAACATCTGTTTTCATAGAATCATGCAATCACAGATGGTTTGGTTTGAAGGGCACGTAAAGGCCATCCAATCTCACCCCCCTGCCATGGGCAGGGTCACCTTCCACTATCCCAGGTCACTCCAAGCCCTGTCCTACCTGTCCTTGGAGACTTCCAGGGATACAGGGACAGTCACAGCTTCTCCGGGCAACCTGTGCCAGGGCCTCACCACCCTCACAGGGAAGGATTTCTTCCCAATATTCCGTCTAACCCCACCCTCCATCAGTTCAAAGCCATTCCCTTTGTCCTGCCACTCCATGCCCAAAACCACCATGAAATTTAAAAGGAACAGGGTTTGGACTGCAAAAATGCCAGGCTGCTTGCAGTGCATATGGAAAAATGTCATCAGCTGGGATCTTTCCAGGCCATAAGAATCAGAGAATAAAGAGATGGTTGCTCTGGATGGCACCGTTAGCACTCCTGGAAGAGGTAAAATTGAGCACTATCACCCCTGTTCTTCATCATTGCCTCTTCACAGGCTTTATCTAAAAAATGACACCTAGAAAACAGCTCAGATTGCGTTTTCCAGTCTGAAATACACCTAATTCACACTAGAATGAAGAATGACAGTGGTGACTCATTTCGTGTAAGGTACCCTGTACGTGCCAATCAACCTGCAGAGATGGCACCAAGCAGACATGGCCAGGGACAGGCACAGCCACTCCTCCAGCTGTGGAGCAACATCACTGCTTGTGCAGCTACAAGAAGTCAGGAATGAGCCTAAATCACTGCAGCAGGAACAGGGAGAGGGGGAGGGAGGTGACAGAAGAGGGAGGAAGAGAAATACTAATTAGTTGTGGGTAGAGTCCATGATAATTATTGCCAAATATTCAACAAGATTGAAAAATGCCATCAAGACTTTTAACTGCGAATACTAAGAGAGTGTAAGCAAAATTGTTCCAAACTGATATTTCACAAGACTCTTAACCAGTGAAATCTGAAAACTGATGGAAATGTAATTGCTGGAAACAAAGTAGAGCAGAGACAGAGGGGGAAAATAATCTTGGAGGAAAGAGAGAGGCATAAAAAGGAAACTCAGTGTGCCAGAGAGAACATCATACTCCAATCACAGATGGGAAAAAAATAACGTATCAGATTAGTCTCTGAACCCACACAAGGTCAGTAGAATTGAAGACAGGCAGCTTTTAGTGCTCTGGTTTTTGAAGGAACGTCAAAGGAGAGCAAAGTCACCCAAGAAGCACCTCTGGCAGCTGCTCTGACTTCTCCAGCAGCAGAACAAACAGTGCTGCACATCAGCACCCACAGAGCTCCTGGGGCACAACATCCAGCACTAAACCTAGTCCAAAATGGCACAAAAATGAGGCTCCTCTGTATGGACACAGGTATCATGGAAAGGCCAGGCCTTGACCGGGTGCAAACCAACTCAGTGCTGTTGGATGTCGCTGCCTTGGAGCAGTGCCAATTTATAGGTCCTGATCTTCCTTTAAAAATAATGCATATTTCAGTCTTGAGCCCTGAACTGGAGACCTCATTGTAGTTCCAGCCTGCTCAGGAGGGGCAGAGGAGGGGCAGGCACTGAGCTCTGCTCTGAGGGGATCAAGGACAGGACCCGGGGAATGGCCTGGAGTTGTGTCAGGGCAGGTTTAAGTTGGATATTAGAAAAAGATTCTTCCCCCAGAGGGTGGTTGGGCACTGAACAGGCTCCCCAGGGCAGTGGGAACAGCACCAAGGCTGACAGAGGTCAAGGGGCGCAGGGTGTGACTCTTGGGGAAGGTCCTGTGCAGAGCTAAGGGCTGAGCTCGATGATCCTTGCAGATCCTTCCTAACTCAGCATATTCTGTGATTCTGTGAAGGATAACGATTCCCTGCACATTATGCAAGCCTGGGACAGAGCTGGGGCTGCCTGGGGGAAGAGAGTCACAGCCAAGAGGAGCCATATGCCAGCCTGACATGGAACTTGGTGCTTCCCACAGGCTAATCCAGATCCACTGATTCTAAAAGCCAACACAGCAAACCACAGCTTTCAGGGCAGCACAGAAAATATGCCCTAGCAAAATTCATACCTATGTTTGGCAGCCAACCGTCCAAGATCAGTCATAGAAACAAGACCCAACATGTGCCTATAAATATATTGATCTCAGTGAAAGTCCAAGGTGTTTGGTGGGTGTCTCAAGGATTAGGGAGCACCTGCACATTTATGAGGGTTTGTTTCTGACCCCATGCAAGTGAAAGCCAGCTGCTTAAAACTCAGCATATTTTCTGCTTCCTTAATATAACAATTATTCTCTGGCTTGTCCATGGAGCTCAGTGGATGAGCAATAATAAACACACACTCACCCTTCAGTCCATAAATATCGGCTTCTTTCCAATCCCTGGCTTAGGGGTGCACCTCAAAAAGAGCAGGTAATTTTGCTTTGCTGTCATCTGTATCATATCCACCATGTGCCAAACGTTGCAGAAGCACGAGAGGATATTTTATTAGCTGATAAGCTGAACTGCTATTCACTGAGGAAGAAGATTATCAAACAAATTACACTGAGAACCAATAATAGGGGAAAGGTTAATGATTTCTGTAAGCCACCGAATTCACCCGCCCCTGTAGTTTACTAAGAAAATTAGGGTTTCTTCATGCTGAGCTTATGGGAACACTTCACCCATATTTCAACCCTTCTTTCCTCAGAGATCTTTGACATCACTGCTTGCTTGCTGGAGAATTTACATTAAGGACAATTATAAAACAAAAATATACCACCATTCAGGAAAATATACAACTTCTTATCAGAGGGATGTGGATGTTCTTCTTACCAGTCTACAGACATGGAGATTAAATTTCAGAGAGAGATTTATTTTGTGCTACTGTCCTGTTATTCACCAGAGAATTGTGCAATGCAAGTAATCTGATCAGAATAATGCATAGGGACATATTTCAGAAAACCAATAATTGTGGTAACGTTGAGCTCTGCTAGGTGCCAAAATAAAGTCCAAAATCACTCTCCCTCTTTTCCACAATTCCTTAATCATGGCATCATAATGTGCTGCTCTGTTGTCTATTAAAGCCACAAGCTTGAAGTAATCAATGCTGGACATTTGGAGATTTATTGTAATTTTAGATCTACAGCACTTTTGCTGGCTGAAAAGCAAAATTATAGTTTATAGGTGTGCCATATCTTACATTTTACAGCTTTTACTTCTTTAAGTCAGCTTGGTGCAGGTTTTTTTTTTTGTTGGCTTGAGGTTTTTTTTTCTTTCCACCTGAGTGCTGCAGGCTTTTTTACTATGTTAGGAAGCAGTTAAGGCAAACAACAGAAAAAATTACTAAAACTGACTGTATTTAAATTCTGTTTACTTCCTTAACCTTTTGACTTACCTATACAAAAAGTAATCTTTCATAAACAAGTCCCAAACAGAATCATTGCCTATTTTACTTTCCTTAAACCCTTGTGGAATAAGTAGAAATTGTAACAAGATCCTTTTGACCGTTTTTTATTCCGCTTATTTTGCAATGATTTTATAACTGATGCTTGCTTTGCCTCTCCACATTATCACAATCAGGGCATCCTGGGATTAAAAACCATTTAGGGCCCAACTCTTAAAGAAACTCCCCACACAGCAGTATAATGAACACTGTTCCTTTTTATTGTTGCTGGGCTTATTGATATGCCAAAGACGCTACAAAGCTCAGTTCTCACTCTAAAAACAAAGGAGTGACCCACTTCCAGTATGGTTCTGGTATACAGACAGCACAGAAGCTTTGGGGAAGGTAACCCTGAGACCCCACATGGCCAACATGCCATTAAAGTGGGGCTGGGTCAAATGATTCCTGTGTCTCAAAGACAAATATTCATGAGTTTTCTTTCATTTTTAAGACTGTGTTAGCAGAAATCATCAGAAAACCATAGAATAGTTGGGTTGGAAGGGACCTCTAAAGGTCATCAAGTCCAACCCCTCTGTGATGAGCAGGGACATCTTCCACCAGAACAGGTTTTTCAGATTGCTTGAATTAATTCATCATTCCCTAATCAATTGTTTGAGGGGCAAAGCAATTAACCAACAGCCTTAGGAATCCATCTACATCCCAAATCCAGGATGTCTGCTGCCATCCCCTTGTTTCTGCTCCAGCCCAGATGTTGCCAGATGTGATGCTTCAACTCACCACCAAGAAACCATCCAAGTTCAGGGAATTACTTCATTATGCCCTAAACTTCAAGTGATTCTGAGAAGCTGCTAAAGGTTATTGTGAATAATAATGGATTCACCAGGTGCTTACACAGGACAGAGTTTAACACCTGCTTAGACATGTCAAAAGTGGTGCTCTCATGAGTAGAATCTCTGAAACTTGTGGTCATGGACATGCCAAGGCCGGCTCATCATGAGGCATGGCAAAGATTGATCCAATATTTTAGCTAATATTGTGTAAACATGCAGGCCCTCACTTCCAACAGCACTTTTCAGTCATCTCAAATCCATACGAATGAGGGTTCCTTGCCCACTACTGAAATATTAGAATTCATGTGAAATACAGCACTGCTGGCGCAGAAAATAAATATGTGAGTCCCTCTTAGGAAACAGAGTGCAGAAAATATGTTTCATTAATGTATTTAAAGACAGGTGAATTATAGCTTAGCCCAGTTTAACTGTGACCAAACACTTTGAAACTGTTGCTGATCCTGTTTGAGAACACAAATGGTCACGTTTTACATTTCCTGGGAAAGGCAGGCACTCCAACTGCAAAGTTACTGAGGAAATGTGTTACTCATTGAACAAAAAATGCCAGTCCCTGCAGCAACTCCTATTTCTGTGGAAGACCCCATTTCTGTAACACACCTAACAAAAAATCTGTTTAGTTTTCATGGAGAGAAAATACCTCAGCTTAAGTGACAGATCTCCCAAGCCAGCAGGAACAAGACTGAAAACTCTGTAGTTGGAGAACCTACAAAGAAAAAATCCCAAAAATTGCCTGTGCAAGCACCAAAATGGGAATGCTTTGCGTTACAAAACAATAGTATCACGGAGTCATTAAGGCTGGAAAAGGTGCCCCAGTCCATCGAGTCCAACCTGTGCCCGATCCCCACCTTGTCATCAAGCCCAGAGCCCTGAGTGCCATGTCCAGTCCTTCCTTGGACACCTCCAGGGATGGGGACTCCACCACCTCCTTGGGCAGTGCCTGATCACCCTTTCCAGGAAGAAATTCCTCCTAATTTCCAACCTGAACTATTTCATTTTGTCCTGTCGCTGGTTACCTGTGAGAAGAGGCCAATCCCCATCTTGGTCCTGTCAGGTAGATCCTGACAGATCCAGCTAGCAACTGATATTCACAAAACAGATGCAAAACCACTCAAAAACATGGCCATGAGGTCTTGTTCTATTCCCAGAACACCCTCCAGTGTTGCAGGGAAGGGGAATGTGGCCATTGATTTCAATGAGTGAAGGATCAAGACCGTAATGCTTATAGCAGCCATCCACAGCAGTGTAAACCTATTTGTAACAGAACCTAAGGGCACATTTCATGTATGGTTGGGAGGAAAACCCACTCACAATGGAGGCCATGAGTGTTCATGGAGAATTTATACTACAAAAGAAAAAGGAAAAACTTTCCTCTATGCCTCTATGTGAATTCATCAATTTAACTTACACTTAAATGGAAAATCGCTATACAGAGACCATAAAAACGTATTATGTTACCAATTGAATGGTTTACACTGCTGGCAAGCTCAGGGAAAACATACCTTTTCACTATCACCAGCCTGAGTGAACCACATTATGAAGGATCCCATATATATCTTTAACTTTTGTACATGGCAATTCTCTTCGCATGTGCTCTCCTTACCTTAAATCAAGTGAGTGATGCGAAGAGGGATGAGCAGGGGTAGAAGAAAGGAAGGAGATGTAAAGGAAAAAAAAAAAGTGGAGAAGGAAAATAAAGAGAAAATAAAGTTAGGGATGAAGAAGAGACAGAAATGGAAAATAGAGCAAGAAAAGGGCAAGGTGTTTCTCAGGAGTCCAGGATAACAAATGCATCTCAATAAAGGCGAGCTGCTCTAAAAGGAAAACAATTCACACATCTTGCCTTCCTAACGTATATTCTAGTTCCACATGCCAGAAGGCAGAAGAGCAAGAGGAGACCAGAAACAGGGAAAAAACCAGACATGGTGCTGGGCAGTACCTTGGCTTAGGCAAGGGGTTTCTGCAATAAATCCATTGCTTAGTGCTAAAACACGGTATTTTATGCCCATCTCTATTCTGTGACTGCCACAGACAACAGATGACGGTGATGGAATCCCTCCTCTGGACCAGAGCACAGTAAAGGCTGCATGAAGGGACACTCCTCTCATCCTGCTGCTTCTCCATATGTTTGTGGTGAGGCAAACACAGAGCTGTCACACACGGATCACTCAGAGCTCAGTGTATGGAAGTCAGCTGTGGGACCTACGGCTGTACCACCAAACCGTGGCTCTGACAGTCTAACAACAGATTTTCCACTCCCAGAACTGAGATATCTATGTATATAAAGCATTTTTGGGTGGTGAGGCCCTGGCACAGGCTGCCCAGAGAAGCTGTGGCTGCCCCATCTCTGGAAGTGTCCAAGGCCAGGTTGGACAGGGCTTGGAGAAACCTGGGACAGTGGAAGGTGTCCCTGCCCATGGCAGGGGGTGGGACTGGATGACCTCTAAGGTCCCTTCCAACCCAATCCTTTTTATGATTCTATGATTTTATGACTGCACATACCTGTATGTAGGAAATGGGTTCTGATAACTGAAGTTTCTTAAACAATTTTGGATTATTTTACCATTTTTTTTAGTCAATCTGCCACATCCCAAAGCACAGCAGCGGGACACACTGATGTGCAGCGTGGGAACAAGCCCTGCACATGCTTTACCCTGGTCCATTCCTCTGCCTCACCTCAGTCAGGCACTATTTGGATGCCACACTAATTCAGATTCCTGCCAAACCCCCTGAGAATTAAAGTGATGGTGACATGTGGTATCCCAGTGAGGGCCTACTCATGGGTAGAGCAAAGGATTTTGACATGAAGGAGACTTTCTCCATATCTGTCTTTTTCTTCATCAGTCAGTGGATCCAACCCTTCCAAAGTCTCATATTTCAGTTCCCTCTAAAATTTTTTACAGCACAGAAGTGTAAAGGGAACAATGAAACTTTCCCCCCTAATGCTCAGTTCCCCCACAAGGAGCCCATGAGGAGCTGCTGAGAAAGGCAGGGGGTCCTTTGGAGGTTCTTTCCAACTGACCATCCTTTGGGGTCCCCCTCCCTCTCCTTCCTCTCTCATTAGTGTGCAAAAATCCACCAACACAAAGAACAAACATTCCTTCACCTAAGCACAGGAAGAAAATTAGGCGTAGGAGATTTGGAAAGTGTCGATATTTCTGTTTTAAATCCCTTGTGGAAAATCTGATGGCTTTTACTTGTGAACAACCCCAAAAATATTTTATTTTTTTATTTCTCTTCTCTCTTCTTTCCCTCATACAGTTGTTCGGTGAGTATTGAACATCTCTATCAGAGGGATTACAGATGTTAATCAGGACCACACAGTCACGTTAGACAGAAGTTTTTTGCAGGAACTATCCTAAGGAATATAAATTAACAGTGGAGATTGTTCTGGACTGCTGACTGCAGTGTTGGTTACTTTGTGTTAAGAAAACAGCACTGTGCAAATCCCAGGAGCTCCAAGAATGATGACAGGAATGATCAAAGGAGGGCTGGAAATCTATTTATTAATGAAATATAAAGAGATTGGTAGACAACAATTATACCTTAGAAGGAAGCCCATAAGAGAAGATGTGATGCAGTATAAAAAATACTGATCAGCACAGATGAGCCAGATCAAGAGCTTCAGACTCAAAGCACACAATCAATTAAATGCTCACAAATTCAAAGCAGATGAAAAGAGATTTTGTGTTGCCCAACCTAAAACTCAGACAAATGAACATTGCTGGGATCTGCAGTGCAGCAATATTCCAGGATGGATATTTATGTATCGCATAAGGAGCAGAATCACTAATTACAAACTCTGGAAAGGGCATTACACAGCAGCCTTTTGGCCTCAAGCCCACCACCGACACTGTAACCAGAAGAGGATTTAAAGAGAAGATAATTTCCAAAATCCATTGCTCTGTATGCCAGTGGTGGCCCTGTAGGACACAGAGCGCTGAGTGAGGTGAGCAAGGCAAGGAGCAGCAGGTCTCTGATGAAGTGTCTCACAGACACATTTACTGTGCGGTCACAGCTCCGCATTTTATGAAACTCTTGCTGTCCCACAACGATGTGCTAAAATCACATTGCAAAAAAAAAAAAAAAAAAAAAAAAAAGAAATATTAATTGTGCTGGGAGCCTGTGCTTATAATTCTGACCCATCTGATCTCACTGACCACAGAAATCATGCTGGTGGTAAAAAGACGTGGTTGCATTGGAGGCCGGCGCGCGTCGGGTCCTGTTCGACTCCAGCCGCCTGAAGAAGAGCCACATAAAAATGCTGTTAAAATAAACTTTGGTAGACAGAGACCTGGTGTAAACCAAGTGTAAACTCTGAGTGGATTTTTACTACAGATCCATAAACCTCAGAAAATAAAAGTTTGTAGAGGAAACTGAGAGAGACATTTATCATGGGGACACGGGGTGCTCCCAGGCTTTGCAGGCACTGACTCCCCCCCTGCAAATCTCACCTTCTTTTCCAAAGCTGGGCCTATAAATGACATTCCTGAACCTTCCTTATTGCCTCCTCTATCACAAAATTATTCCAGTGCTGGCACCCTTCCAGTCTCAGGCCGCAGCCAGCAAGGCAATTCCTTCCCTCCACTTCTGTTTTATCACATCCCTCAGGAAAACGTCACGGAAAAGGCAAAGCTTTTGTTGGTTGTAGTACATCAAGATCCCAAAATTGCTCCTAATTGTAACATTTGCAATTATTTCTAGCTTTTAATTTTTATAATGACTCTTCATGGTTCTGTTGACCAGAGGGAAAATTTTAATCCCAAATGTGCCCTAGTGTCAAAATTGCCATTACACTTCAGGAAAATAAAGGCTTTTAGAAGTCATAAAGTTTACTTATTGAAAATTAGAAATTAATATTTATTGTCAGATTTCCATTGGAGATTGAAACCTTTTATTTAACAGTGGCTGGGAGTGTAAATTATTCAAATGTTTACATTTGAATGCTGCTGTACTCTAATGATTCCATTTGCTGCAGCGTGTTAGTGGTAAGATAATGAAAAGCTTCATCACAGGGTTAAGCAAACATCCAGTTACAACTTTTCATGGTAGTGGAAGAGGCTCAGTTTGGACAGCCCTGTGCTCCTGCAGAGGTCCTTGTGCTGACCTCCACTGACAGGACAATAATACACTCATTACCTCTTCTTTAGCATCAAGATGAGCAGGCAGTTGTTAAAAATTAGGATGGGTTTTTCCACTCTCCCTACGAAAAGGGATTAAAAATCTGCATAGGCTTCAGCTTGGCCAGCAAGGGGGTGGTGCAACTATGAAGGCAAAAATTTTGATTATTTGAAAAGGTTTTTTTAAGGAGATGAAGGAGCTGAAGGAAGAAAGCAATTACATTTGAAAATTTTTAGCACTGATTTTTTTCCATATAAAAAATTATATTAATTTATATTTTATTATCTTTTTAATAAAAATAAATGGTTTTGATAAATAATGGAGAAGCTGTGTCTGTCACTGTTCTTCTCCAGGAGACCTCTCTCTCTACTGAGTTTATTCTGTCTTTTATGAGTACAAGCCTTGAGAAAACCCTACTTGGAAATCCCTTTGATCCAGCCAGCAGAGCAGGATGAAGAGGCAGCACCAAACCCCAGGCAAAGCTTGAGGCCACCCCATCCCTTTTGGCAATTCCCATCCCATTCCCAATCCAGGGCACAGGGAAGCACCTCATTCCCAGGACAGCCCAGAGAGGAGCAGTTGGTGTGGCTTGGGACACGGGCACTATTTGCTGCCTTAACTTAGATTTTTCTGAACTTCAGCCATAGCATTAAGTGGTTAATTATTCCCCCTCTCCAGGGTTTTCATGGGATATCCTGTTCATGCATCCAGAGCTTTGTGTACAGGTGGCGAGAGTCTCTCATATTCAAAGAAAAAAACTAAAAACACACGCACTTGGGGAGAAAAATGTTTTTTAAATGGTTAAGACAATTTTTTTCTACCTCATAAAGAAGCAAAAAGAGGCAAAAGCCCAATTTTCCCACCACTACAACCTCAGTTCCAGCCCTCACCTGTGTCACTCCTGTTAGGCACAGTCGAAAGCTCTGCAGCTGCCCTTGGATTTTCTGCCAGTATAATTTTTTTAAATACACAAATATTATACTCCAGGGCATGTTTTCCTGGGCCAACAATACATGCCTCACTTTTATTGTGAGGCACAAGCCCTTCGGTTTCA
The DNA here is from genome assembly GCA_038380795.1 of Pyrocephalus nanus. Lineage (NCBI taxonomy): Eukaryota > Metazoa > Chordata > Aves > Passeriformes > Tyrannidae > Pyrocephalus > Pyrocephalus nanus. Next base: position 5,500,800 of record CM076268.1, read on the forward strand.
TGTCTTTTGACCTCCCAAGAAATGTATTAATGACCCTATAAAGCTCTCCCTGGCACGTATTCATATTAATACAATATACTCCTTTGTTTTTATATTACATAGTAAAAGGGGGAGAGAGAAGGAAAACAAGACAGTGGTTTCAATATCCTTCCACCACAAAACATAGTTCAGTGTGAGAAAAAAAAAAACCCAGCAGTGATCTGAAGAGGGATGGCTGATATTATTTAAGCTTGATTTTAGCTGAGCTTATTTCTTATCCTACTTATTTCTCTGTTGCCTTCGGTTATGAGTCTACTCAATCCAGTAACTAAGTCCAGCTGCTGACTTTGGGAGCCACCAGCAGCGAGCCATGGACTCCTCCTGTCCACTGAAGGAACCAGCCCCTTCTGCAGCAGCATCCTGGGTCAGCCACGTCGTGAAGGGGCCAGGGGAGTAGTTTGAAATAACAGTTTCCCCTCCCCGTTTTCAACTTGGAGCTGGGGAATGGCAAGACAGCTCCGAAGGATTAGGCTGGAGGAAAGGAAAAGATCTGAGCACACACAAGATCAACTCAACGTGTTTTGTGCCTTAAAGAAATAAGGGGGATAAAAAAAAAAAAAATCTGGGAAAAATCACTTCTGTGACCATTTTCTCTAATTATTTTTTTACTCTAAACCAATTAAAATTAATTAACTAGAGGCATAGTTCAATACTTGGGCTATTCCTTGAGCCTAGTGAGCACACTGGGAGCAAGTTTTGGGGTAACTGGTTGGTTTTGTTCCCTGAACTCACATCAGCTGGTGATAAAGAGTTTGCTCAACGTGGGTGTTGTATCCACACAGCTTGGTTGCAGGATATCCATGGACACCCTCCAGTGCTCCAGTTCTGCTTTTTGATCCAGTGACTGTGTTCAAATCTCTATCAAAAGCTTGTATGTAATACTGCTGTGCCATTACCAGTCTCTCATTTGCACAGTAGATATAAACATGTATCACCCCTTACAGGTGGCACAACAGGCTCAGCTATGAGGAAAGCCAGTGATGGTTTAGGTCTGGCTGATACAAACAGAGTATCTTTTAACTGACTTTTCAATTAAGCCAAGTACTTGACAGCAAAATCGAATTACAAATTCAAAATGGGCATGGCAAAGCCTGTCCCAGACTTCTGAGGAGACCACAGTGCTCTGAACGCACAGAACAACCAGAAGAATTATTCTTTTACTACTTACAAAACAAATAAAACCTAATTTTGACTCATTGTCCTCAGGCCTGCTGAGGAAATCTCACAGATTCTTCACATATATGGGAGAGGAGGACAAATACAGCCTTATCCCTGCTTAACTCTTTTGTCCTCCTAGTTTGAAAGCAAAAACATCACAGTTCATAAAGTGTGGCCTTTTTTTTTAAGGCAGAACTACTTTTTTTCCTTCTAACACTCCCAAAAAACCACTTCAAAAGTTAATAGGAGTTACCCAACAGTTCTTTCAAAAGGAAGTCTCCAAATTTTGACACTTTTTGGAGAAAGTGTCACCCACAAAATGATAGAACACACTCCAAAAGCCCCATTCACACAAGAGGGATAGGGAGTTTTCCAGCATTTTTAACTCCCTAGCAGCATCTTAGCTTTTGTTTATCTTTGATATTTAAGGCAGAATAGATGGGAATATTCATAATTAATAATGAGTAAACCAAGAGTTTAGTCTTTTTATTAATTTTTAAATTTAGAAAATTATTAAAAAACATGAAGCTGAAGTTATTTGGCAAGCGCCTTGCAAGGCACATAAATAAATCTCTTTCAGCAAGTCTCCAAGGGTTTTAGGCAAAACTTTGTGAATGCCAAGGAGGAAATCTAAAAACAATTTCTGGCTTGCTAGCTGAGCCAAAAAATGGACATCATGTCCAAAATACAATATGAAATATTATTTCTTGTGCTGAAGAATGAAGTGGTGCATGTTTTCAGCTCAGGACTGTCCAAGGAGATTTCCAGTGAATTGGTGCCATCAAGATTTTAACCCTTAGCACCAGCCTCACTTTACAGCTTCCATTTCAGCTCTTTGGAGGGAGTCACAGACCACAAGGTACATTGGGTTGGTTTCTTTTGTTTTGGTGAACAAAATGTTTTGTCAGAACTCTTCCAGCCATTCTCAGTAGAGGACACTGTGTGGGAAGGCATCAGTGGTCTAGAGAGGATTCACCAGTAGCCTGGTTTATGTTGACTTCTCCACAGGGGACATCCAGCTCACTCTAGGGGATCCTACTGAAATCTTTGATTTGCCCTCTCGCATGAATGAGTCACATTTCAGGGCAAGCTGAGAGAGAATTAGAAAAGCTCTGTGCTGAACATCACACAGAGCATTTGGAAATGGGTGTGAGCTTGGTAACAATCATGAAAGGATTCAGAAATTAAAATTTGAGCAACCTGCTCTAGTGGAAGGTGTCCCTGCCCATGGCAGGGGGTGGAATGAGACAATCTTTAAGGTCCCTTCCAATCCAAATCGTTCTATGATTCCATGATTTCATGATTCCTGATACTCCAAAGTCACCAGTGTGGAGCTGGCAAACTCCAGACGTGGCTGATCTGCTCTTCTTTTGCCTTGCACAGGTAGCACATTGAGGGTGTGTGAACCAGCCATCACATCCCCCCAGGCTCCTCACTTTACAAACTTATCCACATTTTGCAAAAGTCTAAACTTTCCATGAGGGGTTATAAAGTGCTTATTCCAACAGAGAAAAGCTTTGTGGCCTTTACACCAGATGTGGCACCTGAGGTTGTTAGAAAACCTACATGAAAGAAAGTTCTCCTAAGAAAACTGCATTTTTTAATAACTGCATTGGTCATGGAAAGCATTGTCAGGCATTGGAACAGGCTGCCCAAAGAAGTGGTGGAGTCACCATTGCTGGAAGTGTTCAAAAAACATGTGGATATGGCACTTGAGGGCATGGTTAGTGGTGAAAATGGTGGTGGTGCTGGTTGGACTTGATGATCTTAGAGGTCTTTTACAACCTTAACTATTGTAGAATGATAATTTTTAGAAAATATTTACTCTGTTTTGTTTCAGGTGATGATGACTTTTAATTACAAATAAACCAGAACTGAATTCCTAACATGCTGCCCTTCCCTTCAGCCCATTTATTCCCAATATCAGCACTCATAGGGATGAGGTGGGAAGCAGCTGGGGCCAGGTGGAACACGAGGCAGGGGGATTGCCAGAGTTGCATCTAAGAATTATCCTCTACACAATTTTCACAGGTACCTGATCCAAAAAGCATCCACTGAGTGAGCACAAAACCAGCAAATACTTTACAGAATGTCAGTCCTTGTGCTGCCATTTCCCCTGATGCAGAAGAACAGTGATTTCCTGGACACAAATATGAAAACTAATACATTTTACAGACTCCCAACTCTTGCACAATAAGCTATAGTTATGAAGGGACAGACCTGCAGGAATCACACGCAGACTGTCTGTGAGTATTGAATGTCTGCAGTATCTACCCCTGCAATTAAATTTGCATCTTCAAACAAAACATCAGCAGAATTGACAGATTCTTTGTTTAAATAAGGTTTGCTCCAGCTTTGAGATTTTTAACTATTGTTATCGACAATACAAATGAAGGTTTATGAAATGTGGATATATTAATTCCTTCCTTCCCCTGATTAAAAACACTGTACGGCTCACTGAGAATCTGAGAGTGGAGCTTTTTAAATTCCTGTAGACACCAGCTCCCAGCACACTGTTCTTTTATGCATCACGTCACTTCCCGGTTGCCTTTTACCAAAAATGAATATAACAAAATCATAGACACCAGCTAAAAATTCCACTTTAAATATTCCTTCATCACAGCTGCTTTTCAAGTCAGTGATTCTCGGGGAAAAAAAAAAAAAAAAAAAAAAAAAGGTGTTGGTGTATTTTTGAAAAGGGCGCACATTTGTATTGCCCAGGTTGGATTAAAAATCCTTGCAAATGTTCCTCTGCTGACAATGAAAAGTTAAAAACCTTTCCCTGGCTGTGTGTCAGCATCTAAACCAGAAAACTGAGCTTTTACTTTCATCTCCCTACCTCTGGGATTATCACAAACTTTACTCTCCTGGCATCCTGATTTGTTGAATTTGTGGGGTTGGTCAAGCTCATTTCTGACAGAAATGTTGAGGAAGGGTTTAGGAGATGTAAATGAGCCCACTGACAGCCATGTGACATGCTCTCTGCACACAAAAATTGCCTAATGAGAAAAAGGACCCACTGATTTTTTTTTTTAATCAATGAATAAAATTCAATTATTTATTGAAGTTGCCATCAAAATTCCATTTATTTATAGAATGACAAAATAGTTTGGGTTGGAAGGGACCCTGAAGCCCTGCCATGGGCAGGGACACCTTCCACTAGACTCAATTGCTCCAAGCCCCATCCAACACTTCCAGGGATGGGGCACCCACAATGTCTCTGGGCAACCTAATTTTCTCAGCAGAGGGACAGCACTGATTAACTTACAGTGACCAACAGAAAATTTTGGCTAAAATTCAGCTCTCTCTTGAAAAATGAATAGAAACCTAGAATTGCCACCTCACATTCTTCTCAGTCCTTGGTCTTCCAGTCAAATCATTTGACTGGCAAAAGGCATTTATTTATTTATTTGCACATAAGATTTGCATCTTTCTGGTTCATTCATCATCAGTGGGACAGTTCTACTATCACATAGCATGTGATTTTAGAGATTTGTTGTTGCAGAAATTGAGATGTTTTGTACCCATAAAAACAAGCTAAAGCCACTGCTATTAAACCATCTCTGGCAGAGAACAGACCAGGGATATCAATTTGACCCAACCAGGTCTGCCAGGGGGTCACTCGACAAAGTGACTAATTACTATCCCTGGCACAGCCACAGGAAACTTGGTTGGCTGGGGATGATGATATGGCCAGAATAATATAAATTTTTACACAGGATTTATCATTTTGCTTGGAAAGAGCTGCTAGCAGAGGTACAGTGGTCACAGAAAGAGGTTTATGTCCAACTGCTCCAGGAGAGAGGAGCTGTGCAGGAATTGAACTGAGGACAGCGTGAGCTGAAGACTTTTGACAAAATTTAAAAGCTGGTTTGGTTCAGGTAATCCCTTTCTACTTTTGTGCCATTAATTTAATGCTATTAATTCAATGTTAATTAAATACCTGAAAGAAGGGTGGAGCCAAGTGAGGGTCGGGCTCTGCTCCCAGAGAATATATGACAGGACAAGAGGAAATGGCCTCAAGTTGTACCTGGGGAGGTTTAGGTTGGAAAAATCTCTTCATGGACAAGGTTGTCCAACCCTGGCACAGCTGCCCAGGGCAGGAGTGGAGTCATCACCTCTGGAGGGATTTAAAAGCCGTGTGGATGTGGCACTTGGGGACATAGGTTTTTGTGGTCTTGGCAGTGCTGGGGGAGTGGTTGGACTTGATGGTCTCAGAGTTATTTTCTGACCTAAATTATTCTGTGTTTCTGTGAGTTTTGTAATAAGGTGCACATTGATGCTTCTCAGAGTAAAATACAGTCAATAAACCACAGCATTCAGATTTAAAAAATGTGCCTTTCCTTCTGCAGAGTCTCTCCCAAGTTTTTTTAAGGTTTTTTTTGTCTTTTTTCCCTTTTATAAAAAAAAAAAAAAAAAAAAAAAAAAAAAAAAAAATGGAGAAAAAAATCAAAGCACAGCAAATTTATAGAAAACAACTGAAAACATGTGAAAAAAGCAAACACCCAAGCAAGAGCTATCCCTGTCAGGAGGTTTTCCATAAATCCTAACTTCTCATCATCTGAAGATTTACTTCTTTAGCAGCAGATGGTGTGACCCTTATGCAATTAGTTAGCTCTGCTCTTAGAGAGATAGCGCTCTTCAAACCCCAGTGTTGTTGCTGACAGAAACATTTTTAAAGCACTATGCAAACAAGACTACTTTCTTTAATTGCAGCATGCAAATGGGATGGAGAAGGATGGAAGGAGGTGAATATTAAGCACTCAGCCCAGTGCAGCTCTGAGACAGAGCCTTCACTGGCAGGGTAATGAGGGAAACAAAGAGCATCCACTGAAAGTGGATTTATTAGGAAGAAAATCTTCCCTGTGAGGGTGGGGAGGCCCTGGCACAGGTTTCCCAGAGAAGCCACAGCTGCCCCATCCCTGGAAGTGTCCAAGGCCAGGTTGGAAAGGGCTTGGAGCAACCTGGGATAGGGGAAAGTGTCCCTGCCCATGGCAGGGGGTTGGAATGAAATTAATTTTAAGATTCCTTCTAACGTGAACCAGTCTGGGATTCTGTGAAAGTTTTCAAAATGTCCCAGTGCAGGAAACCCACCCTTGGTGATGGACACCGTGGAGTACCACGAGCTATGAAGATGGTAAAGGGCCTGGAGAGGAAACCATACAAGGAGCAGCTGAGGTCACTTGGTTTGTTTGCCATGGAGGAGACTGAGAGCAAATCTCATCAGGGCCTGCAGCTTCCTCATGAGGGTAAGTGGAGGAGCAGTTCCAATCTCTGCTCTGTGTGACCAGAGACAGGAGGGAACAGCTGCAGCTGTGCCAGGGCAGGGTTAGGCTGGATCTCAGGAAAAGGTTCTTCCCCCAGAGCATGGCTGGGCACTGAAGAGGCTCCCCAGGGCAGTGGTCACGGCCCCAAAGGTGCCAGAACTCAAGGAGTGTTTGGACAAGGCACTCAGAGACAGGGGTAATTGCTGAAGTGTCCAGTTCAGGGCCAGGAGTTGAACT